>CM053571.1:104545117-104583301 GCA_028646485.1 Cryptoprocta ferox | reverse complement strand
ATATGGATTTTAGGATAGTTTGTTCCAGCTTTGAGAAGAATGCTGGTGCAATTTTAATTGGTATTGCATTGAATGTGTAGATTGCTTTGGGTAATAATGACATTTTAACAATGCTTATTCTTCTGATCCATGAACATGGAATGCTTTTCCATTTCTTTGTGTCTTCTTCAATTTCTTTCATAACCTTTCTATAGTTTTCATCACACAGGTCTTTTACATCTTTGGTTAGGTTTATTCCTAGGTATTTTATGGTTCTTCGTGCAATTGTGAATGGGATCAGCTTCTTGATTTCTCTTTCTGTTGCTTCATTGTTGGTGTATAAAAATGCAACTGATTTCTGTACGTTGATTTTGTGCCCTGCGAATTTGCTGAATTCATGGATCAGTTCTAGTATGCTTCTGGTGGAGTCGATCGTGTTTTCCATGTAGATTATCATGTCATCTGCGAAAAGTGAAAGTTTGACTTCATCATTGCCAATTCTGATGCCTTTTATTTCCTTTTGTTGTCTGCTGATGCTAGGACTTCCAGCACTATGTTAAACAACAGTGGTGAGAGTGGACATCCCTGTCGTGTTCCTGATCTCAGGGGGAAAGCTCTCAGTTTTTCTCCATTGAGGATGATATTAGCTGTGGGCTTTTCCTAAATGGCTTTTATAATATTTAAGTAAGTTCCTTCTATCCCGACTTTCTCGAGGGGTTTCATTAAAAAAGATGCTGTAGTTTTGAGAGAGAGAGAGAGAGAGAGAGAGAGAGAGAGAGTGAGTTGAGTGGGAGAGGGGTAGAGAGACAGAGATAAAAAATCTGAAGCTCCGAGGTGTCAGCACAGATCCCGCTGCAGGATTTGATCTCATGAACCATGAGTTCATGACCGGGTCAAAGTTGGACACTCAACTGACTGAGCCACCCAGGCACCCTGAATCTTTTAATTTTTAATTGTGGCAAAACACATAACACATAATTGACCGTTTAACCATGTGTACAGTTACTAACATATGTGTACAGTTAGTTTTTATGTACAACTTGCTGTGAAACAGATTTCTAGAATTTTCTTATCTTGCAAAACTGAAATTCTAAATCTATTAAATAATAATTCCCCATTACTACTCTCCACAGCTGATAGTAACCACCATTTAATTTTTGTTTCTGTGAATTTGACTATGTTAGATACCTCATACGAGTGGAATCATACAGCGTTTATCTTTCTGTGACTATATTGTTTCACTTAATGTAATATCCTCAAGGTTCATCAGTGTTGTAGTATGTGATATTATTTCCTTCATTTTTAACGTGGAGTAATACTTCATTGTATGTATATGCCACATATCATTTATCCATTCATTGATGGACATTTGGCTTGCTTCCAACCTTTTATTGTGAATCATGTTGCAACGAATATGGCTTTGCAAATATCTCTGTGAGGCACTGCTTTCAGTTCTTTTGGATTTATACCCAGAAGTAGGATTGCTGTATATATGTGAATTCTTTTTTAAGTATTTTGAACAATACTATTTTCTAGCAGTTTTACATTTCCTACCAACAGTGTGCTAGGGTTCCAATTTTTCCACAGGCTTATCAGCATGTATTTTTTATTATGTTTTTAAATAGTAGTCATCCTAATGGTATGATATGATATCTCATTGTGATATTGATTTGAATTTCTGTAATGATTACTGGTGTTGAGCATCTTTTCGTTTGCTTGTTGTCCTCCAGTCATCATTTTTGGAGAAAGGCATAATGTTAAATATTAACAGTTATGGAAGTATCTTCTATTTTTTCCTGACTTTAATGAGAATGATTCTACTGCTTTATATTAAGTGTCATATTTACCTTAGGAAGACTTTTTCAAGTTTCTTTTTTTATTCCTTATTCAGTAAGATTGAAAAAATCAAATTCTCTTTTAGGATTGAGATTCTTATATGATTTTTCTCTTTAATTAACTACTAATATAATGAACTAATATGGAGCCATTGATACACCAATACTAAATTTTATTTGAACATGGTGCATCTTTAAATATTACTTAACTTTATTATATTTATTTTAGATTTTTACATTTATATTAATATATTAGTCCTTAGTGCTGTTCTTCAAATATTTATGTCTCTCTACCTTCTGAATGTATGAAACTGAACTTCACTGACTTCTTATTGTGTTTAAAACACACACACAAGATTTATCCTTTTAACAAATTCTATTTTTTTAATGTTTATTTATTTTTGAGAGAGAGGGAGACAGAGAGACAGAGAATGAGCCAGGGAGAGTCATAGGGAGGGAGACACAGAATCAGAAGCAGGCTCCAGGCTCTGAGCTGTCAACACAGAGCCTGACGCGGGGCTCAAACTCATAGACTGAGAGATCATGACATTCAATCATAGACTGAGAGATCATGACATTCAATCAACTGAGCCACCCAGCCATCCCTATCCTTTAAACAAAGTCTTAAGTGTTTAGTATGTTATCTATAAGCAAAAGTTTGTACAATAGATCTCTAGAACGTTTTTATGTTGTAAAATTGAAATTTTATATCTGTTGAACAGTGACTTACCTTTTTTCTCAACCTCAGTCATGGCAACCCACCAATCTACTTTCTGCTTCTATGAACTTGACTACTTTAGATACCTCATATAAGTGAAATCATGGAGTATTTGCCCTTCTGTGAGTGGCTTATTTCACTTTGCCTGATGCCCTTAAGATTCATCCACATTGTTGGAAATGATAGAGTGTCTTACTTTTGAGAGACAGAATAATATTCAATTTTGTGTGTATGTATCACATTTTCTTTATCCATTTACTGTTGGTGGACATTAATGTTGCTTTTACATCTTGGTTATTGTTGATAATGCTGCAGTGACAATGCAATGTATCTTTTTCATATCCTGAGTTGAATTCTGTTGGATAAATAACCAGGAGTAGGATTGCCAGATCATATGGTAGTTCTATTTTTAATTTTTTGAGGAACATTCATATTGTTTTCCGTAATGACTTTACCAGTTTTCATTCTTACCGACAGTGAACAACATTCCATTTTTTTCTCCACATCTTCACCAGTACTTGTCATTCTTTTTTAATAACAACCAACCTAAAAAGTGTAAGGTGATATCCTATTGTGGTTTGATTTGTATTTCCCTGATGATTAGTGATGTTGAGTGGCTTTTTATATTTCTGTTGGCCATTTGTATGTCTTCTATTCAGGTCTTTAACTCTTTTTTAAAATCAGGTTAGTTTCCTTTCTTTTGCTATTAAGTTATATCTTATAAAAATCTATTTTAGATTTTAACTACTTATCAGATGTATGGTTTGCAAATATTTTCTCCAATTCTGTAAGTTGCCCTTTCACTCTGTTGTTTTCATTGCTGTGTAATAGCTTTTTTTCATGCAATTTCATTTGTCTATTTGTGCTTTGTTGCTTGTGTTTTTGGCATCATAGCCATTAAATCATTGCCCAGATCAGTGTCAAGAAACTTTTTCTTTGTTTCTTCTAGTATTTTTATGATTTGTGGTCTTATTTTAAATATTTAATCCATTTCTGGATGATTTTTGTATATATTGTCAAATGGGGCCCAATTTCATTCTTCTGCATGAAGGTGTCCATTTCCAACAGCATTTATTGAAGAGACTGATATTTTCCTGGTACCCTTGTCAAAGATCAGTTTGTCATCCATGTGTAGATTATTTCTCAGCTCTCTGTTCTTTTTCTTTTGCCTATATATTCTGTTTTTATGCCAGTACCTTACTTTTTTGAATACTTTAGTTTCAAAATAATATATTTTGAAATCAAGATGAGTGGTGTCTCTAGCTTTGTTCTTCATATTCAAAATTGCTTTGGTTATTTGGGTCTTTTGTGGTTTCATATGATTCTTAGGATCATTTTTCTATTTCTGTAAAGGGTGCCATTTGGGTTTGGGAAGAATTTCCATTGAGGTTGTAAATCATTTTGGATAGTATGGATATTTTTATGATAGTAATTCTTCCATGAACATCAAATGACTTTCCATTTATCTGTGTCTTTTAAAATTTTCTTTGTCAATATCTTATAATTTTCAGTGATTTTATTCTTTTTGATTTTTTATGAATGGGAATATCTTCTTAATATCCTTTTCAGGGTTCTGTGTAGAAATGCTATTGATTTTTGATGCTGATTTCATATCCTGCAACTATACTGAATTCTTTTATTTCTAACAGTTTTCTTTGTGGAATCTGTAGGGTTTTCTACATATATGAATATATCATCTGAAAACATAATTTTACTTTCTGTTCAATTTGGATGCCTTTCATTTCTTTTATCTGTCTAATTGTCTAGGGGCTATGTGGCAATACTGAGTCTAAGGGGACTTGTAGTGGTACTGGTCTGAGTTTTGCACAGTGGTATTGGTTCTGATGGGATTTATAGCATTGGCTCTGACTATTGGGGAGCTCGGCAGCTTGTGCTTTATGTAATTCTGTCATTTGAGGTCTTCCTCAACACAGGGTGTGAGGGGGGTCTATGGTGTTGGCAAGTGCTGCTGGATTCCTATGTGGTGAATGCTACTAGGGTTGTTCATTTCTTTCCCCCAGTTGTGGGGGGCAGGCAAAATAATAGCTGAGGGTATTCCTCTTGACTCTGAGCTATGTCAGTCTGCGGAAAGGATGATGAAAGTAAAATGCTTCCTATACTTTTCAATGTGGCCATCCTTGGTTTTTGTCATCCACTGGGCTGCTGCAACTTCTTAATTGCCCTCTAGAATTCTCCCAGTGTTATTTTTGTCACAGATAATTGTTAAATTATTGTTTTTGTGGAAGCAAAAGGACCAGGACCTCCTATTCCACTATCTCATTGATATAACTTCCCCATTGTTCAGCTTTAAATGATCTTTTTTCTCAATTGTATATAATCAGATTTGTATTCTCAGTATATCTTTTAGTTAAATGTAAGAATTGGAAGTATTGTTTTACAATAAGCTATGTGGAGCATAAAATAATTTTGCTAATTTCCTTATTGTAAGTTTATTTAGTACATAAATATCAAAGTTTGAGTGGGAAAGAATAATGAAATTTGTATCCAGATTAGCTTTACACTTATTGAGAATAACATTATTATATTCTTTGAATGTTGAAAAGAAATGTTTTGAAAGAGCAATATAAAATGTACTGCCTTACCTGATTGTTTACAAATGAAACATAAACATTGAAAAATAATCTGGTGTTGTTATGTTAACTTAAAAGAATTCAAAATATCAGTACATAAAGCAAAATTATCTTTTTAATGTATCATTAATTATTAAATTTCAATCTGCACTTTGGTATGCATTTGAATCAAAACCAAATATAATATACATCTTTAAAAATTTGTTCATAAGTTATGCTTCTTC
The DNA here is from genome assembly GCA_028646485.1 of Cryptoprocta ferox. Taxonomy (NCBI): domain Eukaryota; kingdom Metazoa; phylum Chordata; class Mammalia; order Carnivora; family Eupleridae; genus Cryptoprocta; species Cryptoprocta ferox. The sequence continues at coordinate 104,577,954 of CM053571.1, read as the reverse complement.
CTATATAATTATCATAAAACAAATAGAACACTTTTAATAAGATGAATGTAATTTTTGTCACTGTACATGTAATGAATATTATTACAGCCCATATTTAAATCTGCAATATGTAATGTTCAATATTGATCCAAAATGACTTTAAATTTAAATAAACTTTTATAATTTATATATTGTGGCAGTATAAAAATATAATCCCCAATTCTTTGACACTTCTAATCAAGAGGTGTGTCTATGTTGAAGCATTTCAGGGATCATTGGCTTTCTTCCCCCCCCCCCCTTTTTAATTTATTTCTACTCTAGTCTTTATTATTTGCTTTCTTCTACTTGCTTTGAGTTTAGTTTGTTTACTAATTATGGTCTTTCTTTTTCAAAGTAGTTGTTGGAAACTACAAATTTTCCTCTAAGCATCACTTTAACTGCATCCAATAAATTTCGGCATGGTGTGTTTTTATTTTCCTTTATCTCAAAGTATTTTCTAGTTTTTCTTGTGATTTCTTCTTTGGCTCATCGATCATTTAGGAGTGTGTTTAAATTTAGCTAATTTGTGAATTTCCCTAATCTCCTTTTGTTATTGATTTCTAATGTCATTCCATAGGAGTTAGAGAATGTACTTTGTATGATGCCAATCCTATTAAGTTTATTGAGGCTTGATTTATGGCTTAGCATATTGTATATCTTGGAGAATGTTCCAAATACATTTGAGAAGAACATGAATTCAGCTTTTGTTGGGTAGAGTATGCTATAGATATCTGCAGACTTTTATAGAGCTCTAGTTAGTTTATAGTGTTGTTCAATTACTGTATTTCCTTTTTGATCTAGTGCTAGTGTTTATTATACAAATTGGGGTATTGAAGAGTTTATTGTTGTTGAAATACCTATCTGTAATTGTCTATGGTTGGGCATGAAATATAACACACAGAATTTTGGCCTGAAACTGGACTCCTGAATACATATACATATACATACACATGTACATACACATAGCCACATATTCATACACATATATACTTTTACATGCACACATGCATATACACATAAGTAGACTTCTTTGGAAATCATAAGTCCTCTGCGAGTCTTTAATTCAAATCCATTTCCTCAGGTTTTATTCTTTACTTCCTTTGTTCTGTATGTGTAACTTTTTCTTTCACAGTTTGAACTTGACTGAATTGTATCAACACTTATATTCATTTGATATATATCCTTAACGCTTTTACATTTGTTTGAGAAACAGCTTAGTACATAGGACTAGAAACAAGTAATCTAAAAGATTTTATGATTTTATTTGCATTTAATCTCTCTTGACTAAGACTGAAGATATATGCCAGGTTTGTATTCTTAGGTTACTTAGATTAATGCATTTTTTATTTCAGAAATTTCATTTGTTTATTTTTAGTTTTATTTTCCTTTTCTTATCCTGTTGATTTAATTTTGGGGGAAATATATACTTCCCAAGGTATAAATATGCAAAAGGCATTCCTTCTTTATCTCTTCCCTTTGCACGCCCCAGACCACCAGCCAGCCCTTGAAGATAACTGAATATATATAGTTTACTGAATAACCTTTCTTGTTTTTGTTTTGTAAAAGTGTCTCTTTATTTCCATCTACTCTTTATTTTTGTAATTTCCCTTCTGTTTTTACTCAATAGGTAGCATACTAGAGATCCCCTTTCTCATTTTTTGTTCCTACTTAACATTATGTGCTAGAAATAATGAAACAGCTTAAAACACAAACCTCATTAAAGTTTTTCTCATAATTTTTATTTCAGATCTAGCATTATGGTAATTTATTTACAACTTTATAAAAATGATAGAAAATGCTACTGTACATTTGTTTTAAACTTGAAATCTATATATTTTACAATTGTTTTTCCATTTAGTAGACTAAATGCATATCTTTATGTAGCTCATGATAAAGTACCAGATGAAAGTATTACACTTGAGAATGGTGCAGTGTCAAACACCTCCATACAAATGTTGAATCAAAGAACTTCTAGAGTGAATAGACACAATGGTAAGTATAATAATTATAGATATCTTTAAATTATTTTAAGTTAAGCACTTAAAAAGATAATTTTTCTTTGCTTTAAGGCTAGTATTTGTTAGAGCATATATTTTGCAGATATTTTACACTTTGATATGTGTGAATACCTAAGATAACTAGGCAACTATAGTAAAAGCTTTGATACTGTGAGATTATGACCTGAGCTGAAGTCAAATGCGCAACCAACTGAGCCACCCAGGTGCCCATGCCTGATAAGTTTCTTTTACTCTGTTTTGCTCTATATTTTTATAATATCTGATACCCAATATTTAAACTTGATTCTTAAGTATGTATTTGCCAAGAAAACTAGAAAATATTTTAAATTATTAATATTAATATTAAATGTCAAATTATTAAAGTTATTGATATCTGAGTATCTGAAAAGTGACAGGACTGATTCTGCTTGCACAGTGAAAGATCTAATCCAATAGGTTTGTACTTCAATAGTGTCTTTTAGTAGTTTATTACCACAGAGTGTGATTTGCTTTTACCATTATCTCATTTGTTGCAAATGAGACAAAATATTGTTGGGTAATTAACATATATTACAAATCTAGTCCTTGCATCACAGATCTGGTTTTCTATTTAGTGCATTTAAAAATCTTTCTCCTTTTTTAAAATGTTCATTTATTTTTGAGAGAGAGAGAGAGAGAGAGGGAGGGAGGGAGGGAGGAGCAGAGAGAGAGAGTGAGACACAGAATCTGAAGCAGACTCCAGGCTCTGAGCTTTCAGCACAGAGACTGATATGGGGCTAAAACTCACCAACCAGTAGATCATGACCTGAACTGAAGTTGGATGCTTAAACAACTGAGCCACAGAGGTACCACAAAAATCTTCCTTGTTGTAGCCAGAGGATGGATAAAATACAGTTAATATTTTGCTTAACACTTACAACTGCTTGAAAGACTCAGTAGTAAATATAATTATTAATATTATTAAATTATTTTTAATTAATTTAATTAGTCTTTAATTGAATAGAATTTGATTTATCACTGTGTATATCAATACAACCTTACATACATTCACTCTCAAGTTTTAAAAAATTGTAATATTTAAATTTCTTATTTCTTGATTTCATTGATTTTTTTGTTCAATTCACCATTTACTGAGATATACATATTGAATTTTCTTAATATGTTTTTGTATTTATTTGTTTCTTCTTGCAGTTTTGTACTCTTTTCCTTATACTACTTATGTTTTAGTTAGGTGATACAGATTTTTAAAATTATATATATCTGGTGAATTCCCTTTCTCTTTTGTTAAAGAGATCGTCCTAAACTTTGGTGAGGTCCTTTTCACTTAAAACTTATTTTTCCTGGCATTAACATGACCATAACAGATTTATTTTGATTACTATGTGTAGGTCATATCTTTTTTCATCTATTTACTTCATTCTTTTGTGTATTTTCAAACTTTAGTAGTGTATCTTATAAACAGTTTATAGTTAGATTGTTTTTAAACCCAGTGTAACTGACTGACTTTGTTTCTAGAACTATAATCCACTTATAATTGTTATAATTATTGGTATATTTGGATTTAATATTTGGAGTCATTTCTTCTTTTCCCATCTAATCTATCTTTCACTTTCTTTTAATTATGTTGGAATTATCATTTTTATTCTTCCAACTTTTAAATAAGTACTGTTTTACAATGTGAAAACTTTTTTAAGAAGTGAATATACTTAGAAGAATAAGGTCTATATTCAACTTTTCTGTTTTATATATGTGGTAACAAAGTGCCCCGGTATACTTGCATTAAAAACATTGTCATGAGTTTTATACTTTATTTTGAAAGATCAGCAGTCTCATTATTTATTATTTAAAAATTTTTGGTCATTTGCATAAAATATAAAAGAGGAAACTTTGGGTGTTTCTTAATTCAGAGGTTTCATGATAAAATAGTTTCATGTTTTAATGGATTAAAAACTTTCTTCTATAAGAAAAAATGGACAAAATATCAGAAAAAAATTACATGTAGATAAAGTTTTACTCTCAAAAAAACCCATCTTAAATTAAGAATCTTGGAACTTCCAGAAAACTGTTTTGACAATTTGAATATGATATGCATATGTATGGATGCCTTTGAGTGTACGTTGAGTTTGTTCCGCTGCTTTATGTGAAGATTAATGTTTTTCATAATATTTGGGAAGGTAATGACCATTATTTCTTTGCAAATTAATTTTTTTTTTCTCTTCTTTTTCTCTGATATGCCCATTTTGCATATTTTGATATTCTTGATGGTTTTCCTTTTTCCACCAGTCTTTGTGGCTCTGGTAATTGTTTTCATTCTTTTCTCTTCAGTATATCAATATATCAATATACATCTTTTCATTTTCACTGATTCCTTCTTTAACTTTTTAATCCTCCCTTTGATTTTTTATTTGTATTTATTTCAATTTCTGTGCTTTCAACTATAGAATTTCTATTTGATTCTTAAAGAAATTCTGTCATGTTATTGATATTCTCTGATGGTAAGAATTTTTCTTATAATTTCTGTTAATTCTTTAGGTATAGTATCCTTTAGTTGTCTAAACATATTTATGAAAGCTGGTTTAAAATCTTTGTCTTGACAAACACACAACCAACATCACACTCAGTGGTGAAAAACAGAGAACTTTTCCTCAAAGATTAGGAACAAAACAAGGATATCCACTCTCCCCACTTTTATTCAACATAGTACTGGAAGTCCTAGCCACAACAATCAGACAGAAAAAAAAAAAAGAAAAGAAAAGAAATAAAAGGCATCCAAATTGGTAAGAAAAAAGTAAAACTATCACTATTTGCAGATGACATGATACTATAACATAGAAAATTGTAAAGATTCCACTAAAAAACTATTAAAACTAATAAATGAGTTAAGTAAAATTTCAGGATACAAAATTAATACCCAGGAATCTATTGTGTATCTATACACCAATAATAGTGCAGCAGAAAGAATAATTAAGAAAACAATACCATTTTCAATTGCACTTTTTGAAAAGAATAAAATACCTAGGAATGAACTTAATCCAGGAGGAGAAAGACGTATCCTCTGAAAATAACATACGTCAAAGGAATTGAAGACAACACAAAGAAATGGAAAAGCATTCCATTTTTAAGGATTTCAAGAATTAATGTAATTAAAATGTCCATATCACCCAGAGCAATCTACAGATTCGATGCAATGTCTATCAGGTTTTTTCACAATACAAGGACAAATAATCCTAAAATTTATATGTAACCACATAGACAAAGCAATCTTGAGAAAGAACAAAACTGGAGGTATTATAATTCCAGATTTCAAGATATGCCTCAAAGCTGTAGTAATCAAAACAGTATATTACTGGCACAAAAATAGACACATAGATCAAGAACGGAATGAAGAGCTCAGAAATAAACCCACACATATATGATTAACTAATCTATGAGAAAGAAGTCAAGAATGAACATGAGAAAAGGATAATCTCTTCATTAAATGGGCCTGGGAAATCTGGACCACTCTTAAGCCATACATAAGGTAAACTCAAATGGATTAAAGACCTAAATGTGAATGAAACATGAAACCATAAAACTCCTAGAATAAAACACAGGTAGTGGGGCACCTGGGTGGCTCAGTCTGTTAAGCATCCGACTTCGGCTCAGGTCATGATCACATGGCTTATGAATTTGAGCCCCACATTAGGTCTGTGCTGACAGCTCAGAGCCTGGAGCCTGCTACAGATTCTGTGTCTGTATCTCTGCCCCGCCCCCACTCGCACACTGTCTCTTTCTCTCAAATATAAATAAACATTTAAAATAAAAAAACACCACAGGTAGTAATCTCTTTGACATTGGCCTTTGCCACATTTTTCTAAATAGGTCCCCTCAGGCAAAAGGAAAGCAGAAATAAACTATTGGGACTACACCAACATAGAAAAACTTTTGCACAGTGAAAGAAGCCATTGACAAAATGAAAAGATAACCTATTGAACAGGAGAAGATATTTGCAACTGTCATATCTGACACAGGGTTAGTACACAAAATACATAAATAACTTATACAATTCAACACCAGAAAACCAAATAATCCAATTTAAATAGTGGGCAAAGAACCAGAATCCACATTTTTTGAAGAAGAAAAAGATCTGCAGATGGCCAATACACACATGAAAATATGCTCAACATCACTAATCATCAGGGAAATGCAAATCAAAACCACAATGAGATGTCACCTTACACCTGTCAGAATGGCTAAAGTGAAAAGGGCAAGAAATAACAAGTGTTGGTGAGGATGTGGAGAAAAATGAACGCTCATAAACTGTTGGTGAGAATATGAATTGGTGCAGCCACTGTGGAAAACAGTGTGGATATTTGTCATAATATTAAAAATAGGAAATCCATACAATCCAGTATTTCCACTACTGGGTATTTACCCAAAGAATACAAAACTGTAACTTGAGAATATATATGCCCCCTATGGTTTTTGTTTTTTGGGAGTTTTTGCCTGTTTTATAACTTCATTTTTAAGGTTTTATTTAGATTCCAGTTAGTTGATATACAGTGTAATATTAGTTTCAAGTGTACAATTTAGTAATTCAACACTTACGTGTAACATCCAATGCTCATCACAACGATGCACTCCTATGTTTTGTCAGCATGATTTAGAACTAGCAAGACTTGGAAGCAATCCAAGTGTCTATCAATAGATGAATGGATAAAGAAGATTGTGTGTGTGTGTGTGTGTGTGTGTGTATGACTCAACAATAAAAAAGAATGGTATCTTGTCATTTGTGACAACATGGATGGACCTAGAGGGTATTAAGCTAAGTGAAATGCAGAAAGACAAATACCATATGATTTCATTTATATGTGAAATCTAAAAAAAAAAAAAAGAACACACACAAAAAAAACCAAATGAACAATCCAAAAGGAGAAATAGACTCACAAATACAGCAAATAAACTGATGGTTTCCAGGGTGAGGAGAGGGTAGTAGTGAGATAGGCAAAAATGGGTAAAGGGGAGTGGGAGATAAAGGCTTCTGGTTATGGAATGAATAGGTCCATGAGGATGAAGTGTACATCATAGGGATTGTAGTCAGTGCTATGATAATACCATTTTACGGTGGCAATTTGTGGCTACACTTGCGGTGAGCATAGCATAATAAGTAGAGCAGTCAAATCACACTATACTGGACACCTGAAACTAATGTAACATGTATGAACTACAAAAAAAAAAAGAAAAGAAAATCTTTTTCTAGTTATTTTGTTCTAGTTATTTTGATGTCTTGGCTTCTTCAGAGAGAGTTTCTCCTGTTACCTTTTTTTTTTCTTTCTGTATATAGGCCACTTTCTTGTTTCTTTGCATGTCTAATATTTTTTGGTTGAAACCTGGTCATTTATTTATTTTAATGTTTATTCATTTTTGAGAGAGACAGAGACAGAGTGTGAATGGGGCAGGAGCAGAGAGAGAGGGAGACACAGAATCTGAAGCATGCCCTAGCCTCTGAGATGTCAGCCCAGAGCCTTATGTAGGGCTTAAACCCACAAACTATGAGATCATGACTTGAGCTGTAATCAGACACTCAACTAACTGAGACATCCCAGTGCCCCAAGACTGGCCATTTTAAATAAAGTGTGCAACTATCGTAATCAGATTATGCCCCTTCTCCAGGTACTTTTTTAAAATCTATTGGATTGCTTAGTGAGTATAGTGGACTAGTCTGTATTCTTTATTGTGTGTGGTCACTGAAGTCTCTATTCCATTATTTTAGAGCACAGAGATATACTTAAATATGTTGAAGTCTCTCAGTGCCTACTAAGAGGCTATTACTCTGTATGTGTGTTGGGGGATGCCTTCAGTAGTCAGGCAGGAAGTTTTCAACTTTACCTTAGAAAGCCTTCACTTTCCACTTACTCAGAGCTTCAAGTTCAGCCAGAGGTGACAGATAGGCACTTTTCATCCATTTCCTGGGTATGTACACAGCTGTACATATGTTCTTTACTTTTTATACTCCCCGGAATGTGTCAGAGCTTTAGAAAGCCACCTCTTGCAAACATCTCATTTCCTAATTTTCTTCTCAAGATTGTTTAGTCAGCCTCTTACCTAAGCCCCAACCGGTAATGCCATGCCACACACCTTCTATGTTAAATGGCTGCCACTGATTGACTTTAACAAATGTTCTGGGAATAGAGCAAGCTCTAGGTCAGGACAAATAAATACACTCCCTGACAATGCAGTTTTTCACCAAGCTATCAGACATGTCAGATAGCGATTCTTCTCTGGGAAGAGTGTTTTGGGAATCTCTAAACCTATTTTTTCCTTGTTAGTGTCTATTAAGCTGCTGTTTTTCACAGCTACTGTAGTTGTAAGGCCGTTGGTTTACAAGGTCACAATGGGGGAAAGTGTTTTTCAGATTTCTGCACACTTTTATTTAAAACTTATAGAGGAGGAGTTAAAATGGTGGAGAAGTAGGGGAGCCCTGGACTTTCCTTGTTCTTCAACACAGCTGTATAGAGATCAGATCACTTGAACCACCCAGGAAATTGATCTGCAGAGTGGCAGAAGGATCTCCAAGGTTGGAGGCAGATAGCCTGGCAGATGCAAGGTGTGTGGAAGTAAATTGGGTGAGAGAAAAACTGGAGCCATGGAGGGGAGTGAACCCTTTCTTTGGAGAGAAAAAAGTGAGAGAAAGAGACAAGGATTGAGTGAGTGTGGCATCAGATTCACACAAGAGGAAAACCTCACTAGACCATGGACTGGTGAAAGAGAAATACTGAGTCTCACAGGTTGTTGTTGTTTTTTGGTTTGTTTTTTGTTTTGTTTTTGTTTCATTTTGTATTTTTCATACAGCATTTAGAGCTCAAACTCTGAGGTTTTTGAAGTAAGTCACTTTCTCTGGAGCAGAGCTATGGTGTGTGTTCCTAGGGAAAAGGAGGAAGCTAGCTCTGGAGTGCATAACATGGTGTAGGGATCTCCAGGGTGTACTGGGAGAGAACATTCCCCTTTCTGGAGTACTTTTGGAAGAAGATATATTGCCTGTCCAAGGAAAAAGACCCTTTAGGCACTAGTGAGAGGCCTTTCATCAGCAGGGGACAGTGGTGCACCTATAGGGAATATAACCTTATTGCTGCTTTTAGCAGTGCTGCACCGTAGATTCCGTGCACTGTACAGGCATGGGACTGTTTTTCTGGGACAAAGAACTTCAGACACAGTGTGGAAAGGCTCTAATCCAGAGGAGAGAGGCAGGTCAGCACAGTGTCACGTCCTTTAAGACTTTAGGTTTTGAATCCAAGCTGTGTTAAAAAAAGGGGGGGGCAGGAAAATTGTGGCACAGGGCAAGCTGACTGCCCTCACTATTCTGTGAGGGCTGCTTTAACAGCAGGGAATGTGAGATACCCAGTCTGGGGATGAGATATTGTGGTGGTGGTGCCATTTTCCCCCAACACCAATACGATGGGACTTCAGAGAACATACAGCAGCCCCCAGTGGAGACAGGGCCCACCAACACCAAACCTGCCCCCTTGTGCCTGGCTATTGCTTATTTACTGGGGCAAGACTGACTCTGAGCCAACACCTCTGATCTCTCCTCCAGAGTACCAGCACTGGCAGGACCGTGCATGCACCAATGTACTGAAAATCGAATGGTTCAAAATGACACCTGCAGTACTGGTGAAAATATGACCAGGCTTGCATTTTTGAATTTTTTTCCCTTTCTTCTTTTTTTCTTTTGGAATCTGGCTCATAGTTTCTTGTTTGTTTATTTGTTTCATTTTCTTCTCTCTCTCTCTCTCTCTGTCTCTGTCTCTCTCTCTCTCTGTCTCTCTCACTCACTCTCTCTCTTTCTCTCTCGGATCAGTTTTCAATTTTTCTTTTCTTTTTCTTTGGAATTAGCCTTATAGTTTTTTGATTCTCTGTTTTTTTTCTTATTCCCTTTCCTTTTCTCTTTTTTTTGGGGGGGATCAGGTTTCTCCTCCGTTTTAATTCCAGGCTTAGTCTAACAAAAAAATGAAAGCACACCTAGTTAAAGGTCCAAACACTTCCCACTGCAAGCAAGGAACTTTTCTGCACCAGAAACACTTTCTGAAGTGCCAGATTGTGGATGGTGTTTGACCCCTTTTTAATATAGCATTATTCTCAGTGCTGAAAAACTGACAAGCTTTTACAACACACAAAAGACAGAAATGTAGCCAAAATGAGAAGAAAGAGGAATTCTCCCCAAAAGAAAGCTCAAGTAGAAAGCACAGGTAGGGATTTGCTCAAAACAGATATAAGCAATATATCTGAACAGAATTTAGAACAACAGTCATAAGACTAATAGCGGGGTCTGTAAAAAACATAGAAGACATCAGAGAGACTCTGCTGCAGAGATCAAAGATCTAAAAACTAGTCAGACTGAAATAAAACTTGCTATAAGTGAGATGAAGAATTGGCTGGATACAGTCACAGCAAGGATTAAAGAAGAGGATAGAATAGGTGGTATAGAAGATAAAATTACAAAAAATAATGAAGCTTAAAAGAAGAGGAAAAGTAAACTACTAGATTACAAGGGGAGACTTAGGGAACTTAGTGATTTCATAAAATGAAACAATATTATATCATAGTAATACCAGAAGAGTGGTAAAAAAAAATTACAAACTTAGGTTTTATTTGAATAAATTATAGCTGAGAAATTAGCTAATATGGGGAAAGAAACAGACATTCAAGTCCAAGAAGCACAGAGATTCCCCTCAAAATCAATAAAACAGGTAAAAATCATGACATATAGTGAAAGCCACAAAATACAAAGATAAAAAGAAAATTCTGAAAGCAGCTAGGGGACAAAGATCCTTAACCTAAAAGGGTAGACACATAAGGTTAGCACCAATGTCCACTGAAACTTGTCAGGACAGAAGGGAATGGCAGAAAATATTCAACATGCTGAATGGAAGAAATATGCAGCCAAGAATTCTTCATCCAGCAAGGCTGTCATTCAGAATAGAAGGAGAGATAAAGAGTTTACCAGACAAATAAAAACTAACAAAAAAAGGAGTTTGTGATCACTAAACCAAACCTACAAGAAATGTTAAGGGGTACTCTCTGAGTAAAGGGGAAAAAAAAAAAAAGGAAAACCAAAGCAACAAAGACTACAAATGACCAGAGAACATCACCAGAAGCACCATATTTTTCAACAATCACTCTGAATTTAAACGGACTAAATACTCCAATCAAAAGGCACAGGGTGTCAGAATGGATAACAAACAAGATCCATCTATATGCTGCATACAAGACTCATTTTAGACCTACAGACACATGCAGATTGAAAGTGAGGGAATGGAGAAACGTCTGTCATGCTAATGGATGTGAAAAGAGAATCAGAGTAGCCATACTTATATCAGGCAAACTGATTTTAAAACAAAGACCATTTGTGATTGTTTCATGTATTTGGGTGCTCCCAAATTCGGCGCATAGATGTTTATAATTGTTAGCTCTTCCCGATGGAGAGACCCTGTAATTATTATATAATGTCTTTCTTCATCTTTTGTTACTGCCTTTACTTGCACTGCAAAGGAAACAATCAAAATAACTAATAGGCAACCGACGGAATGGGAAAAGATAGTTGCAAATGACATATCGGATAAAGGGCTACTATCCAAAATCTATAAGGAACTCACCAAATTCCACACCCGAAAAATGAATAATCCAGTGAAGAAATGGGCAGAAGACATGAATTGACACTTCTCCAAAGAGATATCCAAATGGCCAACAAACATATGAAACGATGCTCAGCATCACTCATCATCAGGGAAATACAAATCAAAACCACACTGAGATACCATCTCACACCAGTCAGAGTGGCTAAAATGAACAAATCAAGAGACCATAGATGCTGGTGAGGATGTGGAAAAATGGGCACCCGCCTACACTGTTGGTGGGAATGTAAACTGGTACAGCCGCTCTGGAAAATTGTGTGGAGGTTTTTCAAAAAATTAACAATAGAACTCCCCTATGACCCAGCAATAGCACTGCTGGGGATTTACCCAAGGGATACAGAAGTGCTGATGCATAGGGGCACATGTACCCCAATGTTCATAGCAGCACTTTCAACAACAGCCAAATCATGGAAAGAGCCTAAATTTCCATCAACTGATGAATGGATTAGGAAGATGTGGTTTATCTATACAATGGAATACTACATGGCAATGAGAAAGAATGAAATCTGGCCATTCATAGCAAAGTGGATGGACCTCGAGGGTGTCATGGTAAGCGAAATAAGCCAGGCGGAGAAGGACAGATACCATATATTTTCACTCATAGGTCTAACAGGAGAAACCTAACAGAGGACCATGGGGAGGGGAAGGAGGAAAAAGAGGGAGAGGGAGGAAGACAAAACACGAGAGACTCTTGAATACTGAAAACAAACTGAGGGCTGAAGGGGGAGGGGGTCAGGGGAAGGGGGGTGATGGTCATGGTGGAGGACACTTGTGGGGAGGAGCACTGGGTATTATATGTAAACCAACTTGACAATAAACTATAAATTAAAAAAAAAATTAAAACAAAGACCATAACAAGAGATGAAGAAAGGCATTATATCATAATTAAGGGGTCTATCCTTCAATAAATCTAACAATTGTAAATATTTATGCCCCCAACTTGAGCGCCTAAACATATAAATCAATTAAAACAAACATGAAGAAACTCATTGATAATAACAAAATAACAGTAATGGATTTTAATGCCCCATTTATAGCAATGGACAGATATTCTAAACAGAAAATCAACAAAGAAACAATGGCTTTGAATGACACAATGCACTACATGGACTTAACAGATATATTCAGAACATTTCATCCTAAAATGGTGAAACACATTTTTTTCGAGTGCACAGGAACATTCTCCAGAATAGATACATATTTGATCACAAATCAGTCCTCAACACGTGCAAAAAGAATGAGTTCATACCATGCATATTTTCATATCACAATGCTCTGAAACTTGAAGTCAACCACAAGAAAAAAATTGGAAAGACCAAAAATATATGAAGGTTTAAAATCATCTTACCAAAGAATGAATGGGTTAACCAGAAAATTAAAGAAGAAATAAAAAATCATACATAGAAATAAATGAAAAATGAAAACATGACAGTCCAAACCCTTTGGAATGCAGCAAATGCAGTCCTAAAAGGAAAATATATTGCAGTTCAGGCCTATCTCAAGAAGCAAGATAGGTCCCAAAATCGTAATCGAACTTTACACCTAAATAAGCTAGAAAAGGATCAGTAAATAAAGCCTAAAGTCAGCAGAAGAAATAAAATAAAAAAGACTAGAGTGGAAATAAATAACATAGAAACAAAAAAAAACAGTAGGACAGATCACTAAAACTAAGAGCTAGTTCTCTGAAAGAATTAACAAAATTGATAAGCCCCTACCCAGACTTATCAAAAAGAAAAGAGAAACTACCCAAATAGATAAAATCATAAATGAAAGAAGAGAAGTAAAAACCAACACTACTGAAATACAAACAATTATAAGAAAATACTATGAGAACTTATATGCTAACAAACTGGGCAATCTGGAAGAAATAGACAAATTCCTAGAAACTTACAAATGACCAAAAATGAAACAGGAAGGAATAGAGAATTTGAACAGATGCAAACCAGCAAAGAAATTGAATCAATAATCAAAAATCTCCCAGCAAACGAGTACTGGGCCAGATGGCTTCCCAGGGGAATTCTACCAGACATTTAAAGAAGAGTTAATACCTATTTTTGTCAAAATGTTCCAAACAATAGAAATGGAAGGAAAGATTTCAAACTCATCCTATAAGGCCAACAGTACCTTCAGTACCTTGAATCCAAAACCAGACAAAACCCACTAAAGAGGAAAATTACAGCCTAATATCCCTGATGAACCTGGATGCAAAAGTTCTCAACAAGATACTAGCAAATTGAATTCAATAGCACATTAAAGAATTCTTCACCTGGGATGTGGGGCTGGTTCAATATTTGCAAATCAATCAATATGATATACCACATTAATAAAAGAAAGGATTAGAACCATATGATCCTTTCAATAGATCAGAAAAAGCATTTGACAAAATTCAAAACCTTTTCTTGAAAAAATCCCTTAAGAAAGTAGGGATAGAAGGAACATATATGAAACATCAACATCATAGAGGCCATATATGAAAGACCCACAGCTAATATCAACCTCAGTGGGGAAAAAACTGAGAGCTTTCCCTCTAAGGTCAGGAACATGACAGGAGTGTCCACTGTCACCACTGTTGATCAGCATACTACTGGAAGTCCTAGCCTCAGCAATCAGAAAACAAAAAGAAATAAAATGCCTATAAATTTGTAGGAAGAAGTCAAACTTTCACTCTATGCAGAAGACATAATACTCTATGTGAAAACCCAAAAGTCTCCACCCAAGAAACTTCTAGAACTGATACACAAATTCAGCAAAGTTGGAGGATACAAAATCAATGTACAGAAATCAGGTGCATTTCTATATACCAATAATGAAACAACAGAAAGAGAAATCATGGGATTGATCCCATTTACAATTGCACCAAAAACCATAAGACACCTAGGACGAAACTTAACCAAAGAGGTAAAAGATTTGTATGCTGAAAATTATACAAAGCTTATGAAAGAAATCAAAGGAGATACAAATAAATAGAAACACATTCCATACTCATGGATTGGAAGAGCCAATATGGTTAAAATGTTTATACTTTCCAAACCAATCAAGACATTCAATGCAATCCCTATTAAAATAACAACAGCATTTTTCACAGAGCTAGAACAATTTTAAAATTTGTACAAAGCCACAAAAGATTCTGAATAGCCACAGTAGTGTTGAAAAAGAAAACCAGAGGGCTCCTGGGTGGCTGAATCAGTCAGGCATCTGACCTCAGGTCAGGTCATGATCTCACAGTTCATGGGATTGAGCCCCAAGTCAGGCTCTGCGCTGACAGCTTGGAACCTGTAGCCTTTTTCAGATTCTGTGTCTCACTCTCTCTCTTCCCTTTCCCCACTTGTTCTCTCTCTCTCTCTCTCTCTCTCTCTCTCTCTCTCTCCCTCCCTCAAATATAAAAGAACATTTAAAAAGAAAAAGAAAAAACCAAAGTTGGAGGCATCACAATTCCAGGCTTCAAACTGTATTACAAAACTGTAATTATCAAGAGAGTATGGTACTGGCACAAAAGCAGACACATAGATCAATGGAACAGAAAAGAAAACCCAGAAATGGACCCACAAATGTATGGCCAACTAATCATTGACAAAGCAGGAGAGAGTATCCAATGGAAAAAAGACAGTCTCTTTAGCAAATGGTGTTGGGAAAACTGGAAAGCAACATGCAGGAGAATGAACCTGGACCACTTTCTTACACCATCCACAAAAGTAAATTCAAATGGACGAAAGACCTAAAGGTAAAACAGGAAACCATTAATATCCTAGAGGAGAAAACAGGCGGTAATCTCTTTGACCTCAGCCCAGCAACTTCTTACTAGACATGTCTCTGGAGGCAAGGGAAACAAAAGCAAGAACGAACTATTGGGAACTCATCAAGATAAAAAAAAGAAAGCTTCTCCTCGGTGAAGGAAACAATTAACAAAACTAGAAGGCAACCAATGGAAGGGGAGAAGATATTTCCAAATATCTAAATAATCCAGTGAAGAAATGGGCAGAAGACATGGATAGACAGTTTTCCAAAGAAGACATCCCGATGGCTAACAGACACATGAAAAGATGCCTAACATCACTCATCATCAGGGAAATACAAATCAAAACCACAATGAGATGTCATATCAAACCTGTCAGAACGGCTAAAATCAACAACTCAGGAAACAACAGATGTTGACAAGGATGCAGAGAAAGGGGAACACTCTTGCACTGGGAATGCAAACTCGTGCAGCTGCTCTGGAAAACAGTATGGAGGTTCCTCAAAAAATTAAAAATAGAGCCTACCTTACATCCCAGTGATTGCACTACTAAGTGTTTATCCAGCGGATACAAAAATGCTGATTCAAAGGGGCACACGCACCCCATTGTTCATGACAGTGCTGTCAACAATAGCCAAATTATGGAAAGAGCCCAATGTCCATTGACTGATGAATGGATGAAGAAGATGTGGTATACATCTATAATGAAATATTCCTCAGCCATAAAAAAGAATGAAATCTTGCCATTTTAAACCCCATGGAAAGAGCTAGAGTGTATGATGCTAAGCAAAATAAGTCACTCAGAGAAAGACAAATCCCATATGACTTCACTCATGTGTGGAATTTAAAAAACATAATAGATGAACATAGCGGAAAGGAAGGAAAAATAAGATAAAAACAGAGACGGAGACAAACCATAAGTGACTCTTAAATACAGAGAAGAAACTGGGTTGCTGAACAGGAGTTGTGTGAGGGGATAGGCTAAGTGGGTGGGTGGGAGGGCACTTGATGGGATGAGCACTGGGTGTTATATGTAAGTTACGAATCACTACACTACACCTGAAACCAATACAACCCTGTATGTTAACTAACTTGAGTTTGAATGAATGAATGAATGAATAAGATATTAAGCCCAGGTTAAAAAAAATAAAACTTATAGTTCTAAAAGTGTTGATTGTGATGATTTGTTTGGCTAGTATTCTTATTAATTTAAAAGAGTAGATTTTTGGCTCTCTTCAATGTGCCATTGAATTAATTTTTCTGTTAAGTGTTACTTTGGATGATGTGAATATTATCATCATTTTAAAGTTTCTAGTTGCCTTTTAAATATTTTCCTGTGTATTTCCCATGCTTTTATTTAAATTTCAGCTAGTTAACATGCGATGCAGTAAGTTTCAGGTGTAGAATTTAGTGGTTCATCACTTACATATAACACCGGTTTTCATCACAGTGCCCTCCTTAAATATTTTTGTTCATTTGTCTATGAACAGGGAATTTAAGCTATTTGTTTATTAAAACAGAGTTGATATTTTATATTGTTTCTGTTTTCTGTTCAAGAATTCCTTGTAGTTATATGGATAATGCTTACTTTCCTTGTTTTTTTTCCTTCCAGAGATTATAAACATACAATTTTTTAAGTTCATTTATTTGAGAAAGAGAGAGAGACAGAGAGAGGGAGGGAATCCCAAGCAGGCTCCATGCTGTCAGTGCAGAGCCTGACATGGGGCTTGATCCCATGTACCTTGAGATCATGACCTGCGCTGAAATAAAGAGTCAAACACTTAATTGACTGAGCCACCCAGGCACCCCCAAAGATACAAATTTTTAAATAAACATCTTTATGTTAATTTTAATAGTAACATGTGTTCACATAATCGATTCAAACAATACAAAAATATATGAGGAAAAGGAGACTTTCTAGGATCTCTTTACTTTTTTCCCACTCATATCAAAGTGATTGCCCATGTTAATAATTGAATTTGTATCCTATGACGAAGTATTTTATTCGTATACAAACTCCATTCACTTATGGAGCTTTTTTATCCCCAAACAAAAACTGGGACTACTTTTTCTTATGTTTTTTTTAAAAAAATTGTTTAATGTTTATTTATTATTGAGACAAAGAGAAACAGAGCATGAATGGAGGAGGGGCAGAGAGAGGGAGACACAGAATCAAAGCAGGCTCCAGGCTCTGAGCTGTCAGCACAGAGCTCGACGCGGGGCTTGAACCCACAAACCGTGAGATCATGACCTAAGCCAAAGTCGGACCCTTAACCGACTGAGCCACCCAGGCGCCCCATGTTTTTACTTATGTTTAACAAAATATTGTTCCCATCATTTCATTACAACACATATAGATCATGGTTTTCAATGGACATTTATTTGTCAACTTCATTTTTTAAAATATAGATAGGTTTACTTCTTTTTTACCACAACCAATGATTTAATCTGTGTTCCTTGTGCATATTTAATTGTTTTTGGTCTTAGTGTTATTGTGGGATTTTGTAAGATTCTTAGATCTTAACGTATACACATTAAAATGTGGTAGAAGTCGCCAAATTCTCCTCTGAAAGGTTTTATCAATTTATTTTCCCCTCAAGTGTATATTTTTTAAAGTTTATTTATTTATTTTAAGAAAGAGAGCATGTGCATGTGCATCAACCAGTGGAGGAGGGACAGAGAGAGAGGGACAGATAATCCCAAGTAGTCTCCACACTATCAGCACACAGCTCAGTGCAGGGCTAGATCTCAGGAATCATGAGATCATAACCTAAGCCAAAATCAAGAGTGGGACACTTAATTTACCAAGGTACCCAGGTGAACCTCCCCTCTAGTATGCTAGTATGTATTAATTTTCCCTTTTCTATCACTGTTCTCCATACTGAATAATATAAATCTTTAATATTTCTGTCAAATTTGAGCCAAATTTAATTTTGTTGCTTTACTTATCCTTGAAAAACATGAATTAGCTCTGTATATTTAAGAAATATTAGGTACAACTTTGTGACAGATACTGAATGTGGACTTAACACAGTATGCTTACTAATTATATATACATATTTTTTGTGGGTTATATTTGTTCATGTCCTTGAACATTTATGTATACTCACTTTTATTTTTTAAAGTTCTTTATTTGTTGTAGATATTGACCTTTGTGCCTTCTGTATATGTTATAAATAAATTTCCCAATTATTTAAATTTTTATTTTTATTTATGGTGTCTTTGAAAAATGATATTAATTTTCCATTTGTCTTCTTGGTTTCATGACAGACTTAGGAATGCTATCTCAAACTCAGGATTATATATATATAAACATATGTATACAAATTATAATTGTCCTACAATTTTTTGTTGCCTTAATAGCTTTTTTCCTTATAGAATTTTTTTAAAATTTTACTTAAATTCCCTTTGTGTGTGTGTGTGTGTGTGTGTGTGTGTGTGTGTTGTATCAGTTAGTGTTGTTTTGGTTACATTTAACAGAAAATATTCTTGAAATACTGTCTTTAACAATTTGGAAATATCTCTCCCACATAAATAATTCTAAAACTAAGGAGTCAAAGGTTTAGTGGTTTCACAGTAACTAAGCATCCACGCTCTATTTTGTTGCCTTTTCCATGCTTTTTCCATCAAGCTGCCTCATATCTGCATTCTAGCAAGGTGGAGAAAAGTGACTTAAAGAGAATACTGCTTTTTTTTTTAAATGAGAGTTCTTGAATTTCCTACATATGCTTCCATCTACATTTCATTTTCTAAATTAAAAGTTAGTTATATGGATATTTTTGGGTACAAGGGAGGCTGAGAAATATGTCAGTTTAGCTGGGCTGTAATATACTCAAGCTAAAAATCAGGACTTTGTTACTGAAGGAGTGAGTAGATAATGGATTATGCATATGTTCTCATATAGTGTAAGACGAAGATTTATAATTAATTTCTTTATATAGTTTGTTGATTGTTTTAATACCCTTTATTGAATAATTTCTTAACTGACACAAAAGGAAACTGATTTAATAGGTTTGTAGATTTATTTCATGAATCACTATTCAGTTAAATTGACCTACTTGTATATTCTTGTCTTGGCTCACAAAGGACAGATTTGAGAATTCTGGTAAATTTGGTGTCAATAGAATACCTTGATCTTCATTTTACCTAGTTTCTATTTTCTCTTGACCATTGTGCATTTACTTTTTTGAATAAGCTTAAATTAGCTTAAGTGCCACCAAACAATATATTGCGATTTTAACTACTTTTATTGATTTATCATCCCTGTTTATATTTAAATTTTTTTTGCTTTTATAATTTTAGTTCTAATTTCTTGTTTTTAAAACACTTGTGATTGGAAGGTAACATTTTCTATCATATTTTCTAAATGGATATTACAGATCTGAAGAATAATCGACATTTGACTACTTGACTTATCCTGCTACTGTAGTGAACTCTATCGATTCTAATATTTGATTATCTTGAAAAATTTAGATGAAAAACCTTATCAATTGTTAATGATGATCATTAGTCTCCTTATATTATTTCCTCATTATTTTTTTTTTTGGTCATTTTGCATCAGTTAAGATCTCCTGGATAATGTTGAATAAGTAGTTAGCAGGGAGCAACTATTATTTATTTTCAACTTTAATGTAATGTAATTTCAACTTTTACTTGTAATGTTTCATATTAATTTTAATACTTGTTTAATGCAAGTTTCCTTTCGTTCATTACTTATTAATAATGGAAAACTATTTCCTTTGCAGATCAACCAAGATTTCCATATGACTTTTATAATCAATTAATATAGTGAACTAAATATTGAGTCATTCCTAAAGCTCAAATAAAATCTAACTTTACATCTCAGGGATCTAGAAGAAGATTAAACAAAACCCAAAACAAGTAGAAGGAAAGAAATACAAATATCAGAGCAGAAATAAGTGACATAGAGACTAAAATAATTAGAAAAATATCAGTAAAACTAAGAGCTGGCTCTTTGAAAAGATATAGTTGATAAACCCTTAGCCAGATTCCTCAAGAAAAAAAGAGAAAAGGCTCAATTAAATAAAATCAGAGTTGAGAGAAGAAATTAACAACTGGCATTACAGAAATATAAAGAATTGGCAGGAGAATACTATGAAAACTTATATGCCAACAAATTTGAAAGCATAGAAGAAATGGATACATTTCTAGAAATATACAGTCTTCTAAAACTGAATCAGGAAAAAATAGAAAATCTGAACAGAACTATTACAAGTAATTAAATTGAATTCATAACTTACAAAATTCCAAAAAATTAAAGTCCAAGACAAGATAGATGGATTGGCAGGTGAATTCTACCAAATATTTAAAGGAGAGTTAATACATATTCTCAAACTATTTCAAAAAATTAAAGAGGAAAGAAAACTTTCAAATATATTCTACAAGGCCAGCATTACCCTGATACCAAAACCTAAGGCCACCATAAGACAATATTTCTCATGAACATAGATGCAAAAATTGTCAGCAAAATATTAGCAAACTACATACAACAATACATTAAAAATCATTCACCACAACCAAGTGGGATTTATTCTGGGATACAAAGATGTTTCAATATTTGCAATTCAAATGAAGGATAAAAATTGTATGATCATCTTAGTAGGTGCAGAAAAAAATGGACAGAATTTAACATGCATTCATGATAAAAGTTCTGAACAAAAGGAGTTTAGAGGGAACATCCCTCAACATAACAAAGATCATAAATGAAAAAAACTAATATCATAATGGTGAGAAACAGAGAGCTTTTCCACTAAGATCAGGAATAAGACAAGGATATCCACTCCCACTTTTATTCAGCATAGTACTGGAAATAGTACTGGAAATAGCCACAGCAATCAGATGAGAAAAGGAAATGCAAAGCACCCCTATTGGTAAAGAAGAATTTAAGCTCTCACTATTTGCAGATGACATACTATATATAGAAAATTCTAAAGCCTCCACCAAAAATCTACTAGAACTGATTAATGAATTCAGTAAAGTTGCAAGATACAAAATTAACACTTAGAAACTGGCAGCATCTCTATACACCAATAACAAAGTAGTAGAATGAAAAATTAAGAAAATATGACTTATAATTGCACCAAAAAAAAAATCTAATAATAAACTAAACCAAAGAGGTGAAAGATCTGTACTCAAACACCCACGACAAAAACAAAACAACCAACCAACCAACAAACAAACGAAAACCAACCACATTGGTGAAAGATATTGAAGAGGCCATGAACAAATAGATATTTCATGCTTATGGGTTGGAAAATTTAATATCATTAAAATGCCCTTATAGGCCAAAGAGGGGAGACAGGAAGATGGGGGTTGAGTAGGAAGGCCCTAGGCTCACTTTGTCCCATTACTACAACTAGATGACTATCAACTCATTCTAAAAAGCCCAGAAATTGGCCTGAAGACAGATAGAACAAACACCACAACTAAAGTGAGAGAAAAGGCCACATCAAAGAAGGTAGAAAATGTGAAGACATGGTTTAAGGGAGAAACAGATTCTGGCTGCTGTGAAGGGGAGAGAGCCGTGGTTGCAGAAAAGGGTGAGAGAGAGCACACTGGAGAATGCACAAGGAGAATATTTTCCCATAGCCATTGCTTGGATAATGAGAGGGGCTGAATTTTGTTATTGAAACCAGTAAGGCTTAAAACCTGGAGTTTTTAAGGTCAGCAGGCTTAGCAGGAATAGATTCTGGAGGACACTGTGCTGATCTTGGAGAGGAGACAGGCAAACAACTGCAGGGCATACAGCATGGAAACCCTGGTCTGAGAGTGCCTGGGGCACACAGAGTGGGAATTGTTTTGTCAGAGTGTGTTCCTAAAAGGCAGGTCACAGAGACACCTCTCTGGAAACAAAGGAGCTAGCCTCCACCACTTCCCTCCCCCATCCCTTTGCATAAATACAGAATCACCTGTGGGAAGCAGTATAGTGCAGGCACCGGCTGCCTAACTTGCTTACACCAAGCCCTAACCCCTGCACTCTGGTGGAACTGTCCTTCTCAGTCATGCTTACCTCATTCCCAGTGTGGCAGGCCTCTCCTCCACAAGACCAGCACAAACACCTGCCCACACCATGTCACCTGACCAGAGAATTTTGCAGGGCCTCAGTTCCAGTGGAGGTAGTGACAGGTTTCATTTCACAGGAAGACCAGAACACATCTAGTTAAAACTCACCATGTTCAGTCCAGGGACCAGAAACTTACCATAGCAAGCAAGGAGAACCTGTGCAGATGGCTTGCCTGAAGGATAGAGCAGCCAGAACAGAACAGCAGAGGGCATGCAGCATGTGCCAGAGACAATCCCTGAAGCACTAGGCCCTGGACACTACATGACCTCTTCTTCATAAGACCATTACTTGCAGAAGAAGGAGACATACTGTCTTTTCTAACACACATAAGAAGTCAGAGACTTAGACAAAATGCCAAGATGGAGGAATTCATCCCAGATGAAAGAACAAGATAAAACCATGGCCAGGGATCTAAGCAGAACAGATATAAGTAATATGCCTGATGGAGAATTTAAGGCAATACTCATAAAGGATACTTACTCACTCGGCTTGAGAACAAAATAGAAGACATCAGTGAAACCCTTACCACAGAGATAAAAGAGTTAAAAAAGAATCTGAGTTGAAGAATCCAATAAACAATATTGGAAACAGGCTTGATGCAATGAACTGGAGGCTGGAAGAAGCAGAGGAATGAATTAGAGACGATAGAAGACAAAATATTGGAAAATAATGAAGCTGAACAAAAGGGAGAAAGAATAGACCTAGGCAACTCAATAACTCCATCAAACCTAATACAATTTCTTTATAGGAGTACTAGAATAAGAAGAAAGAGAAAAGGGGATAGAAAATTTATTTGAGAACATAGCAGCTCAAAAATTCCCTAATCTGGGGAGGGAAACAGATCCTGATCCAGGAGGCCCAGAGAGCTCCAATCAATATCAACAAAAACAGGCCATCACCAAGACATATTGTAATTACATTTGCAAAATACAGAGATAGACAAGATATCAAAAGTAGCAAGACAAAAGAAGTCAGTAACTTATAATAGAAAACCCATAAGGACAGCAGGTTTTTCAACAGAAACTTGGCAAGCTGGAAGAGAATGGTATGATGTATTCAAAGTGCTGACTGAGAAAAATCTGCAGCCAAGAATACTCTATCCAGCAAGGCTATCATTAAGAATAGAAGGAGAGATAAAGAGTTTCCATACAAACAAAAGTGAAAGCAATTAATCACCACTTAACAAGCCATACAGGAAATATTAAAGGGGACTCTGAGTGGAAAGGAAAGACCATAAATAGGAATAAGAAAAGTAGAATTACAAAAGCAGTAAAATTAAGTATATCTATAAATACTAGTGAAAAGAATCTGGAAATAAAGTAATGTAAGTTATGACACTCTAAACCTAATATACGTGTGGGAGGAGTAAAGAATGGGTTCAAACTTAATTGATCATCAACGTAATATAGACTCTCTTGTTCTTTCATTGGGATAAATTTCTCTGTCTCCTCATTTTGTCTGCCTGTCTGTGCCTGTTTCTCTGTTAAGATAGTCAGCTGCGTCTTCTGCTTTTGAAAGCAATGACTTTGTGTAGAAGTGGCCTTGGAGTGCCCTGCAGTGCAGGGTCTCCCCTTCATCAGAACCTGGCACCTTAGGAGACTATCCTATGTGTGTGTTGCTTATGCCCTACTGAGTCACTTTTCCTTTTAGTGCAGTTGTCTCTCTGCCTGTTTTGGGCTATCTTTACTTTCTGTGATGTTAGGGGAATCCCAAACAGGCCAGCTCTGAGGGTATGTGCCTGCCAGGGAACTTGGAATGGGGTAGTGGTATTAGCAAAATCTGTGCTGGGCCACTAGTTCTATGCTAGATCTCTCAAAGTTTTCCTGCATTTGTGGGCTGCGTATTGGGGCTGCCCACAGGCTCGAGGATGGGTATGATGTGTGACAATGGTTGGGTGTGACTGGGCCTGGCATGTGTCAGTAGCTGAGGCACATGGCTGGGCACGGTGTGGTGACTGGGCATGACCTGGAAGCTGGGCATGGCACACGGCAGCAGCTGTGCCCTGGCAGTTAGGCGCGTGCATGATGCAAGTGGTGCAGCTAGGTGAGGCACATGATGGCAGCTATCGGCAAAAGTCTGCATGTAGTGGATGTGCAAGGTGCTCTGCAGGGCTAGCAGGCTTGGAGTGGGCTAGTTCTCAGGATAACTAATAACCTACTGCTAGTGGGTTAAGTAGCAGGTGTCTGTGCAGCTCTGCTTCTCTCAGATGGCTGTGTTTTTATACTGGGGGTTGGGTACTGGGGGAGGAAAATGGTGCCTTCCATCTCCCTCGTTTTTGGAGAAATCCCTCAACACATTCTGAAATCAGTATGAAGAGATTTGTCTCTCATTTGCTCCTCCCTTCCCCACCATGCACCCGCATTGCATAAACTGCTGTTTTTATGTTGCCTCTCCGTGAAAATTGCTCTCTCAAGTGTTGTGACTGAGCCATCACTCACCCTCCCAGACTGCCCAATGCCAATTCAGCTAGCTTTTAAAGCTCTAAGCTTGAAGTATGACTGGTTTTATAAACTCACAGAATTCAGCCCCTCTGTTTTTTAAAAAAAATGTTAATGTTTATTTAGTTGAGAGAGAGAGAGAGCGAGAGAGCGAGCGAGCATGAGTCAGAGAGGGGCAGACAGAGAGGGAGACACAGCCAAAGCAGGCTCCAGACTCTGGGCTGTCAGCACAGAGCTGGGCATGGGGCTCGAACCCACAAGCTGTGAGATCATGACCTGAGCTGAAGAGGACACTTAACTGACTGAGCAGCACAGGTGTCTCAGCCCCTCTGGTTTTTAAAGGAAAACATTATGGGGATTAGTCTTTCCTATGTAAGCTCCCTGGTGCAAGGGCCTGATTCATCTTCTTCAGAGACTCTTATTATCCATATGTTTGCCTGTTTTTAATATGTTACTTTCTCTCACATTCATTTTATCTTTCTTCATTATTTAAAAAATGACATTTAAAAGGTTTCAATTTGTAAATAATTTTAAATTTAAAGAGAGGTTAAAAAAAAACAGTGCAAGGAACACCTATATACTCTTCATATAGAATAATCTATTGTTAACATTTTCCCCATTTGATTTTTTGTCTTTACCTTTTGCTCTTTTTTTAGCATAATATGTTGTATTATTTTTGAACTATTTAAGTAAATCGAGTATATCATAGCCCTTTAAACATATATTTCCTAGGTTTAAGCATGTTCTCTACATAGTCACAGTGCAATTTACAGCTTCAGTAAATTTAAGATCAGTATAATAGTTTTCTCCTAATCTACCATTCAAAATCCAATATTTGTTATTTAACCCAATATTATTCTTTATAACATTTTCCCCTTTCAATACAGAATCCAGTTTAGTATTAGGTATTTCATGTGGTTGCTATGTTTCTCTTCCTTAATCTAAAATATTTCCTTAGGTCTTCTTTGTCTCCTATGGTATTATATTTTTTGAAGAATAATGTATCTTTAATGAAAATTTCCTCATTTTGGATACTTCTGATGCTCTTAGGGTATCACATCCAGAGCTACACTGTGTATATCTATCACTAATTTTTGATTTTAATAATGATCAACAGGTCTACACTGTGTACATCTATCTTATTTGTGATGTGATTTTAATAATGATCAACAGGTCAAACTGTTTTCCTCTATCTTATTATTTTCTCCTTAGCAGCTAATAAGTAATCTGTAGGAAGATACTTTCAGATCATGCAAATATCCTATTCTCTATCAGAATTTCCTAGATTTAGGATGTATTCATAATTCTTTCTGAACTAGGCTCTAGTTTGAAGGTTCCAAAATGATTATTTCCCAACTCTATTATCGTTTCCACATTTATCCAATTGGCACCTGACATTCTTGAAAGTAAGGGCTTATCCTCATTCATATTTTTTCTTTTTTTTTAAATTATTGGTATGAAGTCATGGACTCTCATTGTTCCAATGGTTTTATACCTTATAGCATTCTTTTTTTTAGCTCTAAAATTGTTATGACATTGGCTAGTGGGATTTTATTCAGGATAATCACTATAAACTTATGACCCTAGACATTGAGAAATTCCCTGCTTTTTAGTATGACAAGATATCCTATGCCAATCTTGAACACTTCTTGCACATAGCTGGAATCAGCCATTTTTCCTAGAAGCCTTGGTTTTTTAAAGTGGGAAATGTTACTAGAAACCAACATTTGAAAACGAATGGTGCCCATTGGTACTGGGGTATATGTATGTGTTTGTGCATGTCTAAATTTCTATCTATACATTAATGGTATGTAATTGTATGTGTGTATGAATATGTATGCATATGTATGAATATGTATATGTATGTATATGCATATATATATATAGCATCAATGTATTTACTCATTTGCTCAATTTTATAAGAACTAAAATTATTTTAGAATTGAGTAGCTGATACTACTAGAAAAACAAACCAAACAAAAGATTTTATGATTTTATTTCACTTACCCAAGACCGAGAATATATTACTATATCATGAGTACCTAAATAGTCCCTTTTTCCCCTTCCTGATTTGGCTCTTTTCTTTTTTTAAATTTTTTAAAGTTTATTTATTTTGAGGAGAGGAGGGACAGAGAGAGAGAGGGACAGAAAGAATCCCAAGCAAGCTGTACACCATCAGTGTGCAACACTGGGCTCCAGTCCATGAACTGTGAGATCATGACCTGAGCAGAAGTTGGATGCTTAACCAACTGAGCCACCCAGGCACCCCAAGTTGACTAATTTCTTAAGTTGCTTTCATTTTTGGTACCCTATTTTATTTTTGTTAATATAATTTGTTTTTGTAATATGTAGAAATATTAGCCTACTTCCCAAAATAAAAATATTTAAGAGAGAGATTTTTTTCCTAAATCCTCACCCCTGCATTCCCCAGTTTATCCCTTCTGTTTTAAGTAAGTTGTTTTCTGGTTTATCATTCCTGTGTTTCATTTTGTAAAAGTAAGTGTCTCTATATTTCCCCCCTTATTTCTTCTTCTTTCTCACCTGGATAAGTAATATATTAGATATCTACTTTTTTTCACTTTTATTTTTCACTTAACATTCTCTCCTGGAAAGTCTTGTATATCAAACTCTGGAGAAATTTTCTATTCATTTTACAGTTGTATATATAGCTGTTTGTATCATATTATATATCATTGTTTACATCATACCATAGTTTATATCGTCAGTTATTGAAACTGTAATCTATGCTTGAACATTTAGGTGGTTTTGAATATTATGCAGTTACAAGTGAAACAATAATAAGTAACCTTGTGCATATGTGTTTTATTATTTGGTATCTGTTTATATTAGGCCGAGTTTATATTAGCCTAGGAAAAATGGAACTGATGTATTTAATTTCTATAAATGTTTATAAAATAATAAGAATATAAAAATACTCATTAAAACTTTTCTCACCATTTTCATATCATATCTAGCATTATGGTATCTTTGACTTTATCAAAATAAGAGAAAATTCTGCTGTGCACTTGTATAAATTTGAAGTTTAGGTATTTCACAATAGATCTGTTTTTTCTTTCTATTTAATGGCCTAAATGCATTTCTTTATGTAGGTTATGATGAATTACCAGATGAAGATCTTACGCTTGAGCATCAAGATTTAGTGTCAAAAACCCAAATGCAAGTAGAGAAACAAAAAGCTTCTGGAAAGAAAAAAACCAAAACACAAGTAGAGAAACAAAAAACTCCTGGAAAGAAAAGATTCAACAGTAAGTATTTTAAAAAAAACACAAGAACAACGCTGCATATACTTTAAATTAAACTCATCAGAGGTTCTTTTTTTTTTTTTTTCCTTTGGTTCATGAAGATATAGCTCAGCACACATTTTGTAGAAATGTTACATGTTGACTTAAAGTGTGAATACCCTGAAGCGCCTGGGTGACTCAGTCAGTTAAGCATCTGATTCTTGATTTCAGCTCAAGTTTGTGGGATTGAGCCCCATGTTAGGCTCCGTGCTGTCAGTGCAGAGCCTGATTGGGGTTCTCTCTCTCCCTCTCTCTCTCTCTCTGCCCCTCCCCTGCTCATAGGCTTGCACACATTCTCTCTCTCTCAAAATGAATGAATGAATGAATGAATGAAAAGTGTGAACACCATAAGATAACTAGAGATCAAAAGCAAAATTACTGATTGGAACTTCTGATCTTAAGACTATTTCACAGCAATGGGTCATATGCTCACTATCCACCAAGAGCAATAGTCGGTCAATAATTGCCTCACAAAGGGTGTGTACCTTTCAGCCAACCCTAAGAGATTACCTGTCCAAAAGGTCAATGGGTGCCTCAGACCTGTGTCAGTCTCTTTTTGTAATAGGTTGCAGTGGGGGTACAGATATATTATTGAGACCAGTAACTCAGAAACCAAATGGGGATCAGAGGGGTTCAGGGAAAAACAGCTTGGGTGGCCTATTGGAGGTATTCTATAACATCTTGTTGGCTGGGTCTCCACTCAAAGGTAACAGCCCTTATGCTAGTATCAGTAGTCAAAGTAGTCCCACTAATATTCAGACTCTTCTTATAATTTGGGGAAGAGAGGGCCAAAAGATTCACAAGCATCTTCTTTGGAATTAGATGTCTTATCTCTTACAGATCCTTTCCTGGAATTTCACTTGGATACTAGGTCCTTGTACCTTGTTTCTATTAATGGCCCAGCCATGTTGTCCCATATGGATCAGCAAGATATGCAGTCCTTGTTGGATAGTGTCCCTGTTTGGGCCCACCAAAAGGATATCTTCAATATAGTGAAGGGCTAGTACTCTCTGCAAATGGAACTTTTTCCAGATCCTGCCCTATCCATTGGTGATGGACAGATGGGGAATTTAAGACTTGTAGAAGGACATTAGTGGCATATTTCAACCAATTTTACATAAGGGTAAACTGATCCTGGTCATTTGCATGAAGAGGGATACTATAAAGGGAGTTCAAGATGTTGGTTGCTGTGTATACCAAGTTCCTTCATCTTGGGTAATAGCTACTGTGACAGTGCCAGTGTCAGCACCACAATGTCAGTGGTACAAATGCTTTGTACAGCCTTAATCAGTCTCTAGGCACCCAAAAGTTTTGTGCACAGGCTAGACGAAGGAATTGAATGGAGAAACAGTCTACAATATTTGTTTGCTTCCTTAAACTCAGTAACAAGGGCAGTTATTTCTTTTTTTATATATATACCCAGGCAGTCAGTATTGTTTTTGTAGATATTGGCACTAGGTTCTTGTAGTTTAGTGGCTCAGGATCTTCCATATGCCTCATTAAAATGCCATAACTGCAGAAAGTCCTGTCAGTACTTGAGAGTGAGTATGAATGGTAGGTTACACAGATAATGTATCTATGTATACCAATAATACATTCAGTATTAGAGGAAATAATGGAATGTACCATAGTCTGGCCTAGAAAAGGTTTTTATTGTTGGGTGACCCCAAACCAGGGAGCATTATCTGTTTCTCTCTCATGTTGGTACCAGAGTTTGTGGGGATCATATTTGCCAGTGTACCAATATCCAAAAGACCCAAGAAATGGAATTCTCATCTTGCCACAACTGTCTATTGAACTTTGTACTTGGCATAGGTCCTTATATATTTACTGAGGACATAGGTGCGTTAGTGTAACTCCTAGTATTATTTATTTTTGAAAGCTGAGATCAGGATGAATGTATATGAGGTTCTCTGATTCATTTCAAGATTCACTGGTAGTGATAGTTGAGGAAATAGCATTTGTATTCATAGTGGCATTATGTAGACCCTAGTGAGTTTACATGTTATGTCCTTCATGGCCCACAATCTTATCATGAGTACCTTGGTAGAGAGACAATCAATCTACTCCTTTGAGACAGCACTGTAGGGTAATCAGATCCAATGTTCTTAAGTAAGGGCATTGCCCATAGCATCCAGTAGAGGGTGGATTATTACCATTTTTATATCACTCTTTGTCTTGTCAATAGCCAAATTTTGCATTTCTAAAATGTGTCAAGATCTGATTGTGTTACAACTGATTGATGCACATGAGTAGGCTTGCATTCCATAACCAATAGTATTGAAAAAAGGGAACCTAGAAGCATGAGTCTAGTCAACAATCTTGTCATATATTCTTCTCATTCCCTTATGTACGTAAGAGGCTACCTGGCTTTCTGGAAGATAGTTATCCATGTTTTTCATTATGGAATATCATTACTTGTGGACCCAAAGAAGTACTGAGTCTATTACTACTACCCAGGTGAGGATGGAAATGATGTCAGTTTTTTGCATCCTTTCATATTTCTTTCTATTTTTTTCCTTGTCCCTAGGCAAAGTGGCTACTGTCAGCACACTCTGAAATAGGTGGTCTGTAGGGAGTAACGCATCTCACAAGATGCCTTTCTCACTTATTATATTTAACAAGATTGCCTCCTTCATCATACAGGCAAGCTACTTAACTCTCTAAGATCTCTTCAGGTCACTGGACAAAGTGATTCCAAAGACCTTTACATTCTTCTTCATTAAAGGTGTGAGTCTTAAAAACTTGCTGTGATATGTACTATCAGTGTTAGGACTCAGAGTTGATAATAGACATAGAGTACAACTCAGCTTGTGGGGTCTGATGACTTTTGGTCTTATAATCATTAGCTATGGAATTGCTTTTCTAGCTTTCCTAAAGTCTCTCTGTTAGATCTCTAATTTAACTCACCAGGGTAACTTAGTCAGAGTTTGGAGGCTAAAGCAACAGACCAATGGTCCCCTAAAACTAAAAGTCTTATTTAGTAATCCACTAGAACTTTCTAAGAGTGCTCTGTGGCATCTACCAGCATTTTCTGAAACTCATTGGTATGATTGGCAAAGTGCCTGATTGGATCCTCAGAATTTTCAACGATCTATTTGCAAGGTCCCAAGAGTGGCCCATGTCTTCCTTAACACTCCCAAAAGTGCTTTATAGGATCTATAACAATTTTGCTTTTTCAGAAAGGCATTATGTTTCATAGACCACTTTGCTCACTTGTGCCAATTTGTGTGAGAGAGTTTCCAGTTGTCAGG
Source organism: Cryptoprocta ferox (assembly GCA_028646485.1). Lineage (NCBI taxonomy): Eukaryota > Metazoa > Chordata > Mammalia > Carnivora > Eupleridae > Cryptoprocta > Cryptoprocta ferox. The sequence continues at coordinate 104,546,457 of CM053571.1, read as the reverse complement.
TTGGTCAGTTAAGATAACAAACCACTTACTGTGATAGTATAAGCAAGAGTCTAAACAGAAAAGAACTGAAGGTCTAGCAACCTTTCATACTCCCCACAGAACAGTACTGGGTAAGGGTAAGGTGTTTCATCATAGACAGGAATGGACAAAGGAAACATTTCTCTGCATCCCCTGCTGCAGAAAGGTCCCTGCTGTTTTAAGAGCACAGAAAGTTAGATGGATCAGAGTTTGGAATAAGTATGTTATACTCAGTCAGAGAACAGTGTCCCCTGGGTCCACCTGGTAAGGTAGTCTGGGTACAGACACCTGAATAGTATAGTGTCTCAGCCAAGGATTATTCCTTTATAAGGTGGTACCTGGGTGAGAATGCAGATCTCTCATGTGTAAGATCATGGTCAGCCAGAAGTGGAGGTTAAGTGTTAGCTTTAGACATTGACTGCAACTACCCCTAGTGCTTTCAGTGCACTTGCTGTGCATCCAGTGAGTGTGGTATAGAAAACTTTACCCCATAAAGACTGCCAGGTAAAGTCTTTGTAATCGCCTATGATAGAGGCTAAAAGATCACATATAAGATTTTGACCTGGAGTTGGAACACTGGTATATACACAAACACATGCGTATTCATAAGCACATATACCTACATACACATAAAAATGACCAAATATGCATATACATACACACACACAGTTCATGAGATCAAGACCTGCATTTGAGCTTCACACTGACAGCATGGAGCCTGCTTGGAATTCTCTCTCTCTCTCTCTCTGCCTCTCCCCTGCATTCTCTCATTCTCTCTCTCTCTCTCTCTCTCTCTGTCTCTCAATGAATAAAATAAACTTCAAAAAAAACCCCCAAAAATACAATCAGAAATTATATGCCAAAAAACTAGGCAATCTGGGAGAAATGGGAAAATTCCTAGAAACTCACAAACTACCAAAACTGAAACAGAAAGAAATAGAAAATTTGAACAGACTCATAGCCAGCAAAGAAATTGAATCAGCAATCAAAAGTCTCTACAACAAACAAAAGAGTCCTGGACCAGACGGCTTCCCAGGGGGATTCTCCAGACATTTAAAGGAGAGTTAAATATCTGTTCTTCTCAAATTGTTCCAAAAAATAGAAACAGAGGGAAAGCTTCCAGATTCATTCTATTAGGCCAGCATTACCTTGATTCCAAAACCAGACAAAGACCCCACTAAAAAGGAAAATTACAAGCCAATATCCCTGATGAACATGGATGCAAAAATTCTCAACAAGATACTAGCAAATCAAATTCAACAGTATTTTTTTTTATTTTTTTTTTAACTTTATAGTTTATTGTCAGGTTAGTTTCCATATAA
>CM053571.1:104515779-104544617 GCA_028646485.1 Cryptoprocta ferox | reverse complement strand
GGTTGTCTTCTTTCTGGCGTCTGTTTCTTCTTTCCCCCACTTGCAAATCCAAGTTTTATCCCTTCAGTCCTTCTCAGTTCAATCCATACGGGCGTGCGCGGATTACAGAGCTCCCTGCTCTTCCGCCATCTTGTCCCGGAGAGTTCAATTTCAAATTCAACAGTATTTTAAAAGAATTATTTACCATGATCAAATGGGATTTATTCTTGGGCTGCAGGACTGGTTCTATATTCACAAATCAATCAATGTTATACACCTTATTAATAAAAGACAGGATACGAACCATATGATTCTGTCAATAGATGCAGAAAAGGAATTTGATAAAATGTAGCATCCATTCTTGATAAAAACTCAACAAAATAGGGATAGATGGAACAATCCTCAACATCATAAAGGCCATACACAAAAGAGCCACAGCTATCATACTCAATGGGGGGGGAATCTGAGAGCCTTCTCCTGTGGTCAGGAACAAGACAAGGATGCCCACTCTCACCATACTATTTAATATAGTACTCTTAGCCTCAGCTCAGACAAAAAAAAAGAAATAAAAGGTATACAGATAAGCAAGGAAGAAGACAAACTTTTGACTGTTCGCAGTTGACAAAACACTGTATGTAGAAAACCCAAAGACTTCACCAAAATGATTCAGGAAAGTCACAGGATATAAAATCAACATGCAGAAATCTATTGCATTTCTATACACCAATAGTGAAACAGAAAAAGTAGACAAGGATCAATCCCATTTATAATTGCACCAAAAACAATGAAATACTTAGGAATAAACCTAACTAAAGAGGTAAAAGATCTGAAAACTATAGAAGACTTATGAAAGAAAGTGAAGAGGACACAAAAAAAATGGAAAAGCATTTCATGGTCATGGATTGGAAGAACAAAAATTGTTAAAATGTCTATACCACCCAAAGCAATCTACACATTTAATGCATTTGCTATCAAATATCATTAGAATTCTTCACAGAGCTAGAACAATCCTAAAATTTGTATGGAACCACAAAAGGCTCCAAATAGTCAACGCAATCCTGATAAAAACACAACTGGAGGAATCATGATTCTTAGACTTCAAGCTGTATTACGAAACTGTAGTCATCAAGATAGTATGGTACTGCCAAAAACAGACTCATAGGTCAATGGAACAGAATAGAAAACCCAGAAATGGACCCACAATTATATGGTAAACTAATCTTTAACAAAGGAGGAAAGAATCTACAATGGAAAAAAAGACGGTCTCATTCAGCAAATGGTGTTGGGAAAATTGGACTGTGACATGCAAAAGAATGAAACTGGACCACTTTCTTACACCATACACAAAAATAAATTCAAAATGGATTAAATACCTAAATGTGAGACAGGAAACCATCAAAATCCTATAGGAGAACACAGGCAGCAACCTCTGACTTCGTCCTGAGCAACTTTTTAATAGACATGTCGCCGAAGGCAAGTGGAACTACTATCATTAATTGAGATTCCAGAAACCCAAAATCTTGTGCATAGGTTATTTGGGGAAACTTTGTCTTCCTGAACCACACAGTGTGGAAAAGTATTTTTTCCCCCAAGAATTTGTTTTTGAGAGACAAAAGCATCAGGGGCTGGTAGATGAGTACGTACACAGCCTTCCACATATCCCAGTAAAGTAGCCTTAACTGAAACAGTTCCTTTCAAGGAAAGCAGAGGTTCACATAGACAATGCATTTATACCAATAAGGTAGTAGGCACCATAAATAGTGGAGTCTGTGGTGGCCCACTTGTCCTACCCATAGTCAAGTCAGGATAGGAGTCCTGGTGACAGTGGGCTCATACTCTAAACCAGAAAGGATTATCTATTTTTCCTTCATTCTGGCGTCATAGGCTGTGTGGATCAGACACCTTTGTGCCAGTATCCAAAAAGCCCCCCAGTGCAGTTCTTCTCCATGTCTCCATTGAACTCTGACTTTGGTATAGGGCCTTCTTTCCTGGTGAGGACATAGAGCGTTTGGCCTGATACATAGTTTTGTTTATGTTTAAAAACTGAAAGTTCTGGTTTAAAGTTGGCAGGGTTTTTCATTCATATCAAGATTTACTGGGGCAGGCAAAGGGAATAGCACTTAATATTAATCATAGAGCTGTCACCCTGCAGACTCTAGACGGCTTCATTTTGCACCCTCAGTGGGATACTACCTGTTCCTGAGCTCCTTGGTAGAGAGCCCATCAACTTCTCAACTAAGAAAACATTGTTAAGTAGCAAGATCCAAAGATCACTCCAGGAATACCATTGCTTGGGTTTTCTAGGAGTATGGACCTGATTACCCTTTTTATGTCACTCTCTCTGATAGCCTATATCTAGTATTTTGTCAGTAGTTGCTATTTTACATGCCCCCAGATTTGTTAGTTATGATCCAAATTGTGTATAGATAAATTGACCTGAACTTATAGGATGGTTTAATTGAGCTTGATAATCAGCAGCAGTTGCATGAATGAACCTAGAAGTCTGAGTCTGGTTAATAATCTTATCATGGACTTTTCTCATTCTTTCTTTGTAGAACCAAGACAATAACAATATGGTTTGAAGGACTACTAAGGTACTCTGCAAGAGTGGTCCAAATATGTTTTAGTCATAGGGAGCTCATTACAGGTGGGCCACATTTTTTGGAACCTAAATAGTACCCATTTGAGAGTGGAGAGAGCATCTTTGATGTTTGCTCGCAGTTTTTCCCTTTATTCTACTTCTTGGGCAAAGTAGCCCCTGTCAGGGTATTTTGAAGGAGGGTTTCTATAGTTATGTACTCCAATAGGTACCACTCTCCCTTCACTTCCTTTAATAAGATTTATCTCCTTCATTGTGGAGGTAAGCCACTCAGTCTCTAAAGCTCTTCAGACATCTGTGAAAATCGATCCTGAAGGATTTTGTATTCTTTTTCATTAAAGAACTAGTCTCTATAACTAGCTGCATCATGGGTATTCATTGATGCCAGGGACTTGCTTGGAGCAATTAGAACTCTACTCACAGACTCTCTGATGACTTTTAATCTCATCAATAGAAAATCATAAGCAATAGCCCAAAAACTAGTTCCCTAGCTTTCTCAGATCCACCTCTGTTGAATCTCTAATTTGGCCACTACATGGCATGTTGGCCATGCAGACAGGGGCTAAAGAGAAGGACAGTTGGTCCCCCTCAGAATTGAAAAGCTTACATAAAGTATTTGCTACTATCCTCCAAGACCAAACTGCATTGCTCCTTAAGACCCATTGGCATGGCTGATGAAATGTACCTCCAGACTTTCAAACTCCTGCAAACTACTAGCCCCCAAGAGGCTCTGTGGAATTCTCTATCACCTCCCAAAAGTGTATCCATGGAATCTTCTGGATTTCTGCTTTTTCCAGAATAACATTGCACTTAATTGACTATCCTGTTTTATGTGCCAATTTGTCAGAGAGTTCCCAGGTGTCTGTGTAGTTACATAAGACAATGAGCCAAATTCAATGTAACAATTAAGGCTTATACACTTACTGTGATTAGATTAAAAAGATTAAACAGGAAAGGGAACTGACTCCCTAGTGTTCATTTCTTTCCATAGAATGGCACCAAGCAAGGGACAGTTGCATCAGCGTAGAAAGGGAGATCATTTCACTTTTGAAGGGTTCCTAACAAAGAGGTCCTGTTGTTTTCTGGAACATGGGACCAGAGAAAGAAGGTAGAATTCTAAGAGGGAAAAACCAAATACTGAGTTAGAATGGATAAATAATGTCTTCAAGGTCCCCTAATAGGTCGATTTTGGCAGAGGTACTTGAAAAATATCTCTGCTAAAGCCATTCACCTCTCATAAGTAGTCTTCCGAATGCAGGTGCCTAGGATAGGGATGCAGAAGTATGAAAGAATATGGATATCCCAGAGGGACCTGAATCCTTGGCAAAAAGTCCTTCCAGAGACTGCAATGCACTGGCTATCTGGTGTAGAGAAGGCAGCTTTCTCTTATGAGACATGTCAGTGTGTGTGTGTGTGTGTGTGTGTCTGTGTACATGCACTGATATATTTAGAAATATTTGTTAATTGAAATTTTCCTCCAGACTTTTATCATGGTTTGAAGAGGAATTTTAGGTCTTCCATGGGTTCACAGGAATAAGAAATTACATTAGTTTGCTCATTAGTTTCCTGTTGATTGGGTTTTGGGGTGATGGGGGTTTGGAGCTGATGGCCAAGAAAGAATTCTTGAAGACATCTTTGATGCAAAAAAGTGATTTTATTAGAGCACAGGGACAGGACCCATGGGCAGAAAGAGCTGCACTGTGTTGTGACAGATAACTGATTAGGTACCCTCAGGTTGGGAAGGGGTTAGGGATAGAGTAAGTCTCTAAGCTTTTTGGAAGCAAGATTTCCAGGACCTTGAGGAGCTAGCTGTGTACGAAAAATGGCATTTATTACCATTTAGTAAAACCTCAGTCATGAGACCCTTCAGATGTGTATCAGAGGGCCATAAGCTTAGAGTATGATTGTCAGCATATATCTTGGAGGTGTTGAAATAAAAGAAGTTTCAAAAGGAACTTCCATATGCTAAAAGAGACTCACAGGACCCTGGGAGGTCTGGATAATGTTAAGCCTGATACTCTTTTGCCCCTAGTAAAGTGTCATCATTGAGACAGCTGAGCTGGGAGGTCACTTTGCCTGTTTCAAGGACTTGTCAATGGGCTGTAGGCAGTAAGGGAATTTAAATTTTCATTTGCCTTCGTTTTCCATGTCACTATAGCAAGCACTTAAACCCCTTTCCTTTGTTCTTGGGTAGGTAGCCTCTGAGGAATATCACACATATCCCATGGGGGCGGGAGTGTGTGTGTGTGCTGTTAGCCTGTGCTTTGCCCTCAGCTTGCCCCATGCTCGTCATTAATGTGAAGGAGGTATAGGTTTTATTCTAGATATATGAGCCCATGATGAGTGCCCCTCTAACTTTTTAATATTATGTGCAATGGGAGCACATAATATGAAGCAATAGGGGCCCTTCCACTTTTGAGTTAAATCCCCTGCTATATTTGACTTCCAATCCTTTAAATAAACCAGGTCTATTGGATTTATATGGGTGGGTTTCTAGTAACTGCAAGATCAGGTTTAGGGAGGATATGGTTTGTACATTTGGAGATTTATGAATTAACCCAGCCTCAAGTGAATAATTTAATGAAACACTATACTCTTTTTCTATTGATAGGTCTACAATGAGAAAATGATTCTTGTATACAGTTGGTGGAGGAATCCATCACATTTTCCAGTTGTTTAAATAGTCACTGCCCATAGGATTCTGTTATTTTCCCCACAGAATAACAAGCAAGAAGATTTGTCCATACCTGTGCTATTGTGACAATTTTTTTCTGAAGTTTACCTCAAGTTGTCTAGTTTAAGCAAACAACAAACATTTAAAGACAACCAGAACCAGAATTTAACATCTAAAAATGCGTGTTATTGAAACATAATTTTTCTAATTACCCTCATTTCCAGAGATAGTCAAATCAAGACTAATTCATTTGTAAAACAAGTCCAGTTTTAACATATTTGGCCTAATTATTCACATAAGCATGGCAAAAATAGTGTTTGGTCATATAGATCTTTTAAAATTTGCTTTGCTGGAATTTTTTCTAAGGAACCTAGATTGAACCTTTAGTAGCGTCTCCAGGCCAGAAGTCAAGCCAAGCAAGTATTTGCCATCAGATATGCTTGCAATACCTGTTGATTTGGGCGAATTCCTCATCGCAAGGTCCCCCCAAATATCCTCAGGTTTCTGCACCTTCCAGAAAGTGACATTCTTTCATCTGGTAAGGCTGCTGGGAACTCTGTAAGCAAGGTATCAGGCCAATATTTCCAAGGGGCTTTATTGACTTCATGGTCATATCTGATTCTATGCATATCTTTCAAATATGACATTCCAGTCAAAGCCTTGGCAAAATAACCAATGTTTCCAATGGTGTCCTGGTACAAGAAGAAGATTCTTATTGAACTTATGCAAATAAGTATGATTGCCACGGAAGAAAGAACACTCACTGTGTTTGTGAATTTCAGAGGGTTCAGGTAGAATGCATATAATCTCTAGAATAGTTATGGCATTTACCCAAATGTAACACAAGACTTATTATTTGTTTCATGGTGCTTCCCAAGTAACTTAACATTCCAAACAAACAAGCCTAATTTGTCAAAAGGACTTCATTTACAATTTAAATCTTGGGGAAGTTTGTTTAAAAATCTCAGAAAGTTATAAAGTACAAAGCATGTTTACCATTGAATTAAGATAGACGTGTCTTTGGAGTTAAAAGCATTAAATATGAAACATTCTATCTAGGTTTGCTGAAGGTCAAATAAGCTCATGTTATCTCTCTTACAATATGTTAGCAAAAAGATGACTTAAAATGATGCCTATTTCTGTCTTGAAGTTTTCAGGGGTAATTAAGATAGCTTTCAAAGTCTTTGTAACCTGAAACTTTAAAGTATTGCTTACATGATAAATGGGATTGAATTCATTGGATATCTAGGATTTTCCAAATGAGATAAAGTGCTAAAGAATTGATTACTAAATTTAGGTTTCTGTTTTTTGAATTTTTATTGCAGAGAAACTAAGAATATTTGGGTCTGAAGGTATACAGTCTTTATTTTAAAATCCAGTTTGTTCAATATAAGTATTGCTACTCTGGCTTTCTTTTGACATCCATTTGCATGATAAATGTTTCTCCTTCCCTTACTTTCAACTTGTAGGTGTCTTTAGGTTTCAAATGAGTCTCTTGTAGGCAGCATATAGATGGGTCTTGGTTTTTTAATCCTTTCTGACACCCTATTTTTTTATTGGAGTGATTAGTCCATTTACATTAAAAAATTTATTGCCATTTTGTTACTTGATTTGTGGTTGTTTCTGGAGAATTTCTCTGTTCCTTTCTTGTTTTTCTCTCTTTCATGTTTTGCTGATTTTCCTTAGTGATACATTTGGATTTATCTTTATTCTTAGATGTTTATTAGTGATTTTCCATATGGTTACTAATAGGTTTGTATATAACCTCTCCTGCAAATAGCAGTCTATATTAATTTGGTGGTCATTTATGTTTGAACTCCTTCTTTTCTCCTCTCCTCCTTACATTTTGAAAATATGTTATTTTATATCCTTTTTTGGTGAGTTCTTTGACAGAGTTTTTACATAAGTATTCATTTTACTTTTCTGTTTCCTATGTTTATACTATCACTTTTGGTCTCTCCTTTCGACTTAAAGGATCCCTTTTAATATTTCTTGGAGGGCTGGTTTAGTGGTCATGAACTCCTTTACTTTTTGTTCGTCTAGGGAATTCTTTATCCATGTATTCTGAATGATACCCTTGCTGGATAGAGTATTCTTGCCTGCAGATTTTCCCCATTCAGCACATATATCATGCCAATCGCTTCTGGCTTGCCAAATTTCTGTTGAAAAATCTCCTGCTAGCCTTATGAGTTTTTTTCTTGTAAGTTAATGACTTCTTTTGTCTTGATGCTTTTAAGATTTTTCTTTATCACTATATTTTGCAAATTTAATTACAATATGTCTTGATGTTGCCCTGCTTTTGTTGATTTTGATCAAGTTCTCTGTGCCTCCTGGATCTGAGTGTCTGTTTTCTTCCCCAGATTAGGAAACTTTTCAGCTATTATTTCTTCAAATACATTTTCTTACCCCTTTCCTCTCCATTTTCTTCTGGGATTCTTATAATATGAATGTTATTATGTTTGATGGAATCACTGAGTTCTCTTTAAAATATTTTTTTTAATGTTTATTTACTTTTGAGAGACAGAGAAACAGAGCATGAGCAGGGGAGGGGCAGAGAGAGGAAGACACAGAATCCAAAGCAGGCTCCAGGCTCTGAGCTGTCAGTCCAGAGCCCAACGTGGGGCTCGAACTCACAGTGTGAGATCCTGACCTGAGCCGAAGTCAGACACTCCACCGACTGAGTCACCCAGGAGCCCCTAGGGATCACTGAATTTACTAAATCTATTCTTGTGTTACACAATTCTTCTTTCTCTCTTTTGTTCAGCTTCATTTCTTACCATTGCTTTGTTTTCCAGGTCTATAATTCATTCCTCTGCTTCTTCCAGCCTGCTTTTCATTTCAACAAGCGTGTTCATAATCTCATTTATTGCATTCTTCATCTCTGATGGATTCTTTTTAACTCTTTCATCTCTATGGTAAGGGACTCACTGATGTCTTCCATTCTTTTCTCAAGCACCAGTGAATATCCTTATTATCTTTGCTTTAGATTTTATTTATTTTATATTTTTAATTTTTACCTTTATTTTTAATTTTTTAAATATAAATTATTGTCAAATTGGCTAACATAGAGTGTGTAAAATGTGCTCTTGGTTTCTGGGGTAGATTCCCATGGTTCATCACTTATATACAACATCCAGTGCTCATCCCAGCAAGTGTCCTCCTCAATGCCCGTAACCCATTTTCCTCTCTCCTTCACCCTCCGATCCAACCTCAGTTTGTTCTCCATAATTAAGAGTCTCTTATGGTTTGCTCCCTCCCTCTCTGTTTGTAGATATGTTTTTCCCCTTCCCTTCTACCATGGCCTTCTGTTAAGTTTCTCAAGATCCACATATGAGTGAAAACATATGATATCTGTCCTTCTCTGACTGATTTATTTTACTCAGCATAATACCTTCCAGTTCCATCCATGTTGCTGCAAATGGAATGATATAATTCTTTCTCATTGCCAAGTAGTATTCCATTGTGTATATAAACCACATCTTCTTTATCCATTCATCAGTTGATGGATATTTAGGCTCTTTCCATAATTTGGTTATTGTTGAAAGTGCTACATGTGTCCCTATGAATCAGCACTCCCGTAACCCTTGGGTAAATTCCTAGTAGTGCTATTGCTGGGTGACAGGGTAGTTCTATTTTTAATTTTTTGAGGAACCTCCATATTGTTTTCCAGGGTGGCTGCACCAGTTTGCATTCCCACCAACAGTGCAAGAGGGTTCCATTTCTTCACATCCTTGCCAGCATCTGTAGTTTCCTGAGTTGTTCATTTTAGCCACTCTGACCAATGTGAGGTGGTATCTCAGAGTGGGTTTGATTTGTGTTTCCCTGATGATGAGTGACTCTGAGCATCTTATCATGTGTCTTTTGGCCATCTGGATGTCTTCTTTGGAAAAGTGTCTATTCGTGTCTTTTGCCCATTTCGCCACTGGATTATCTGTTTTCTTGGATGTGGAGTTTGGTGAGTTCTTTATAGATTCTGGATACTAGCCCTTTATCCGATATGTCATTTGCAAATATCTTTTCCCATTCCATTGATTACCTTTTAGTTTTGTAGATTGTTTCCTTTGCAGTGCAGAAGGTTTTTATCTTGATGAGATCCCAATAGTTCATTTTTTGCTTGTAATTCCCTTGTCTTGGGGATGTGTCGAGTAAGAATTTGCTGTGGCTGAGGTCAAAGAGGTTGTTTCCTGCTTTCTCCTCTAGGGTTTTGATGGTCTTCTGTGTCACATTCAGGTCTTTCATCCATTTTGAGTTTATTTTTGTGTATGGTGTAAGAAAGTGGTCTAGTTTCATCCTTCTGCATGTTGCTGTCCAGTTCTTCCAGCACCATTTGCTAAAGAGACTGTCTTTTTTCCATTGGATACTCTTTCCTGCTTTGTTGAAGATTAATTGGCCATATGTTTGTAGGTCCAGTTCTGGGTTCTCTATTCTATTCCATTGGTCTATGTGTCTGTTTTTGTGCCAATACCATACTGCGTTGATGCATACAGCTTTGTAGTGAGGCTAAAGTCTGGGATTGTGATGCCTCCCACTTTGGTTCTCTTTTTCAATATTACTTTGGCTATTTGGGGTCTTTTGTGATCCCACACAAATTTTAGGATTGTTTGTTCTAGCTTTGAGAAGAATGCTGGTGCAATTTTGATTGGGATTGGATTGAATGTGTAGATTGCTTTGGGTAGTATTGACATTTTAACAATATTTATTCTTTTGATCCATGAGCATGGAATGTTTTTCCATTTCTTTGTGTCTTCTTCAATTTCCTTCATAAGTTTTCTATAGTTTTCAGCATACAGATCCTATATATCTTTGGTTAGGTTTATTCCTAGGTGTTTTATGGTTCTTGGTGCAATTGTAAATGGAATCAGTTTCTTTTTTTTCTCTTTCTAATGCTTCACCTTTGGTGTATAGAAATACAACCTATTTCTGTACATTGATTTTGTACCCTGCAATTTTGTACCCTTTATCAGTTCTAGAAGCCTTTTGGTGGAGTCCTTCGGGTTTTCCATGTAGAGTATCATGCCATCTGTGAAAAGTGAAAGCTTGACTTCTTCTTTGCCAATTCTGATGCCTTTTATTTCATTTTGTTGTCTGACTGCTCATGCTAGGACTTCCAATACGATGTTAAAAAACAGTGGTGAGATTGGACATCCCTGTAATATTCCTGATCTCAGGGGAAAGCTCTCAGTTTTTACCCATTGAGGATGATATCAGCTGTGGGCTTTTTGTATATGACTTTTATGATGTTAAGGTATGTTCCTTCTATCCCGACTTTCTTGAGGGTTTTTATTAAGAAAAGATGCTGTATTTTGTCAAATGCTTTTTCTGCATCTATTCACAGGATCATATGGTTCTTATCCTTTCTTCTATTAAGGTGATGTATCACATTGATTGATTTGCGAATATTGAACCAGCCCTGCAGCCCAGGAATGAATCGCCCTTGATCGTGGTGAAATATTCTTTCTATTTTTTTAAAATTCAATTTGCTAATATCTTGTTGAGAATTTTTGCATCCATGTTCATCAGGGATATTGTCCTGTAATTCTCATTTTTGGGGAGTCTCTGGTTTGCGAATCAAGGTAATTCTGGCTTCTTAGAATGAGTCCAGAAGCTTTCCTTCCATTTCTATTTTTGGAACAGCTTGAGAAGGATAGTTATTAACTCTGCTTTACTTGCCTAGTAGAATTCCCCTGGGTAGCCATCTGGCCTAGGACTCTTACATGTTGGGAGATTTTTGATAACTGTTCAATTTCTTTACTAACTATGGGTCTGTTAAAATTTCTACTTCTTTCCATTTGAGTTTTGGTAATGTGTGGGTGTCCAGAAATTTGTCCAGTTCTTCTGGGTTTTCAGTTTGTTGACATATAATTTTTCATAGTATTCTATGAAAATTGATTGTATTTCTGAGGGATTGGTTGTGACAAAGTCATTTTCATTCATTATTTTATCTATTTGGGTCCTCTCTCTTTTCTTTTTGAGAAGTCTGGCTAGGGTTTTATGAATTTTGTTTATTTTTTTTCAAAAAACTAAGCTCTTAATTTCATTGATCTGTTCTACTGTTTTTTTTTTTTTAATTCTATATTGTTTATTTCTGCTCTGGTCTTTATTATTTCTCTACTGCTCCTGGTTTTAGGGTTTCTTAGTTGTTCTGATTCAAGTTCCTTCAGGTGTGCTGTTATATTTTGTATTCGGGACTTTTTTTCTTTCTTGAGATAGGCCTGGATTGCAATGTATTTTCCTCTTAGAACCGCCTTTGCTGCATCCCAAAGGGTTTGGATTGTTGTGTTTTCATTTTCATTTGTTTCCATATATTTTTAAACTTCTTCTTTAATTGCCTGGTTGACCCATTCATTCTTTACTAGGATGTTCTTTAACCTCCATGCATTTGGAGGCTGTCTAAACTTTTTCCTGTCGTTGATTTCAAGTTTCATAGTATTGTGATCTGAATGTGTGCATAGTATGATCTCAATTCTTTTATATTTATTGAGGGCTGTTTTGTGACCCAGTAAGTGATCTATCTTAGAGAATGTTCCATTTGCACCTGAGAAGGATGTATACTCTTCTGCTTTAGGATGTGGAGTTCTAAATATATCTGTCAAGTCCATCTGGTCCAGTGAATCATTCAGGGACATTGTTTCTTTATTGATTTTCTGTCTAGATGATCTGTCCATTGGTGTAAGTGGACTAGTAAAGTCCCCTGCAATGACCACATTCTTACTAATAAGATTGCTTATGTTTGTGATTAATTGTTTTATGTATTTGGTTGTTCCTGAATTTGGTGCATAAACATTTATAACTCTTAGCTCTTCTTGATGGATAGACCCCAGAATTATGATATAATGCCCTTCTTCATCTCTTGTTACAGCATTTAATTTAAAATCTAGTTTGTCTAAGTATGGCTACTTCAGTTTTCTTTTGACTTCCAGTAGCATGACAGATGGTTCTCCACCCCTCACTCAATCTGAAGGTGTCCTCAGGTCTAAAATCGGTCTCTTGTAGACAGCAAATGGATGGGTCTTTTTTTTTTTTTTTAAACCATTCTGATACCCTATGTCTTTTGATTGGAGCATTTAGTGAATTTACATTCAGTGTTATTATTAAAAGATAGGGATTTAAAAATTTTTTAATGTTTATTTTGGACAGAGAGAGAGAGAGAGACAGAGAGCAAGAAGGGTACGGGCAGAGAGAGAGAAAGACACAGAATCTGAAGCAGGCTCCAGGCTCTGAGCTCTCAGCACAGAGCCTGATGTGGGGCTGGAACCCATGAACTGCGAGAACTGAGCCACCTAGGCACCCCAAAAGATATGGATTTAGAGTCATTGTGTTATGTGTAGGTTTCATGCTTGTAGTGATCTCTCTGATCCTTTGTCGTCTTTGCAACATTCCACTCACAGAGTCCCCCTCAGGGTTTCTTGTAGGGCTGGTTTAGAGGTGATGAATTCATTCAGTTTTTGTTTGTTTAGGAAAACCTACATCTCTCCTATTCTGAATGACAGACTTGCTAGATGAAGGATTCTTAGCTGTCTATTCTTCCTATTCATCACATTGAAAATTTCCTGCCACTCCTTTCTGGCATGCCAAATTTCAGTAGGTAGGTCTGGTACTATCCTTATGTGTCTGCCCTTGTAGGTTAAGGGCTTTTTATCCCTAGCTGCATTCAGAATTCTCTCTTTATCTTTGTATTTTGGCAGTTTCACTATGATATGTCATACAGAAGATTGATTCAAGTTATGTCTGAAGGGAGTTCTGTGCCTCCTGGATTTCAATATCTGTTTTCTTCTCAAGATTGGGGAAGTTCTCAGCTACAATTTGTTCAAGTACACCTTTGGCGCCCTTCTCTTTCTTCTTCTTCTTCTGGAACTCCTATGTTACAGATATTGTTCCATTTTATTGAAATGGAATTAGTTCTCTAATTCTCCCCTCATAGTCCAGAATTTTTCATCTCTCTTTCTCTCACCTTCATCTCTTTCTATAATTATATCTTCTATTTCACTTATCTCCCCTCTGCCTCTTCAATCCTCTCTGTCACTGCCTCTAGTTTATTTTGCACCTCATTTACAGCATTTTTTAATTCATCGTGATTATTTCTTAGTTCCTTGATTTCTGCAGCAGTAGGTTCTCTGCTGTCTTCTATGCTCTTTTCAAGCCCAGTGATTAATCTTATGACTATTATTCTAAATTCTCATTCAGTTATATTGTTTATATGTGTTTTGATCAATTCTTTAGCTGTCATTTCTTCCTGGAATTACTTTTGAGGAGGATTTTTCCGTTTTGTCATTTTGGCTAGTTTCCTGTCCCTTATGTGTTTTAAAAGCTTCTAATGCCCTACCCCTGTGAGCACTAGTATATTAAAGAGTGGCCATACACTGTCTAGTACCTACCCCTTCAGGAGGCGTTTTTTGGACAGTATTAGTTACTCTCTGTTATTGTGACTTTGGTTGCTTTATTTCCCTATTTATAGTGATATATTGGGATCTTCACCAGGTGTGCTTTGATTTGTTCCTTGAATTAGCCCTGGAAAGGAAAACAAACAAATAAACAAACAGAAAACAAAAACAAGCAAACACAAAAACAAGCAAACACAAAAACAAGCAAACATACAAACAAACAAAAACAAAACAAAATAAGACCAGAAACACCAGCTACAAGTAAACAACAGGGTGGAGGCAGTGCTGATGTAAGATGCCTTATCCCATACAAAGAGAGGAATGACAGGGCAGGGAAAATAAAATAAAATAAAAATTGACTAGACAGAGAAACTATACGGTTTAATACAGATAGAGAAAAAGGAAAATAAAGAAGGAGATGTAGAACGTGTATCAAGAGAATAGATTAAATATGAGTGCTTAAACAAACCAACAACCAAAGTAACCAGACTAAAGGAGGGAAGAGATTAGAAGGAAATTAGGAGGGATGAATACATATATGTAATAATAATTGTCCGAGAATTAAATCAGGCAATGCAACATTGCTGGTCTGGAGGAGGGGCTGTCTGGTTTGTCAGCGTCAATCCTGCTCTTGTAGATATGCAGTTACCAGGCACGGAGGGTCGTGGTTTGGTGTAGGCAGGTAATGCCTCCCCTGTGGCCCCAGTGTCAGTTCCCTGATGCCCAACGTTGTTGGTGATGGAGAGAAAAATGGTGACCCCCCCCAGTCTCTCCTCCATTGACCCAGTGTCCCAAACGACTCTGTTCAAGCTATCTTCCCTGTTCCTCGGTTGCAAAGGAGGTGGTTTGTCCTGCTCCGTTGACTCTCGTGCCTCCCTGGCACTTGGCTGGGATTTAAGCCCCAATGTCTTAAAATTTCTGCTCCATTTGTCCTGAATCCGGGAAAGAGCCGCCCGGCCACCTCACAGGCTGCATGTGCGGTTTGTCCCGCTTCACCAACACCCACATCTCCCTGGCGCTTGGCTGGGACTTAAACTCCGATGTCTTTAAGGTTCCCACTCCCTCTGCCCTGGTTTCAGGGAAGTGCCCCTCCTTTGAGTGCATATATATCTTCATCTCATAGCATTCTTGGGAGGGGATTGCTTTCTCCCACTGCAGACTGCACCTCTGAACTAGTTACTAAGCCTGGGGCTAGCTCTCCTCCTCCCCAGGTGTGCGAACAGGGCAGCCATCCCCAGTCCGGAGAAAGCCTCTCAGTTAGAGATTGGATCTTTCTCTTTCCCAATTCATGATTTTTCTCTTGTCCAGATACAGTACTACACTTCCCCAGCCTCTTTCTTTTCCTTTTGTCTCTCCGCAGAAGGGGATCCCTCACTCAGTTCATTTTATGTCTCACAGTTTGCAATCATGTACCTATAGGCCATCAAGTTGTCCTGGCGGGTCCCTGGAAGCGTCTCTGTCACTTTGCCACCCGCACTCTTTGAGTTCAAAGTCCTTTGGCCTCAACACTTAGACGAGGGAACTTCATATCCCCCTACTCGGCCATATTTGCCCTCCTCCTCCTATTTTTTATTTTTAAAGTGATCTCTACCCTCCACATGGGACTCAAACTCTTGATCCTGAAATGAGAGTCACATTTTTACTGGCTGACCCAGCCAAGTGCCCCTTTTATGATAATTGCCTTAAATTCTCCATTAGGCATGTTACTTATATTTGTTTTATCTCTGGATGTGGCCTTATTTTGTTCTTTCATTTAGGATAAATTCCTGTGTCTTTTCATTTTATCTAAATTTTTATCTAAATTTCTGTCTTGTTCTCTGTGTTAGAAAAGCCAGTTATGTCTCCTGCTCCTGAAAATAATGGCCTTATGAAGAAGAGGTCATGTAGTGCCCAGGGTCTCACACTTCAGGGAGTGCCTATAGTGTGTGTTGTGTGCTCTCTGGTGTTGTGTTTTGGATGCTCTATCCTTCAGACAAGTCATCTGCAAAGGCTCTCCTTGCCTGCTGTGGGCAGTGTTTGGCATCTGGCCTGAAAGTGGTGAGTTTTAACCAGGTATGCTCTGGACTGCTTGTGAAATGAGACCTGTCACTATCTCCACTGGAACTGAGGCCCTGTGAAACTGTGTAATTGGGAGACAGGGAGTGAGCAAGTGGGGAAGGGTTTGTGCTGGTCTTGTTGGGGAGGGGCCCACCAGGCTGGGACTGAGGTAAGCATGACTGAGAGGGGCAGTTACACTGAAGTGTGGTCGGATGGGGCTTATTGGAAGAAGTTAGGCAGACATTGTCTGCATTGCACTGCTTCCTACAAATGGCTCTGTGTTTATCCAGAGAGGTGGGGAGGAAAATGGCACAGGGTAGCTCCTTTGTTTCCAGAGTGGCATCTCTGTGAATTCTGCCTCTCAGGGACATGCTGTGAGAGGAACAAATAATCTCCCTACTCTATACTCCCAGGCACTCTTCAAACCCCTGTTTCCATGCTGTATACCCACAGGTTTTTTGCCTGCCTTCTCTCCAAGAGCAGCATAGTGCTTTCCAGGGTCTATCCCAGGCAAACCCACTAACTTTAACACTCCAGACTTTAAACCTCCCTGATTGCAAGAACTCATAAAATTCAGCCTTTATTTTCCAAGCCAATGACTATGGGGGCAGGTTCTCCTTGTTCATTTCTCTGTGTGCTTCTTTCTCTCTCTCTCTCTCTCTCTCTCTCTCTCTCTCTCTCTCTTCTCTCTCCTCTCTCTCTCGATCTCTCTCTTTCTCAACCCTTCTCTGCAAGCATGGCTCCTTCTCCTCTGCAGCAGCACCCAGGAACCATTTTGCTCTGAGATCACATCTCTGCACTTACTACCTTCTTTCATGTGGCTTTTTCTCTCCCTTTAGTTGTGGAGTTTGTTCTGTCAGTATTCAAGCTAATTTATGTGGTATTTAAGATATTTTTATAATTTCCTAGTTGTATTTATGGGATAAGTTGAGCCTAGGGTCCTCCTACTCTGCTGCAATTTTCCTATCTCTATTCTATTGGTCTATGTATCTTTATGCCACTAGCAAACTATTTTGATTACTTTTGCTTTGTAATAAGTTTTAAAATTAGGAAATGTTAGACCTCTAACTTTGTTATTATTTTTTCAAGATCATGTGTTTATATGGATTTCTTGAGACTCTGAATTTTAGGATGAATTTTTAAATTTCTATCTCTACAAGAAATGCACATCGATTTTTTTTTAGGGATTACACTGTATCTATAGATTGTCTTGAGCAGTACTGATGTTTAATCCATAAACATAAGATGTTTTTCCATTTATTTGTGTTGTCTTTAATTTTTTTTCAGTAGTGTTTTATAGTTTTCAGTGTACATATCTTTTGCCTCCTGGGTTAAATTTATTCTTATTTTATTATTGTTGATGGACTTGTTTTTCTTTTTAGTTTACTTTTCATATTTTACATTGATAGGGTATAAAAGTGTAACTGATTTTTTGTACAGTGATTTTGTATCCTGAAATTTTGCTGAATTCATTCATTAATTCTTATACATTTTATATGACTCTTTAGGGTTTTCTATGTATAATATCCTGTTATCTGTGAACAGAGATAGTTTTACTTCTTTATTTATAAATTTTTATTTTTATTTACTTACTTACATACTCAATTGCTATGGTTAGGACTTCTAGTACTGTGTTGAATAGAAATATTGAGAGTGCATCTTTGCCTTGTTTCTGATCTCAGAGGAAAAATGTTTGATCTTTCACTTTAATAATGAGAGGATGTTGAATTTTTCACATGCTTTTTCTGCTTCAGTTGAGATGGTCGTGTGTGTGTGTGTGTGTGTGTGTTTTAATGCTGTTAATATCAGTATATCACATTAATTGATTTTCATATATTGATTCATCCTTGCATTTCAGGAAAAAATCCCACTTAGCTCTGATGTTTAATCCTTTCAACAAGCACTAAAATTCATTTGCTAGTATATTGTTGAGGATATTTTACCTATGTTTATCAGGGATACTGGCCTATAATTTTCTTTCCATGTAGTACATTTGTCTGACTTTGGTATCAGATACTGCTAACCTAATAAAATGAGTTTGGAAGTGTTGTCTTTCATTCAATTATTTGGATGAGTTTGAGGAGAATAGATGTTAAATTTTCTTTAAATAAGTGGTAGAATTCTCCAGTAGAGCTATCTGGTTCTGGTCTTTAATTTGTTAGGAGGTTTTTGATTACTGATTTAATCTGTTTACTACTTATTGTTCTTTTGGATTTTCTGTTTATTCATGATTCAGATGGTATGTTGTGTATTTCTTGGCTTGGAATTGTTTGTAATGTTCTCTTCTAATCCTTTTTATTCTTGTGGTATCAGTTGTAATGTACCTTCTTTCATTTTTGATATAATTATTTGAATCTTTTTCCTTTTCATCTTAGCTAATCTAGCTATATGTTTCAATTTCTTGATTTTTTTCAAAGAATGAATTATTGGTTTCATTGATTTTCTTTATTGTTTTTTCTATTCTCAGTTTCTTTATCTCTACTTTAATATTTATTATTGCCTTTATTCTGCTAGTTCTGGATTATTTTTTTCTTCTTTTCTAGTTCATTGAGGTGTGAAGCTAGATTGGTTTTTTGGGAAGTTTCTTCCTTTTTTAAAGTTTATTTATTTATTTTGAGAGACAGAGAGAGCTAGCAGGGAAGGGGCAGAGAAAGAGGAAGAGAGAGAATCCCAAGCACCGACAAGTGAAGAGCCCCATGCGGGGCTGGATGTGGGACTCCATGTGGAGGTCCATATGGGGCTTGAACTCACCACTCGTGAGATTATGACCTGAGCCGAAACCAAGAGTTGGATGCTTAACCGACTGAGCTACCCAGACTCCCCTCTTCCTTTTTGATGTAAGTGTTCACACTATAAATTTGCATTTTTAAACTGCTTTCACTGCATTGCATACATCTTGAAGGTTATGTTTTCATTTTCATTTATCTCAAGGTATTTTCTAATTTTTCTTATAATTTCTGCTTTGACCCATTAGATTTTTTAGAATGTATTTTAAATTTCCAGTATATTTGTGGATTTCTCAGTGTTTCTTCTACTGTTGAGTTTTAGTTTCTTTTCATTGTGATCAGAAAAGTTACTTTGCATGATTTAAGTCTTTCATATTTTGTTAAGACTTACCTGTAGCCAACACGTGGTCTATCCTGGAGAATGTTCCCTCTGCACTTGAGAAAAACATGTATTCTGCTATTGTTGGAGATTTCTGCATATATCTGTAATGTCCAACTGGTCTATAGTGTACTCTGATTTCCTTATTGTTCTTTCCATTATTTGAAAGTGGGGTATTGAAATCTACTACAATTTTTGTTTTATTTTCTATTTTTTCCTTCTGGTTAATGTTTGCTTCATATATTTCGAAGTTTCATGTACCGTGCATAGATATTTATTATTGTTATATATTCTTGAAGAATTAACTTTTTATTATTAGAAGATGTCTTACTTTGTCTTCTGTAATAGTTTTTTTTTTTTTTTTTTTTTTTTTTTTATCCTCTGATCTCATATGAAAAGGTTTCACTTGATCAGCATGCTTTTATTTTTTATTTTTTATTTTTTTTTTATTTTTTTTTTTAAACTTTATAGTTTATTGTCAGGTTGGTTTCCATATAATAGTTTTTTTAATGTTTATTTTTTAGAGAGAGACAGAGAGAGAGAGAGAGAGAGAATGGGTGGAAAAAGGGCAGAGAGAGACACACACACAGAATCAGAAGCAGCTCCAGGCTCTGAGTGGTCAGCACAGAGTCTGACACAGGGCTTGAACCCACGTACCATGAGATCATGACCTGAGCCAAGTCAGACACTCAACCGACTGAGCCACCCAGGCACCCCTCTTTTGCAATAGTTTTTGACTAAAAGTCTCCTTTACCTGTTAAAAGTACAGCCACCCCGGCTCTCATTTGGTTACAATTTACATGGAATATCTGTTTCCATCCTTTCACTTTCAGTCTTAGATCTAGAGTCTCTTATGGACACCATATATGTAGGTCTTTGTTTTGTTTTTATACATTCATCTACTCTGTATCTTTTGATTTGGAAATTTAACACATTTACTTTGTAGATTGTGTTTTTCTAAAAATCCGTGCATTTATTTTAGGCTATTCAATTAGTTGGCATACATTTGGATAGGGAAGGACTTACTGTTGCCATTTTGTTAACTGTTTTCTGTATCATGCATAGTTTTGCTTCTCTTTTCCTATCTTACTGTTTTCATTTGTATTTGACTAAATTTTTAAATAATGACAGGTTTGCTTTCTTTCTCATTTCCTTTTGTGTACTGTATGAGTCTGCTCAGTCTGCCATAACTAAATACCATAGACAGGGTCACTTTAAAAAGTGATTTATTTCTTACAGTTCTGGAGGAGGAAGTCCAAGATCAAGGTGCTGGTAAGATAGATTTCATTCACCTCTTCTCTTGGATCAGTGGTGTTTACCATTTTCTGTGTACTCATACAACCTTTTCTTTGTGCACACATGGAAAGAGTGAGAGGGCACAAGCATGGATATGTGCGCACTCTCTGGTGTGTCTTCTTATTAAGATATTAATCCTGTTAGATGAGGACTTTACCCTTGAGTTATCACTAACCTTAATTACTTTCCTAAGCCCTATCTCCAAACCATCACATTGGGGTTAGAGCTTTAACACTAAGTTTTGGAGGATACAAACATTCATTGTATAACATGTATATTTTATAAATGTTTTATTTCTGGTTACCATGGATTACATTGAATTTATTAAAGTTAAAACAACCTATTTTAATCACATACATACTTCAATAATAAAACTCTTCTCCTTTAATGTTTCTCCCCTCACTTTATTTATTGATATCACAAATTACATCTTTTAATATTGTGTGCCCATTAGCATAGATTTATAGTTATTATTATGCTTTTCTCTAAATGCTATATAAGAATTAAAAGTGAAGTTATGCATCAAATATCAATAATATAGGTGTCTACATTTGTCCATACATTTATCTTAACCAAAAAATATATTATTTTATAGCTTTGTGGTGTCATTTAATGTGCTTTCATTTCAACTTGAAAGACTTCCATTTAGCATTTCTCTTTGGGTAGGTCTAGTGGTATGAACTCCCTCAACTTTTACTTCTGAGAAAGTCTTAATTTTCCCTTCATTTTTGAAGGACAGTTTCACCAAATATAGTATGCCTGGTTAACAATTTTTTCTTTGGCACTTTTAATATGTTATCCCATTGTCTTTTGGCCTATAAGGTTCCTGCTGGGAAATTTACTGGTAAAGTTATGGAGACTTCCTTGTATGTAACAAGTTGTTTTCCTTTTGCTGCTTTTAAGAGTCTCTCTTTGTATTTGTCTTTTAATTTAACAGTTTGACTGTAATATGTTTCAGTGTTGGTCTTTTATGTTTTTCCTAGTTGGAGTTCATTCAGCTTGTTGAATTTGTACATCCATTTCTTTTTTTCAAATTTGGGATTTTTTGGTCATTATTTCTTCAAATAAAGTCTCTGCTCCTTCTTCCCTCCCTTCCACTCTGGGATTTCCATAATGTGTATCTTGGTCAACTTGATAGTGTCTGGTAAATTCTTTATGGTTTCTTCACTTTTTTTTTTTTTTCTCCTCAGACTCCAGCAATTTCAAGTGACCTGTATTCCAGGTTTCTATTCTTTTTCCTTCTTGAGAAAATTTGCTATTGAACCCCTTTAGTGAATTTTTCAATTCAATTGTTGTATTGCTCAGCTCCAGAATTTTTAAAAACAGTTTCTATACCTTTGTTGATATTTTTTCCAAGTTTTTGTTTAAATTCCAGTTAGTTAACATGAAGTGTAATATCAGTTTTATGTGTAGAATTTGGTGATTCAACATTTATGTACAACACCTGGTGCTCTTCACAACAAATACACTCCTTAATCCCCATCATCCATTTAATCCATCCTCCCCCTACCCACCTCCCCTCTGGTAACTATCAGTTAATTCTCTATAGTTAAGACTCTGTTGCTTGGTTTTCCTCTCTTTTCCCCCTTATGTGTATTTGTTCTATTTCTTAAATTTTACATATGAGTGAAATTATAAGATATTTGTCTTTCTCTGACTGACTTATTTCACTTAGCATAATATTCTCTAGCCTCCATCCATGTCATTGAAATGGCAAGATTTCATTCTTTTTTATGGCTGAGTAATATTCCATTATTATATATACGCACACATTATACACACACACACACACACACACACACACCCCACATAATCTTTACCCATTCATCAGTTGATTGTCATTTGGGTTCTTTCTGTAATTTGGCTGTTGTTGATAATGCTGCTATTTAAATTTTATTTATGTGTCATATTCCTGATTTCACTAGGGCATGTTTTTGCTGTTGTTTGTTTGTTTTGGCATGTCCTGTCATTTTTTGTTGAGATTAATGATTTTGAAAGGGCAGCCACCTCTCTCAGTATTTACAAACTGGCTTCGTGCAGAGATATACTTTGACAAATCAGCCTGGCAGAGAGGTTCTGAGACTTCTCAAACCTTTTCTAGGGAATGTGTATCCTCTGGGCTTGTGTATGTTCTTTAATTCTATACATGGCTGCTTTTAACTCTCCTAATTTCCCTAAGAGGCACTCACCTATTTCTTCTTAGGAGTTTTTGTTTTTGGTTCCTATAGTATTTCTCTGCCTTTATTCTCTTGCTCCTCTATCATGTGCAGAATTGCATACTCCCGATAGTTCTAATGTGCCTTGGTACTCACCTTTGTTTTCAGCAGCTTCCAACCTGGTATTTATCTATGCAGCTGTTTCCATTGGTGTTTCAAGTCAGGCAAGATAGAAACCAGTCACTTAGGTAGCTCCCAGATTTTTCAGAAAGTTAGATGCAAGTACTACCTTTTTCTTTTCATCCCAAGAGAGGAACTGGAAATTGGGAGGCTTCCCTGTGGTTGTGGCACACCACACCAGGGAAGTGGTGCAGCCAAAGTGGGCAAAATGCCATGACCCTTTCTACTCATTTTGGTGCAATTTTTCTTGGTAAGTAATTCACTTGGGAAATGCAGCTTCAAACTGGTTTTTAGAGTTCTCAAAAAGATGTTTTGGTTTGTACATTGTTGTTAACTCAGTGTTTCTTTGGGGGAATGAGGGCCTGAAGCTTATTAGTCCTCCATCTTGTTGATGTCTTATCCCATGATTAAATTTTAACTTAAATATAAAATGCATAACAGAGAATAAAATAAAGTATATTTGATGCCAAGGATTATTAATGAAATTATACATATATATTAAATTAATACATATATATTAAAACTCTCCTATTTCCATATCAGTTCTGACATTAAGGCAATTTATTTATAACTTTATAAAAATGAGTATAAATTCTGCTTCATACTTGTTACAAACTTGAAAGTTAGGGGTTTCACAACAGATCTGTTCTATATTTATTCAACTAAATGTGTCTCTTTATGCAGCTAAGGTTGAAGTACCAGATGGAAGTCTTGTGCTTGATGGAAACCAAGATTCAATATCAAAAACACAAATGCAAGTAAGGAAACAAAAAACATCCAAAGGAGAAAGAAACATTAGTAAGTATAATTGTAGATAACTTTAAGTTATTTTAATTAAACTCAGTAGAAGATTTTTTCCCTTTGGTTCATGAATATGTATTTGAAATCATATCTTATGGAAAATTTGTAGTTCCTTTGACCTTAATTGTAAAGACCCTAAGATAATTAGAGAACAAAAGTCAAATTATTCATAACTTTCATTGGTATTTCTGGCTTTAATATTATTTCACAATCATAAGCTCTACACTCAGACACTAACGCCCAATTATGGGCCAGAAATTTTCTTGCAAAGGATGCAAGCCTTTCAGCAGGGTGTGGCAGATGTTTTTGACCTGTGGCAGAGGCTTCTACTACAACTCTAATTGGTGAATAGGGATGCTAATGAGAACTGTGAGTCAAATAGCAAGTGATCAGAGGAGCCTAGAGGAAGGGCCCCAAGTACATTCTCCTGGCTGTGACTCCACTAAAAGGAGTGACCTTTTGAGGTAACCTAATAGATGAATGTCATCAAAACCCCCACATGGGGAATATGAGAGTGCAGGTAGCCAAATATTTCTGCCAGTAGGTGTGCCTCATTTTTATTCTTTGAAGCAGAATGGGCCAAAGATTGGTAGTCTTGTTCTCTGGAATGAGACATTGTGCCCCTTATATGCCCAGGAATTTCTATTAGGTACTGGGTAATTGTGCCTTGTTTGTTATAATGGTCCAGCTATGTTGCCACATGTGGGTCAATAGGATGTCTGGTCCTTGTTAAGTTGTGCCCTTGTCTGGGCCCACTTGGATGATGCTATTAATAGAGTGGAAGTCTAGTGCTCCCTCTGAGTTTAGAACCTTTCTAGATCATAACTATGCATTGACACACATAGCTGGGGGATTTATGGAGCCTTGGGAAAGTATATTAATGGTGGTTTGCAATCCAATCCACATATGACAAACTTATCCTGATCATCTATGCGGACAAAGTTTCTGGATAGGGTATTTGCACTGTCTATTACAGAATACCAAATTCCTTCACTATGGATAGTAACTTCCATGACAGTCATAATATTGGATACAACTAGTGCCTCAGTACTACATCACCAAGCTACGAATAATCACAGAGTTTCTATCTATAAACGGACATATACCCAAGACATATTGAGTTACTTAATAGAGAAGCAGTCTCGGGAAGAATTTTTGCTTCATGTAGCTCATCTATAAGGGCAGTAATATTTCTTTTATCCCCAGTGAATGTTTTTGAGAGACAAAGTGCTAGATGATAATAGTTGGGTAGTTTCATAGTCTTCTACCTGTCTTGCTAAAGTGGCAGTTTCTATCAAGGTTTGGGGTTAATGCAAGTAGACATTCATGTAGACAATACTTCAATACTGACAATACAGTTAGTAGTGGCGGTGGAGTTTTGAGGGGGCCTGAGTGAGCACACCATTGTGTAATTTTGAATAGGTTTCTCATTAGTGGTAGCTTTGGACCCAAACCAATGAGCATTATCAGTTTCCCCTCATCTTGGTGTCAGGGGTTGTGGAGATTGTTGTCTTCTATGCACCAGTATCTCAAAGCCCAGAAATGCAATTCTCCTGCACATCTCTACTGAACTCTGACAAGAGCAGAAGTCTTCGCATCTGCACCGCCCTCCCACCCCCGCCATGGGTACATGAGGCCTGGAAAAACCCTTGGTCTTATTTATTTTTGAAAGCCATAATGTCTTGGTAATAGTTGGGGGAGCACTCCGATTCATGTCAAGAATGATTGGGAAAAACAGAAGCATAGCACCTATATTAATCAAAGGATCCACTAACGTAAGTACTGGGTCTGTTGAGCCTCCCTTATCCCACTACTTGGCCATAATGTTCTTGGAAAATAGCCCATTATTCTACTTTCTTGTGTCTATACCTGTTTTTTGGGTAAACACACCCTTTGATCTCTTCAAAATCTTTTCCCAGATGGTCCAGGTGTGTTTACTAGATTACCATTTTTATATCAATCTCTTACGATCAACCTTGCTGTCTTGGCAGTATCCACTGTTACTTGTCCAGAAATTTTCCAATTAAGATTCACATCATGTCATAGACTAGTTTCTCTCACTCTGAAAGTATGTTTAAATGAGCTTAATGTCCAGCAATAATGGCACAAATGAACCCAGAATTTTGAAATGAACGAGAATTATTTTTCCGGTAAAAAATAATCTCATCATCTACTATCCTCATACCTTTATTGTATATCCTAGGTACAATGGGCAGTTCATGAAATCACTATAGCCTCTTCAAGTATAGTTAAAACATGTTTTACAAGGGTAAAAATGAGTCATCTGTCAAATCCAAAACAGTACCCAGTAGAGGAAGGAGAGAGTCTTGAATGTCTCTGTTTTTTCATACCCCTTTCTTCCATCTCCTCGTTCAATGTCTCCATTGTCAAAACTCTCTGAGAAAGAGTTTTTTGTGTTAGCAAACCAACAAGATTACGTGACTACTTCTTTATTTTTTTTTCAAAATTTTATTTAAATTCTAGTTAGTTAACATATAGTGTAATATTGGATTCAGGAGTAGAATTTAGTGATTCATCACTTACAATAACATCCAGTGCTCATCATAACAAGTGCCCTCCTTAATAACCATCACTCATTTAGCCCATCCTCCACCCACCTCCCTCTACAACCCTCATTTTGTTCTCTAGAGTTAAGAGTCTCTTATGGTTTGCTTCCCTTTCTCCCCCCCTTCTCATATGTTCATCTGTTTTCTTTCTTAAATTCCACATATGAATGCAAACTGATGTAGGCAAACTGGAAAACAGTATGTAAGTTCATCAAAAAGTTAAAAAATAAAACTATTCTACAACCCAGCAATTGCACTACTCGGTATTACCTATAGGATATAAAAATACAGATTCGAAGGGACACATGCCCCCCAACTTTTATATTAGTATTATCAACAAGAGCCAAGCTATAGAAAGAGCTCAAATGTCCATAAACTAATGAATGGGTAAAGAAGATGGTGTGTGTATGTGTGTGTGTGTGTGTGTGTGTGTGTGTGTGTGTGTAATGGAACTCAACCATCAAAAAGAATGAAATCTTGGGGTGCCTGGGTGGCTCAGTCGGTATAGTGTCCAGCTTCAGCTCAGGTTATGATCTCGCAGTTCATGGGTTCAAGCCCCGCGTCAGGCTCTGTGTTGACAGCTAGCTCAGAGCCTGGATCCTGTCTTCAGATTCTGCGTCTCCCTCTCCCTCTCTGTCCCTCCCCTGCTCACGCTGTCTCTCTCTCTCTCTCTCTCTCTCTCAAAAAAATAAATTAAAACATTTTAAAACATTTAAAAAATAAATGAAAAGAATGAAATCTTTTCACTTTCAATGATGTGGATAGAGCTAGAATGTATTGTATCCAGAGAAAAATGGATACCACAGGGTTACTTCTCTAAAAAGATTACTTCTTTTAAACATGAAGATGAATTATCCAAGTCTTAAAAGTTTCTTCAGGTCACTGGACAAAGTGGTCCTCAGGATTCTACATTCTATTGTTAAATCAGAAATCTCAGTAAATCACTACCTCATAAACTGACCATCAGTTCCCAGAACAATAGAACTAATAATAGTCATTGGGTACAGCTCAGCATGCATAGTCTTCAACAATTTTTAGTTCTATAGCTGGTGAAACTATAATAGTTAAGGTGGTCTTTCTCCAGCTTTATCAAAATTCCTCTATTGGATGTTTAATTTGACCTACCCACTGGGTATCTTAGCCAACAAAAAGAAACTAAATAGATCTTGTTCCCTTGCAGAAATTAAAAGTAAATAATAAAATAGCACTGCCTTAAAGCATGCCACAAAGTCTGCTAGCACATTCTGAGACACTCTGAACCGAATGGTCATGTGCCCTATAGGACCTTCTGACTCTTGCACATGACCCAGTAGTATCACTTTAGAGAACCCTGAGGATTCTCTACTGTTCCTTCTAGAAAGGAATTGTGCTTAATTGACCACATTTATTGCTGCACTAAATTGTAAGGGAGAGAGCTGCCTGTTTTTAAGTTGGTTAGTTAAGATAGCAAGCCAAATTGAAAGTAAAATAACCATTTATTCTGTTACTGTAATTTATTAGAAAGAGTCTAAACAAGAAAAGTTTCCAGTTACATCAACTTTCCATTTCCCCCCATAGAACAAAGTCAGAATATCAGTGCTGACAGGGGAGTAGGTTGAGGGAAGATCATCTCACAAACAAAGAAGTTTCAAACAAAAGACTCTTTCTGCTGTATAGACTTGGAGGCTGAAGTGAGTTAGTGGTGGGAGGGCAAGGAGTAAAAATAGTGAAAGCTGTCAAGATTAATAAAAATGTCTACAATGAAATGATAATGAAAAAGCAAACTATGTAGAAGCATATGAACAGTACAGTGTCTTAGCTGAATCCTGCATGCATAAAAATGCCTCAAAATTGAGGCACCTGGATTAAGAATGCAGAAATTATCAGTTTGTATGGGCCTTAGTCTTTGACTGCAATTACCTCCAATGTCTGCAATTCATTGGCTGTAAATCAAGTCTAGCGTGGAATCTGAAGATTCCTCCCATGACAACTAGCAGATAAGGCCTTTACAATTGTCTAAGGTTGGGCTTATAAGATCACACACAGGATCTTGGCTTGTTAAAAATGCTTCAATGTAAACACATATACATGCCAACATACATGTACATATATTATACATATGCATAGCCATACTCACATATGCTTACATACATAAACATATACATGCATGTGCACATTCATAGAAATATTTAGAAATGATTTCTCACAGAAACCTTCAATTCCAATCTATCCCTTCATGACTTGTTCTTTCTTTCCTCTATTTCATGTGTGTATGTCCTGCCTTCTGAAGTGTGAATCACACAACATCAATATATTTAATTATTTGCTCTATTTTTAATGCTTCTTATATTGTTTCAGAATGAAGAGCACTAGAAAAAAAAAACACTAGAAAAACAAACCTACTAAACAAGGTTTGTGATTTGTTTACATTTTACCCCTCCACTGTCTTGTCTAGGAGTAAGTGTATATTTCAAACATTTTATTGATTTCCTTGCATTAGTGTTTTCTTACTTACTTCAGTAGGATCATTCTAAAACATGTGAGGTAATCACGCCAGTCAGAGCGGCTAAAATGAACAACTCAAGAGACTATAGATGCTGGCGAGGATGTGGAGAAACGGGTACCCTCCTACACTGTTGGTGGGAATGTAAACTGGTACAGCCGCTCTGGGAAACAGTGTGGAGTTTCCTCAAAACACTATCAATAAAACTCCCCTATGACCCAGCAATAGCACTGCTGGGGATTTATCCAAGGGATACAGAAGTGCTGATGCGTAGGGGCACATGTACCCCAATGTTCGCAGCGGCACTTTCAACAATAGCCAAATCATGGAAAGAGCCTAAATGTCCATCAACTGATGAATGGATTAGGAAGATGTGGTTCACCTATACAATGGAATACTACATGGCAATGAGAAAGAATGAAATCTGGCCATTTGTAGCAAAGTGGATGGACCTCGAGGGTGTCATGCTAAGCGAAATAAGTCAGGCAGAGAAGGACAGATACCATATGTTTTCACTCATAGGTCTAACAGGAGAAACCTAACAGAGGACCATGGGGAGGGGAAGGAGGAAAAAGAGTTAG
>CM053571.1:104499100-104515279 GCA_028646485.1 Cryptoprocta ferox | reverse complement strand
TTCTCGAATTCTCTTTTCGTGTTCATGTATCAATTTCTCTCTCTTTTTCTCGGCTTCCTCTTTTGCTATAATTGTGTCTTCTAATTCACTTATTCTCCTCTCTGCCTCTTCAATCCGTGCAGTGGCTGCCTCCATTTTGTTATGCACCTCATTTATAGCCTTTTTTAACTCATCACAGCTATTTTGAAAGTCCCGAGTCTATGTATCAATAGCTTCTTTGATGTTTTTTTCAAGTCCAGCAATTAATTTTATGACAATTATTCTAAATTCTTGTTCAGTTATGTTGTTTAAGTCTTTTTGAGCAGTTCTGTGGCTGTGACTTCTAACTGGAGTTGCTTTAGAGGAGAATTCTTTCGTTTTGTCATTTTGGCTAACTTTCTGTCTCTTGTCAGTTTTAAAAGCTTGTTATGCACTGTGTACCTGTTAGTATTGCTCTATTAAAGGAGGCTCATTGACTGTCCAGGGCCTGTCGTTTCAGAAAGTGTTGTTTTAACAGTGTCTCTCTGTTTCTCTTGTTGTGCCTTTGATTATTTTATTTCCCTGGTCAGTGATATTTGGGACTCACCACCACGTGTACTTTGGCTTGTTTCTTGAGGTCCCTGAAAAGGAAACAGACTAGCATACAGGGAACAAAAGCATGCAAACGCACAGACAAATCAAACAAACAACAAAGCCTCAAGGGGAAAGGAAGTAAAGAAAAGGAAAGGAAAGGAAAGAAAAGAAAGAAGAAAAGAGAGAAGAAAAACAAAAACAAAAAGAAAAACAAGGTGGGGACAGAGACAGCAAAAGACTGTGGACAGTCTAAGAGTATATAACCAGCCAAGAGGAGAGATAAAAATATGCTAAGGGAAATGTATCTGGATGGCAGTAGAAAAGAAGGAGAAGCAAAGAAAAAAGGAAACGAAAAAAAAAGACAACTCCCCTGTGCGGATGGGCATGGTTTAGTGTCAGGTCAGGTCTCAGGGGCTGCTCTCTCCGAGGCCCCACCTTGGTGGTTGCGGGGAGAAGAATGGCGTCGCTTCAAGCTTTGCTCGAACCAATTGTCACAAGCTGCTCTTCCGAGTCCGATCTCCCTGTGCCGCGGGCGAGCCAAACTGTATTCTGCAAGCTCCTCCTCACTTCCAAATCCTAGTCCATGCAGTTCAACACTGTCACCGGGGATGAGATGTGTTCCCGCTGGCAGCCGGCTTCCTGGCCCGGCTTGTGCTGCCTTTATCGTGGAGCCGCGCCGCCGCTTTTCAAGGTGCCTTTCATGGCGCCGCCGCCATTGCTTTTCGCAGCATCGCCGCCTTTATCTGTGCCGCCGTCTTTCACAGTGCTGCTTGGAATGGATGCCGCTGCCACTGAGCCCAAGGAAGAATTCGCCAGCCAGATGGGACAGATTTCTCTCCCTGTGCCTGGCAGTTATATATGGGGAGATGGGCGAGTTTTTCCTCCCTTAGAGATGGTTCTATGTGCGTTTTCCGTCTCTCTTTCTCTTCCCCTGGTCTCTCCAGGGCACAGCGCGCTCTCCCTCTCTTGGGCTGAGGCTCCTTCCCTCTACACCACCGGGACCTGCCCGTCCTCTAATTTCCCAGATCACAGTCACTCACTCAGGCATCTTTGAGGTTGTCTTCTTTCTGGTGTATGTTTCTTCTTTCCCCCACTTGCAAATCCGAGTTTTATCACTTCAGTCCTTCTCAGTTCAATCCATGCGGGCAGGTGCAGTTTACAGAGCTCCCTGCTTCTCCGCCATCTTGCCCGCCGACTCCCTCTCATGGACACTTCCAACTTCAGTCCATCTCCTCAGTATTTATTCTTCCCTTCCTTCTTTTTCATATGCAGATGTTCTTTCTTTTACAGTGTGAACCTGACTCTCAACAACAGTATTAATTTGCTCATCCCTACAACGTTTATGAAATTATTTCAGAATTGTGTACTATATACCACTAGAATAATAAACCTACTGAAAGATTCTGTGATATGTTTGTAGCCTGCTCCCTACTCTCTTGTCCAAGAATGAGTGTTTATGTTAAATAATACATTGCTGAATGATTTAGATTAGCATTTTTTATTTCTAAGATTTCTTTCCATTTTAGTTGTCTTATACTTGACCTTATTTCAATTTTTGGGATATGTGGAACATGATCATACTTCTAAAGTAGAAAATAAGTAAAGAGGTATACTTAGAGATTACCATTCCTTTCTCATTATTCCCCTCGTATCTTATAGTTGATCATTGTATTTTTTCTTACATGTTTCCTGTATTTTCTGTTTTAAAGGTATCTATTTTGCTCTCTCTCTCTCTCTCTCTCTCTCTTTTATTTTCCTTCTTTTTAATCATAAGATATAGTAAAGGCTATCCCCATTTCTGATATATGTTCCACTTAATATTGTCTCCAGGAAGTCTCTGTATGTCAGCTTATAAAGATTTTTATCACATTCCTTGGGAGAATTTATATCATTCTGTAGTTCATAATATAATACCTTAAACAGTCAGTCACACATACATGAACATTTATGTTATTTTGAATATTTTTCTATAAAAAATAATGTAGAGATAGTATATCTTCACTTTTATTTTATTAATATGCATTAACATAAAGTATAAATAACACAAGAAAATTAGATACTAGTATAATATATTGAATGCAAAAATTGTTCATATATAAAGGAGATAGCTCCAATAAATTACACATTAAAACCTTTATCACATTTTTGTGTCAGATTTCAGTTTATAGTAATGTATTTATAATTGTTTATGTGAAAGAAAATGCTGCTATAGACTATGCCTAAGTTTGAAAACATACGAATTTCACAGTAGTCCTTGTTTGTATTTTGGTGATTTAAAAGCCCCTCTTCATGAAGCTCATGACAACATAACAGAAGAAAATCCTGTGGTTGAGCCTCAAGAGTCAATGTCAAAAATGCAACTGCAAGTAAAGAAACAAAAAATTGTTAAAGAGGAAAGACTCACTAGTAAGTATTATAATTATACATAATTAAATATTTTAAATTAATCATATCAGAAGATTGTTTTACTTTGGTTCCTTAATATGTATATGAGCATATATTTTGTAGAAAATTTAGTTTGATTTAGAGTCTGAACATCCTAATTGGAGAAGAAAGTCAAAGTATTTGTAACTTTTGTTGGTTTTTGCTTGTAAGACAATTTCATATCCAGAAGTCACATGCTTAGTATCCACTAAGGCCAAAGACAGACCAGTAGTTTTTCAAGGGGTGTATACATTTCAGGCAGATTTTGGGTGCGGTAACCCAACAGTCACCTCTGACTTGTGACATTGTCCTTCTGCAATAGACTCAGATTGGTAAATAGGTTGCTGAGATCTGTAACTCAAAATGCAAATGTGGATCAAGGAACAAAGCAGAAGGGTGGCCTGAGAGGCCTGTTGGAGAATGTGTAAGACATCCCTTTGGCTGGGACCCACTCAAAGACAGAGGCCTTTTTGGTAGCCTTATAGATGGATATCCTAGTCATTGAGATGCCTGCATAGGTAATAGGAGAGTGCCAGAAGCTGAATAATCCCACTGATTGCTGGGTCTCCTTTGTATGTTTTGGGCTGGAAAGAGAAAAAAAAGCTTTACCCCTTAGAACTTGGAGTGAGACAATGTACCCCTTTCCATTTAGCCCCCAAGTATTTTGCATGGGTATTAGGTTCTTGTGCCTTGTTTATATTAATGGTCTAGCTATGTTGCTGCAAGTGGGTTCTTACAGTATTCAGTCCTTGTTAGGTAGTGCTCTTGTCTGGGTCCAGGGGAAAATGTCATAACTATAGTGGAAGGTTCGTTCTTGATTTGGGGGCAGAGATTTTTTTCCAGGTTATGGGCTTATAGAAGGACATCAAGGGTATATTACAACCCATTACACATAAAGTAAACTTGTGATCCTAATTACCTGTGTGAACAGGGATGCTAGAAAGCGCATTTGTGATACCAATTGCTGTATACCTATTTCAGTCACCTTGGGCAGTAAACCTCTATGAAGGTCATAATTCCAAGTGACATCAGTATCCATTTCTGTACTATGGTGTTCAGTGACGATAATCAATTGAGTCTCTAGCTACCCAAGGCCTTACACTCAGACTGAAAGAGCTTATGAATAGAGAAAAAAATGTCATGGACAACTTTGCTTTTATTAAGCTCAGCTTCAAGGAAGACAATTTTTTAAATTTCTTTAAATTTTTAAATTCTTTCTTTCTTCTTTCTTTCTTTCTTTCTTTCTTTCTTTCTTTCTTTCTATTTTTTTCCTTCCTTCCTTTGCCAGGTAGTTGTTTTCAGATGGCAAAGGGGCTAGACACAGGTAGATGGTAGGCTTATAGTTTTCCATATACCAAATTAAAATGGCCCTATAATGTATCAGTTTCCATTAGGGCTTAGGGATGAAAGTGAGTGAGATGTTCATAGAAAATACATCTATAAATATAATACATTGAGTAATGGAAGCCATACTAATGGAGATTTTTAGTGGCCTTTAAGGACACACCCATAGTTGAGTTTGGACAAGGGTCCCATTTGGTAAGCTCAGCCCCAAAGCAATTGGGCCTTATCTCTTTTCCCCTCATCCTAGTGTCAGTAGTTATAGGAATCACAGTCGGATATATGCACCAGTGTCCAAGAGGCCTAGAAATGCAATTCTCACCCGTCTTCCCATTGAACCATGACCTTGGCATACACCCTCATCCCCAGATGGGGATATAGGGACCTTGACCTAACTCTGACTCTTGTTTATACTGAAAGCTCAAAGATTGGGTAAAAGTAGATGGGGGCTGTGGGGCAGAGGAGATGTCTCTGGTTATCCCAAGATAAACTAAGAAGTGCAAAAGAAAGAGCACTTGTGTTTGTCTCAGATGTCATCACCATTTGGCTTCTAGTGGGGCTATGTGTTGGGTGACCTATGGACCACTATCTGGCCATGAATCCTTGTTGGAGACTCCATTAATGTTATCCTTGAGACCCCACTGTGGAGTTACCAGACTCAGAACTTTCCTTGGGAAAACACATAATCAGATTGTTCAGAAGTGGGTTCCTGCTTAATGTTTTTAGGCCCCTCCACTCACTAGTCAAACCTTGTTATTTCACATTAGCTGGTTTTTCCTTACCCTGAAATCTGTCAGTTAAGATCCAGGTTGTTTCGTGAACCAATTGACATCACCTTATAAAGAGGTTTAATTGAGCTAGAAACTAGCAAATGTGGCACAAATGACTCTGGAAATCTGAGTCGAGTAAACAATCTCCTTATCTATTTACTGTGCTTGCCCGCTATTGTTCAATGAAAGGACTATCAGAGTGGCTCATTGTGGCGCATCTTTCAGGTGGCTATAAAGGTGATCCAAACAGCCTTCCTGAGTGTCCAAGGACACTCAACATCGGTGCACCAAACCTGAGAAGGAAGCTGAGGAAGGAGTGTATCTGGGGTTCACATTATTGCCTTCCCCACCTTCCTTGTCTTCCTTGGGCAAGGGGCCACTGTGTGGCCACTCTGAATGAGTGGGTCTGTTGTGATGCATCCCCTCACTAAATTTCCTAAGTTACCTCCTTAACGATGGAGGCAAACCACCCCATACTCTACGGTCTCGCCAGCTCACTAGCAAAGCAATGTTGAAGGCTTTGTATACTTGTTCATTAAAAATGAGTCTCAAATACATCCTACATCATAGGCTGTTCCTCAGTGATAGGGACATGCCTAGCACTATCAAAAGTTATTTATTAAACTTCAGCAAGCATCGTCCACAGTGACTTTGGAAAAAACTAAAAAACTACTTTTTTTCTTATTTATCTTCCATGTTTCACTTTGTAAAGGTAAATATCTATATATTTTTAAATTTTCTTTCTGCTCTTTCCTAAAAGATCATGTACTAGATACCCTCTTTATCAGTTTTTTAATTCCACTTAACATTATAATCTGGACATTCCTCCCAATCAGTTGAATGAAATCTTTTTTTCATTCCTTTTAGAATTGCATGTATAGTTGTTTGGACCATACTGTGTACCATAACTGATATTACTATAGTTTCTAGTATATATCTTAGTTTATTGAACCAATTTACGTGGTTTTGAATATTTTGCAATTACAAGTAGGCTGTAATGAATAATTTTATGCATATATATTTTCATTGCTTCATCGATAATTATGTTTTCATTTAAAGTATTAAGAAAACTAAAAACTAAATTGAGACGTATTTGAGAACTATGAATATTAATGGAATAATGAGACAGTTTCAATACATCCATTAAAAACTGTTCTCACAATTTTCATATTGGACCTATAATTATGATAATTTACTTACAACTTTTTAAAAATGAGAGAAAACTTCTCTGTGCATTTGTCAATCTTCTGAGAGCCTGGAATCTCACAATATATGTGTTTTTCCATTCACTGGATTAAATGTCTCTCTTTATGTAGCTCATGGGAAAGTACCCAAAAATCCTGTGGTTGAGCCTCAAGTGTCAATGTCAAAAATGCAACTACAAGTAGAATAAAAAAGAGTTTCAAAAGGGGAAAGATTCTATGATAAGTTCATTAATTGGAGATAGCTTTAAATGAAATTTTTGGAAGATCATTTTTCTTTGTTTTTTGAATATTTGTTTCAGCATATATTTCATAGAAATCAAAGTTTAAACTATAGTTAAGTACCCTAAAAAACTAGAGTAAAAAGGGAGAAATATTTGTATTCTTTGTTGGTATGTCCTGTCCAATGGTTATTTCTTGGTCAAGGGCAACCACTCAGTGTTCGCAAGGGCCCTGTTACTGGCCAAGAACATCTCTTAAAAAATGTGTAACTTTTATCTGTCTCCTAGAGATATGGGTTTGGAAGACCAAAGGGGTACTTCTGACTTCTGTCAGTGGCCTTCTGCCTTACCTTCTTTTAGGGAGTGGAGATTTTCCGGAGTTCTGTAACTCAAGGAGCCAATAAAGATTAGAGGAGCACAGTGGAAGGACAGCCTTGTGACCTGTTCAGGGGCCTCAGGAGCATATTCTTGGTCATGGCCCCACTGAAAGGAAGTGGCCCTTCTACCTAGCCCATAGATAAGCCATCACAGACCCTAAATTGAGAATATGACAGTGTAAGTAACTGAATTGTCCCATCAAGTGCTGGGCTTTCATTTGTTAAAGTAGAGGGGGCAAAGCTGGGCACTATTTTCTAAAATGAGATGTCATGCCCCTTACAGAGCATGCTGAGGAATTCTGTTAGGGTACCAGGTAACTGTACCTTGCCTGTAATACTGACCCCACTGAGTTGCCATATGTAGGTCTGCAGGGCAATCAGTATTTGTTTCGTTGTGTCCGTGTTGGTGGATGTCATCATTTGAGTGGAAGTGTATTGATTTCTCTGAGAGTGGGACTTGTTTATGTCTTTACTTTTGTGTTGATGACAGATATTCAGAGAATTCTGATAGCCTTTTGGATGTACAGTAGTGGTGTATGGCAACCCAATCCCCAAAGGCTACTGTTCATGATCTTCCACAATAAAGGGATGCTAAAAAGGGCATTCATAATAGC
The DNA here is from genome assembly GCA_028646485.1 of Cryptoprocta ferox. Taxonomy (NCBI): domain Eukaryota; kingdom Metazoa; phylum Chordata; class Mammalia; order Carnivora; family Eupleridae; genus Cryptoprocta; species Cryptoprocta ferox. The sequence goes on along the minus strand of CM053571.1, from coordinate 104,507,778 downwards.
AATTGTTGGGCGCCTGGGTGGCTCAGTCGGTTAAGCGTCCGACTTTGGCTCAGGTCATGATCTCACGGTTTGTGGGTTCGGGCCCCACGTCAGGCTCTGTGCTGACAGCTCAGAGCCTGAAGCCTGTCTTCCGATTCTGTGTCTCCCTCTCTCTCTGACCCTCCCCTTCTCACACTGTCTCTCTCTCTCAAAAATAAATAAAACATTTAAAAAAATCATAATAGCAATTGCTGCATCCCAAGTTCCCTCAAGTTTGGACATAGACTGTAGCACTGTCAAAATGTAAATACCATAATTGTAAGGTATGTACTACAACATTAAGCTGCATAAATCAGTTTAGAGTCTATACACCTAAAGCTGTGAGCACAGAATGATTGAATTATTGAATAGTTAAATAGTCTCATGGAGAACTTTCATTTTATTCAGCTCAGCAATTAGGGCAGCTATATTTTTTTCGCCCTCAGGCAGGTGTTTTGGGAGACAAAGGCACTAGACACTGATAATTGGATAGGTTCACAGTCTTCCAAATGCCAACTCAAATGGACTTAACTGCAGCAATTCCCATCAGGGCTAAGGAATTTGTACAAAGCAGAGATTCACATTGACAATTCATCTGTACTAATTATATGTATACTAATTGGGCCATTACAATGGGAGATGGCAGTGCTTTAAAGTGAAATATCCATAGTTGGATCTGGGTAAAAACCCCATTGGCAATGCCCTCAGATCCAGTGGTATCGTTACCTAGATCCCTTACCCTTACCCAGTGAACATTATGTGTTTCTCCTTGATCTTAGTATTAGGAGTTGTGAAGATCATAGTCACAAACATAAGTATCCAAAGGCCCAAGTAACACAATTCTTTCCTACCTCCCCATTAAATTCTGACCATAGCTTAGGTCTTCCACTTAGGGTGACAAGACCTGGTCTAATGCATAGTCTTGTTCATTTCTGAAAACAAAGGGTTCTTGATAAAGGTTGATAGGCTCTCAGATTCATATCAAGATTTAGTGGAAAGAACTGAGCAGTAGAACTTGCACTAGTCGGGCCATCAGCATGTGGACCCTTGTTCACCTGCCTTTCGGGCACCCCATTGCCTAGTACCAGGCCATTAGTGCCTTGGTACAGAACCCATCAACTTACTTTTTTGACACCGCATTTTTGGATATCCACTTGTAGATCTCTTCAAGAGGGCCTTGACCTGAATTCTCCAGGAATAGTGACTGATTACCATTTTTACCTTGCTTTCACTATTGGTCAATCATTGCTACCTTATAAGTAGCTGCTATTTTTCTTTTGTATAATAATTTGTCAGTTAATATTCAGATTGTATGGTACTCAATGACGTGATTTTATGAAGAAATGTAATAGAGCTTGCTACTTTGTGAGGGTGGAATGAATTAATTGGGAAGTCTGAGTCTGTTTAAAAATCTTATCATGTACTGTCCTCACTTCATCAAGACCACTAGTGTGGCTTAAAGGGACACTGTCACTTCTGTAATGGTGATCCAAACATTGTTTTTGGTGGCAGGGAGCTCATCACAGGTAAGCCATCCTGTCAGAGCCAAAACAGTACTTAGTCTCAGATATTTTCTCTTTTCATCCTCCACTTAGTGTCACCTCTTTAGCCAATATGGCTACTGTCAAAGCTTTCTGAAGATGGTATTCTGTAGTGAGATGCCCAACAGTGTGCCCTTTTCCTTCACTAAGTTTAACAAGATTATTTTCTTTACCATGGAGGCAAAGAAAACTGGTCTCTAAGATATTTTTTTTTTTTTTGTTACTGGACAAAGTGATCCCATGGCGCTTATTCTTTTTCATTAAAGTGCAAGTCTTAATCATTTACTGTGTGGTAGGCTGTTCCAGGAGTATGCTTAGAGCTAACACTAGTTATTGGGTGTGACTTAGCATGAAGGGTCTCCAGTGACTTTAGGTCCCATCATTGGACCATAAGAAGTAGCCACAAGTTGCTTCCATAGTTCTCTAAAAGACCCCCTGGTGAATATCTTATTGGATCCAAGAGGTGTCTTGGCCAATGAATCAAGGTCTAAAGATAAGGAACTTTGTTCCCCCTCAGAACTGAAAAGCTTATGTAAAAAGCTAGAGCACCCCATATGGTTTGTTAGGATTGTCCAAAACATACTGATCACTGCCAGAGTGCCCCAGGCAGCTCTCAGACTCTTCTAATGGCCACATAGAACCCCACTACCCCACCTCAGAATGTCCCACAGATTCACTAGTATCTTCTAAAGTGTGTCTTCCATAAAGGCATTGGACTTCATTGACCTTGCTTGCGCTACAGTTTGTCTGAGAGATATGCCAGTTTTTGAGTTGGCCAATTAAAATAAAAAGCAGAAATGAAAGTAACAATTAAGGCTTTATTCATTTAATGCAATAGTATGAACAAAAGTCTAAATAGAAAAGGACCCCAGCTGGGGCCAGTGTTCCATTTCCCCTCTTGGAACAGCAGTGGGTGAAGATTAAATGCATCAGTCTAAACTGGTATGAGATATATGGGAGGATCATCTCACAGCTGAAGGATCCCCAAAAAGCCTCTTGCTGTTTTATGGATGTTGTGTTTCTTGGGAGGTAGTGGTGGCAGGAGTAGGGTATAAAAAGTCCTGAGTAGTGAAGTGGAACTGAGAAAAATTTCTTCAAATGCCCCCCAGTGAGGTGGTGTAGGCAGAGGTAGTGCCTAAACAGTACTTCAGTCAAGCCCATCCTCCCCACCACCATAAGGAAGCCTTAAGAGACTATGGTTAAGAATGCACTATGTGGGGCGCCTGGGTGGCTCAGTCGATTAAGTGTCCCACTTCAGCTCAGGTCATGATCTCACAGTCTGTGGGTTCGAGCCCCGCATCAGGCTCTGTGCTGACAGCTCAGAGCCTGGAGCTTGCCTCAGATTCTGTCTCCCTCTCTCTCTGCCCCTCCCCTACCTGCTCTCTGCCTCTCTCTCTCTCTCTCTCTCTCTCTCTCTCTCTCAAAATAAAGACATAAAAAATTTAAAAAAAAAAGAATGCCCTATGTATTGACAAGATCTTGGGAGAAGAGGGAGTTGAGACCATGAATAGTTGTGTATCAAGTCTTTTGTGGAATGAGAAGCTTATTTTCCCTTTGTCTTTATAACTATCTATGTTTGTGTCTGAAACATCACACATAAGATATGGTCTAGAGTTATATTCCTTGGATGTATTCACATATACTTAATGCATAAATGTATATATTCATATTCATATGTTTACATACATATACATGTGCACGTAAACATGCATAAACATATTTAGAATTCATGATAAATCTTGGAAACCTTGAATTCTAGTCTATCCCCTCAGGGTTTTGTCTTGTCTTCCTCTATTTCATGTGTATGTCTTTTCTTCCACTGTGTAAATCTTGACTCAGAATAACATAACACATTTACGCATTTGCTCCTTATTATGTTCCTATATTGTTTTTGGAATTGCTTAGCACATAGATCTAGAAAATTAAGCCTACTGAAAATATTTTATCATGTGTTTACAATCTCTCCTCCACGCTCTTGTTTATGAGTGAGGGTCCATGTCAAATACTATATTGATGAGTTATTTACATTAATGTTTTTTAAATTATTAATAAGTTCATTTCTTTAAGCTTGCTTTCAGTTGTAGTGCCTCTTTTGTGATTTAATTTTATTTTTGAAGTAAATGAAACCCTCACCTTTTCCAAAAGTAAAAAAAATATATAAAGAGATTACTTAGAGAACAACCATTTCATCCCAGTTTTCTTCCTTTCTTTTCTTTTTCTTTTCAATTTTATTTATTAAAATTCAAGTTAGTTAACAAACAGTGTAGTATTGGTTTCAGGAGCAGATCCCAGTGATTCCTCACTTCCATATGATAACCAGTGCTCATTCCAACAAGTACCGTCCTTAATGCCCATGACCCATTTAACCCATCCTCCCACCCCCCTCCCCTCCAGCAACCCTCAATTGGTTCTCTGTATTTAAGAGCCTCTTATTTTTATCTCATTTTTCCTTCCCTTCCTCTATGTTCATCTGTTGTGTTTCTTAAATTCCACATATGAGTGTTTTCATTTGATATTTGTCTTTCTTTATCTGACTAATTTTGCCTGGCATAATACATTCTAGTTCCATTCACATTTTTGCAAATGGCAAGATTTCATTCTTTTTGATTGCCTGGTAATATTCCATTATATATATATATATATATATATATATATATATATATATATCCATTATATATTCATAATATATATGAATGGATAAAGAAGATGTGTGTGGGTATATATACCAAATTATGGAAATAACTCATATATATATGCACATAAATTGATGGACATTTGGATTTTTTCCATAATTTGACTATTGTTGATAGCACTGCTGTAAAATTGGGATGCATCTGCCCCTTTGAATTAGCATTTTGTATACTTTGAATAAATTCCTAGTAGTGTAATTGCTGAGCCATAGGGTAGTTCTCTTTTTAATTTTTTGAGGAAACTTTACACTGTTTTCCAGAGTGGCTGCACCAGTTTGCATTCCCACCAACAATGCAAAAGGGTTCCCCTTCCTCTGTGTCTTTGCCAATATCGGTTGTTTCCTGAATTCTTAATTTTAGCCATTCTGACAGGTGTGAGGTTGTACCTCATTATGGTTTTGATTTGTAATTCCCTGATGATGAGTGATGTTGAGCATCTTTCATCTGGATGTCTTCTTTGGAAAAGCGTCTATTCGTGTATTTTGCCCATTTCTTAACTGGGTTATTTGTTTTTTTGTGTGTTGAGTTTGATAAGTTCTTTATAGACTACACTTTGGATACTAAATCTTTATCCGATAGGTCATTTGCAATATCTTATCCCATTCTGTTGGTTGCCTTTTAGTTTTGTTGACTGTTTCCTTTACTGTGCAGAAGCCCTATCTTGATGAGGTCCCAATAGTTCATTTTTACTTTTGTTTCCCTTGCCTCTGGAGACATGTCTGGTAAGAAGTTGCTGAGGCCGAGGTCAAAGAGGTTGCTACCGGTTTTCTCTTGTAGGATTTTGATGGTTTCCTCTCCCACATTTAGGTCTTTCATCCATTTTGAATCCATTTTGAATTATTTTTGTTATGATGTAAGAAACTGGTCCAGTTTCATTCTTTTGCATGTCGCAAAAGAATGTTTTCTCCAGGACCATTTGCTGAATATACTATCTTTTTTCCATTGGATATTCTTTCCTGCTTTGTCAAAGATTAGTTGACCATACATTTGTGGGTCCATTTGTGGATTTTATATCCTGTTCCATTGATCTATGTGTCAGTTTTTGTGCCAGTACCAGAGTGTATTGATGGTACAGCTTTGTGATACAACTTGAAGTCGGGAATTGTGATGCCTCCAGCTTTGGTTTTCATTTTCAGCATTGCTTTGGCTATACAGGGTCTCTCGTGGTTTCATACAAATTTCAGAATTATTTATTCTAGCTCTGTGAAGAATGCTGTCATTACTTTGATAAGAATTACATTGAATGTGTATATTGCTTTGGATAGTATAAACATTTTAACAATATTTATTCTTCCAATCCATGAGCATTGAATGTTTTTCCATTTTTTGGTATCTTCTTCGATTTCTTTCATAAGCTTTTTATAGTTTTCAGGGTATAGATCTTTTACCGCTTGGTTAGGTATATTTCTAGGTATCTTACAGTTTTTGGTGCAATTGTAAATGGGATCAAATCCTTGATTTCTCTTTCTGCTCACTATCAGTAAAAAGAAATGTAACTGATTTCTGTACATTGATTTTATATCCAGTGACTTTGCTGAATTAATGTATCAGTTCTAGCAGTTTCTTGGTGGAGTCTTTCCAATTTCCCAGGTAGAGAATCATGTCATCTGAAAAAGGTGAAAGTATGACTTTTTGCTTGCCAATTGATGCCTTTTATTTCTTTTTGTTGTCTGATTACTGAGGCTAGGACTTCCAATAGTATGTTGAACAACAGTGATGAGAGTGGACATCCTTTTTGTGTTCCTGACCTCAGGGGGGAAGGTTCTCAGTTTTCCCCATTGAGGATGATTTTTGCTTGGGTCTTCTATATACGGCTTATGATGTTGAGGTATGTTCCCTCTATCCCTACTTCCTTAAGGGTTTTTACAAAGAAAGGTGCTGTATTTTTGTCAAATGCTTTTTTTGCATCTATTGAGAGGATCATATATTTCTTTCTTTTTTTATACTTTATTGTCAAGGTGGTTTCCATATAACACCCAGTGCTCATCCCCACAATTACCCTCCTCCATGCGCAACAACCCCTTCCCTTTTCCCCCTCCCCCTTCAGGCCACAGTTTGTTTCGAGTATTCAAGAGTCTGTCATGATTTGCCTCCTTCTCTCTCCCTACCTATTTTCCCCATTCCCCTCCCGAATGGTCTTCTGTTAAGTTTCTCCTCTTAGGCTTATGAGTGAAAACATATGGTATCTGTCTTTCTCTTCCTGACTTATTTGATGTAGCATCACAATCTCGAGTTCATTCCACATTGCCTCGAATGGTCAGATCTCATTCTTTCCATTGCCATAAAGTATTCTATTGTATATGTAAACCACATCTTCTTGATCCATCTTTATGCATTAGTCGGTTGATGGACATTTAGGCTCTTTCCATAATTTGGCTACTGTGGAAAGCACTGCTATAAACATTGGGGTACATTGGGCCCCTATGCACCAGCACACCTGTATCCCAAGGGTAAATTCCTAGCAGTGCTATTGCTGGGACATAGGGGAGTTCTGTTTTTAATTTTCTGAGGAACTTCCGGACTGCTTGCCACCAACAGTGCAAAAGGGTGTCATTTCTCCACATCCTCGCCAGCATCTATCGTTTCCTCTTTTGTTCATTTCAGCCACTCTGACTGTTGTGAGGTGGTACCTCAGTGTGGCTTTGATTTGTATTTCCCTGATGATGAGTGACGCTGAGCATCGTTTCATGTGTCTGTTGGCCATCTGGATATCTTCTTTGCAAACGTGTCTATTCGTGTCTTTTGCCCATTTCGCCACTGGATTATCTGCTTCCTTGGGTGTGGAGTTTGGTGAGTTCTTTACAGATTTTGGATACTAGCCCTTTATCCGATATGTCATTTGCAAATATCTTTTCCCATTCTGTCGGATTTCTATTAGTTTCCTTGATTGTTTCCTTTGCAGTGCAGAAGCTTTTTATCTTCATGAGATCCCAGTAGTTCATTTTTGCTCTCAATGTCCTCGCCTTTGGGGATGTGTCGAGTAAGAAACTGCTGCGGTTGAGGTCAAGGAGGCAGTTTCCTGCTTTCTCCTCTAGGGTTTTGATGGTTTCCTTTCTCACATTGCGGTACTTCATCCATTTTGAGTTTATTTTTGTGTATGGTGTAAGACAGTGGTCTAGTTTCATTCTTTTGCGTGATGCTGTCCAGTTCTCCCAGCACCACCTGTTAAAAGGCGGTCTTTTTTTTTTCTGTTGGATACTCTTTCCTGCTTTGTCAAAGATTAATCGGCCACACATTTGTGGGTCCAGTTCTGGGTTCTGTATTCTATTCCATTGTTCTATGTGTCTGTTTTTGTGCCAATACCATACTGTTTTGATGATTAGAGCTTTGTAGTAGAGGCTAAAGTCCGGGATTGTGATGCCTCCCGTTTTGGTTTTCTTCTTCAATATTACATTGGCTATTCGGGGTCTTTTGTAGTTCCATATCAATTTTAGGGTAGTTTGTTCTAGCTTTGAGAAGAATGCTGGTGGAATTTTGATTGGGTTTGCATTGAATGTGTAGATTGCTTGGGGTAGTACTGACATTTTAACAATATTTATTTATTCTTCCAATCCATGAGCATGGAATGTTTTTCCTTTTCTTTGTGTCTTCTTCAATTTCCTTCATAAGTTTTCTATAGTTTTCATCATACAGATCTTTTACATCTTTAATTAGGTCTATTCCTAGGTATATTATGGTGTTTCGTGCAACCGGGAAAGGCATCAGTTTCTAGATTTCTCTTTCTGTTGCTTCATTATTGGTGATAAAACGCAACCAATTGCTTTATGTTGATGTTGTACCCTGCGACTTTGCCGAGTTCATGGATCAGCCCTAGCAGCCTTTTGGTGGAGTCTGTCGGGCCTTCCATGTAGAGCATCGTGTCGTCTGTGAAAAGTGAAAGTTTGACTTCATCTTCCCTAATTCAGATGCCTTTTGTTTCCTTTTGTTGTCTGTTTGCTGATGCTAGGACTTCCAGCACTATGTCAAACAGCAGTGGTGAGAATGGACATCCCTGCCATGTTCCTCATCTCAGGGGGAAAGCTCTCAGTTTTTCCCCATTGAGGATGATATTAGCCGTGGGCTTTTCGTAAATGGCTTTGATGATGTTTAAGGAAGTTCCTCCTATCCCGCCTTGCTAAGGGGATTTTATTAAGAAAGGATGCTGTATTTTGTTGAGTGCTTTTTCTGCATCTAATGACAGGATCATAAGGTTCTCAGCTTTCCTTTTGTTAATGGGATGTATCACATCGGCTGATACGCGAATACGGAACCAGCCCTGCAACCCAGGAATTAATCTCACTTGATCGTCGTGGATAATTCTTTTTATATGCCGTTGAATTTGATTTGCTGGTATCTTATTGAGGATTTTTGCATCCATATTCATCAGGGACATTGGCCTGTAGTACTGTTTTTTTCCTGGTCTCTGTCCAGCTTGGGAATCAAAGTGCTG
>CM053571.1:104450245-104498600 GCA_028646485.1 Cryptoprocta ferox | reverse complement strand
GGAGAAGGACAGATACCATATGTTTGCACTCATAGGTCTAACAGGAGAAACCCAACAGAGGACCATGGGGAGGGGAAGGAGGAAAAGAGTTAGGGAGAGGGAGGGAGACAAAACACGAGAGACTCTTGAATACTGAAAACAAACTGAGGAGGGAAGGGGAAGGGGGAAATGTAATGGGGGGTGATGGTCTTGGTGGAGGTCACTTGTGGGGAAGAGCACTGGGTGTTATATGGAAACCAACCTGGCAATAAACTATAAGGTTTAAAAAAAATCATGCTATGCTATGTAAAAAATCAATAAACCTGTTTAAAAGTTAAAAAAAAATAAAGCAACAATCATAAATATACTGGGCTTGAGAAAAGAAGACATGAATAAGACCCAAACCACAGAGATAAAAGAAGTAAAAAAAAAATCATTCAAGATTAAGAGTGTAATAAGCAAGATTCTAAACAGGTTTGAGGCAGAGGAATTAATTATTAACAATAGAAGACAAACTATTAGAAATTAATGAAGTTGAACTGAAGAGAGAAAGAATTATGCAACATGAGTACAGACTTAGGAAATTCAGAAACTCCATCAAACATAATAACATTTGTATTATAGGAGTTCCCAAAGAAGAGCGAGAAGAGGGGACAGAAAATTTATTTGAAGAAATAATAGCTGAAAACTCCCCTAATCTGGGGAATGAAACAGACATCCAGATCCAGGAGACACAGAAAACTCCCATCAAAATCAACAAAAGAGACCGATACCAAGACATATTGAATTAAATTTGCAAAATATAGTGATAAAGAAAATATCTTAAAAGCAGCAATACAACTTAACTTACAAGGGATGAACCATAAGGCTAGCTGCAGATTTCTTAACAGAAACTTGGCAACCCAGAAGGGGGTGACATGATGTATTCAACGTGCTGAATGGGAAAAATCTGCCGCCAAGAATATTCCACCCAGCAAGGCTACAATTCAGAATAGAAAGAGAGGTAAAGAGTTTCCCAGACAAACAAAAACTATAGATGTTGTGACCAATAAAGCAGCCCTCAGGAAGTATTAAAGGGGACTCTTTGAGAAGGAAGGGGAGACTAAGAGTGACAAAGACAAGAAAGGATCAAAGAAAATCTTCAGAAACTATGACAAAACAACTAATAAATCACTATAAACACATATATATCAGAAATTACTTTTAATATAAGTGGGCTAAATGCTGCAATCAAAGACATAGGGTGTAAGAGTGGATTAAAATCAAGACCAACTATGCTGTCTACAAGACACTCATTTTAGACCTAAAGCCACCTGTAGATTGAAAGAAAGGGGATGGAGAAACATCTATCACACAAATGGATGTCCAAAAAAACCCAGAGTAGCAATACTGCTATTAGACAAACAAAACTTTAAAACAAAGACTGTAACAAGAAACAAAGAAGGGCACTCCACGATATAGAGACAATTCAATAAGAAGATCTAACATTGTAAATATTTATGTACCAAACATGGAAACACTGAAGTATATAACAATAACAAAGGAACTTATTGATAATATTGCAATAACAGGAGGGGATTTTAACACCTCATTTACATCAAAGGATAGATCATCTAAACAGAAAATCAACAAAGAAACAATGGCTATGAATGACCAGATGAACTTAATAGATATATTCAGAACATTCCATCTTAAACAGCCGAATACACATTCTTTTCAAGGGTATGTGGAATGTTCTCCAGAATAGATCACATATTAGGTCACAAAACAAGCCTAAATAAAACACAAAACGTTTGAAGTCATACTATGCACATTTTCTGACCACAACACTACGAAACTAGAAGTCAACCACAAGAAAAGAAAATCTGGAAAGATCTCAAATACATGCAGATTAAACAACATGCTACTAAAATATTAATGGATCAACCAGGAAATAAAAAAAAAGTACACGGACTTTTTCTCATTGGATATTCTTTCCTGCTCTGTCAAAGTTGTGGGTTCATTTCTGAGTTTTCTATTCTATTTTTTTGATCTGTGTGTCTGTTTTTGCGCCATTACCATACTGTTTTGATCAATATAACTTAAAGTTGGGAATTGTGATTCTTCCAACTTTGCTTTTCTTTTACTAAATTGTTTTGGCTTTTTGGGGTCTTTTGTGGTTCCATACAAGTTTTAGAATTGTTTGTTGTAACTCTGTGAAAAATGTTGGTGGTATTTTTATAGGAGTTGCATTAAATGTGTAGGTTATTTTGGGTAATAAATACATTTTAAAAATATTTGTTCTTCCAGTAAATGAGATGGGTTGTTTTTCCATTTATTTGTGTCATCTTCAATTTTTTTCCATTAGCGTTTTATCATTTTTAGAGTATAGATCTTTTACCTCTGGTTAGGTTTATTCTTAGGTATCCTATGGTTTTTGGTGGAATTGTAAATGTGGTTAATTCCTTGATTTCTCTCTCTGCTGCTTCATTCTCAGTGTATAGAAATGCAACAGATTTCTGTATGTTGATTTTGTACCCTGCAACTTTATGAATTTGTATAAATTCCAGCAATTTTTGGTGGAGTCTTTGTATTTTCTATATAGAGTATCATGTCATCTCCAAATAGTGAAAGTTTGACTACTTTCTTGCCAATTTGGATACTTTTCTTTCAAAAAATAGTATTGGGAAAATTGGACAGCAACATGTAAAAGAATGAAACTGGACCACTTTCTTATGCCATCCACAAAAATTAATTTAAAATTGATAAAAGACCTAAATATGAGACAGGAAACCATCAAAATCCTAGAGGAGAACACAGGCAGTAACTTCACTGATATCGGTCATAATAACTTTTGGGTATATCCCTGAGGACAGGGGAAACAAGCAAAAATAAACTATTGGGATTTCACTAAAATTAAAATCTTCTGCACAATGAAGAAACCAATCAACAAAACTAAAACCCAACCTACAGAATGGGAGAAGATATTTGCTAATGACATATCTGATAAGGTGTTACTATCCAAAATATATAAAGAAATGATAAAACTCAACACCCAAAAACAAATACTTTGATTAAAAGAAAATTGGGCAGAAGACATGGATAGAAATTTCTCCAAATGGACAACAGACATATGAAAAGATATTCAATATTACTGATCACCAGGTAAATGCAAATCAAAATCAGAATGAGATATCATCTCACACCAGTCAGAATGTCTAAAATCAATAACATAAGAAACAACAGGTGTTGGCAAGGATATGGAGAAAGGGGAACCCTCTTGCATTGTTGGCGGGAATGCAAATTGGTACATCCACTCTTGAAAACAGTATGGAGGTTCCTCAAAAAGTTAAAAATAGAAGTACCCTGTGATCCAGCAATATTATATTACTGGGTATTTACCCCTAGAATACAAAAATACTAATTCAAGAGATACATGCACCCCAATGTTTATAGCATCATTATCTACAATAGCCAAATTATGGAAATATCGCAATTGTCCATTAACTGGTGAATGGAAAAAGATGTGGTATATGTATATATAATGAAATATTACTCAGACTTAAAAAAGAATGAAATCAATTGAAATTATGTGGATGGTGTTAGAGAGTATTATGTTGAGGGAAATAGGTCAGTTAGAGAAAAGCAAATACCATATGATTTTATTCATACATGGAATTTAAGAAATAAATGTCCAAATGGATGAAAAAGAGAGAGAAAAACCAAGAAACAGACTCTTAATTATAGAGAACGAACTGATGGTGGGCATAAGGGAGGTGGATGGGAGGATGGGTTAAATAGGTGATGAGGATTAAGGAATGCACTTGTGATGAGCACTGGGTGATATATGGAATTTTTTTCAAATTATTTAAATTCTAATTAGTTAACATTATGTAATACCGGATTGGGGAGTAGAATTTAGTGATTCATCACTTACATCTAACAGCAAGTATTCAACATAACAATTGCCCTCCTTAATACTCATCACCCATTTAGCCTATCCCCCACCCACCTACCCTCCAATCAGCCCTCAGTTCGTTTTCTATAGTTAAGAGTCTCTTATGGTTCGCTTCCCTCTCTTTTCTTTTTCCCTTCCCCTGTGTCCATCTGTGTTGTTTCTTAAATCATTATATTGTATGCCTGAAACTAATATTACACTGTAAGTTAATTAAGTGGAATTTGAATAAAAATTTTAAAAATAAAACAACCCCATTTTCAATTGCACCAAAAAAAAAATCCCATTTTCAATTGCACCAAAAAAAAAAAGGAGAATAAATTCCTAGGAATAAACATAGCCAAGAAGGTGAAAGACTTGCACTACAAAAACTATAAAGCATTGATAAAAGTAACTGAAGACAACACAAGTAATGGTATTCCACTCAAATTGGGAGAGACAATATTGTTAAAATGACCATACCATGCAAAGCAGTCTACCAATTCAATGCAATCCCTATCAAAATACAAACATCGTTTTTCATACAACTAGGAGAAAGTATCTTAAAATTTGTATGGAACCACAAAAGACAGAATATCAAAGCAATCTTGAAAAATAAAACAAAAAAATCTTGAAAAATATCACAATCCCAGATTTCAAGATACACTACAAATCTGTAGTAATCAAAACAGTATAATATGGGCTCAAAAATAGACACATGGATCACTAGAACAGAATAAAGCATCCAGAAATAAACCCACTCTTTTATGGTCAATTAGCCCATGACAACAGAAGCAAGAATATCCGATGGGCAGAAAGAGTCTCTTCAACAAATGTTGCTGAGAAACCTGAACAACTACATGCAAAAGAAAGAAATTGGACTACTTTCTCTCACCATACACAATAAACTCAAAATGGATTATAGACCTAAATGTGAGACCCAAAACTGTAAAATCCCTAGAAGAAAACATAGGCAGTAATCTCTTTGACATCAGCCATAGAAACATTTTTTAGGTATATCTCCTCCGGAAAGGGAAACAAAAGCAAAATTAAGCTGTTGGACTATAGCAAAATAAAAACCTTTTTCACATCAAAGGAAATCATCAACAACAAAAAAAGTCACTCTACTGATTTGGAGAAGATATTTGCAAATGTTATATCTGATACAGGGTTAATATCCAAAATATATAATATATAATTATATATATTATTTATACAACTCAACACCAAGAAAACAAATAATCCAATTAAAAATGGGCTGGGAACATGAATAAACATTTTTCCAAAGAAAACATACTTGGCCAACAGACACATGAATAGATGCTCAACATCACTAATCATTAGGGAATTGTAAATCAAAGCCACAATGGGATATCATCTGACATCTGTCAGAATGGCTTAAGTCAAAAATGCAAGAAACAAAATGTGGCGGTGAGGATGTGGAGCACTTGTTCACTGTCGGTAGGTATACAAATTGGTGCAGTCACTATACAAAACAATTTGGAGGTTCCTCAAAAAAATTAAAAATCCAATAATTCCACTTTTGGACATCTGTGCACCCGTGTTTATTGTAGCATTATTTGCAATATCAAAATATGGAAGTAACCCAGTGTGCATCAAATGATGAATGGATAAAGAGATGGTACACACACACACACACACACACACACACACTGGAATATTGCTCAGCTATAAAAAGAATGAAATCTTGCCATTTGCAACAATATGGATAGATCTAGAGGTTAGTGCTAACTGAAATAAGTCAGCCAAAGACAATACCATATGATTTCACTCATATGTGGATTTTAAGAAACAAAACATGCAAGAAAAAAGAGATAAATAAAAACCAGACTCTTAAACATAGAGAACAAACTTGTGGTTGCCTTGGGGAGGAGTGGGTGGATGCATGAAATAGTTGAAGAGGATTAAGAGTATACTAATTGTGATGAGCAGTGAATAATAGAACAATATAGAATTGTTGAACCATTTTATTGTACATGTAAAACTAATATAACACTGTATGATATTATACTTAAATTAAAAATACACATATTTTTAAGAAAAAGAATGAGTCTTGGGTTTGGGACATTTCTTACCAAGAGAGAAAGTGCCCATACAAACTGTGCCAGGCTTACCACATTGTGTGAAAATTATCTTTCCTTTTTCTGCACTCAGTGAATGATCAATATGTCTTTGGAGATTGTGGGTCTTGTGGAACCTGGACAATTCCAGTGTTTTGTCTGTCCTCTGACCAGATGGGACAGTTGCTTCTACTGTGGCACAGGAGAAATTTACATAGGAAAAGTGCCTGCCATCAGCCACTGGAGAAGATTCACTGACTATGGAATACTGAGACACACTACTGAAGCTAATCTTGCTCTTATGTATATAAAGTGTTGTTCCATTCAGTGCTTGACTGCATTGTGTTTTCATTAGCAACTCTCATACCAAATGACATGGGGAAAAGTCTTTGCAGTTATCCCCTGGGTTTAGTAACTGGTGAACAGTACCCTATTCCTTGGGATTGGTAACCAGTATTCTATATTCTGCTGGTCTGATGTTTCCTTTTTAAATCATAATTTTGTCAGATGAGTCCTTCCTTTTTTTTTTTTTCTTGGTTAGTCCAGATAAAAGTTTGTCAATTTAGTTTATGTTTTAAAAAAATCCAACTCTTTGTTTTATTGATTTTTCTATTGTCTTTCTAGTTTCTATTTCATTTATTTCTGCTCTCATTTTTATTATTTCCTTCCTTCTGCTAATTTGGGGCTTCAAACATTCTTCTTTTTCTAATTCCTTGTGGGATAAAGTTAGATTATTCATTTTATATCTTTCTTTTCTCTTAATGTAGACATCTGCTCTCATAAGTTTTTGTATGTTGTTTTTCATTTGTCTAAGGATGCTTTCTGATTTACCTCTTGATTGGTGGTTCAGGAGTGTGCAGCCTAATTTCCATATACTTGTAAATTATCCACGTTCTCCATTATTGATTGTTACTTTCATACTATTCTTGTCATTTAAAATATTTGATATGATTTCAGTCTTCTTAAATTTGTAGCCCAACATAGGATCTATCCTGGAGAATACTTCCTGTGTTCTTAAGAATAATGGATATTCTGTTGCTTTTACGTGGAGTGTTATGTATACATCTGTTAGGTATATTTGGTCTACAGTGTTATTTAAGTCCTTATTTTTTGTATCTATCCAATGTTGGAAGTAAGGTATTGAAGCCCCGTACTATTATTGTATTTCTATGTACTTCTCCCTATAAAATTTTTATTAATATTTGTGTTAGTGTAAGGGTATGTACATGTATAATTATTATTATATCCTCTTTCTAAAATGACCCCTTTCTCACTATTCACTGACCTTCTTTGTCTATTTGGACCAATTTCAATTAAAAGTATATTTTATTTGATATAAATGTAGCCACTCCTGTCCTGATTTATCCTGCTTGATATTTGTGTGGAGTTTTCCATCAATTTACTTTGGGCTGATGAGTATCCTTAAAGCTAAAGTGAGTCTCTTGTAGGCATTATATTGATGGATTCTTAAAAATCCATTCACCCACTCTCTGCTTTTTGATTATATATTTTAGTCCGTTTACGTGTAAAGTAGTTATTGATAAGTAAGTTCTTGTTTCCATTCTGTTGTTTTCTTGTTTCTATCTTTCAAGTTTTAATTTAAATTCCAGTTAGTTAACATACAGAGTAATATTAGTTTCAGGTGTACAATATAGTGATTGAGCACTTCCATATAACACCAGGTGCCCATCATAACAAGTGATTCCACCCCACTGATTTAATCCCCATCACCTTTTTTTAAAAAAAAATTTTTTTAATTTATTTTTGAGAGACAGAGAGATATAGCGTGAGCAGGGGAGGGTCAGAGAGAGAAGGAGATACAGAATCTGAAGCAGGCTCCAGACTCTGAGCTAGCTGTCAGCACAGAGCCCAATGTGAGGCTCGAACCCACGAACTGTGAGATCATGACCTGAGCCGAAGCTGGACGCTTAACCAACTGAGCCACCCAGGTGCCCCCCATCACCTTTTTAACCCAGTCCCTCACCCACCTGCCCTCTGATAATCGTTAGTTTGTTCTCTGTAGTTAAGAGTCTGTTTTCTGGTTTGCCTCTCTCTCTTTTTCCCTTTTTCTCATTTGTTTTGTTTCTTAAATTCCACATATACGAGTGAAATCATATGGTATATCTCTTTCTCTGACTTATTTTGCTTAGCATAATACCTTCTTGCTCCATCTTAAATATTAGCCAGCAGTTAAATTCAATTCTACTAGTAATAAAATTTGTTATATTATTTGTGCACACTTCAAAACTGTACAGAAACATGACATATTTCTATGGAATAAAATATGCACATGAAAATAAGATTGATGGTTAACTCTGAAAGGACAAAAGGTAACTTGAAATCATGGTGACAGTCAAATGATGGGGATTGGGTGGGGATGTTTAGTTTTACATGTAATATTCTAATGTTAAGATGAACAATGCAGTATGTAATATTTATGTACCCACAAAGATAGATAAATAATAGATGATGATGATGATAGATAGATAGATAGATAGGTAATAGACAGATAAATGGACAAAGGCCTAGAAGCCATTGAAGCAACAGAGACTAGTTCTGGGTCTAGGTGGTAAGCATATTAATGATTGCTATTTTCTTTGTACAATTTGTATTGTTTATTTGCCATAATAATAAAAGGTAACATAAAGATGAGCAGGTCTGGAGTAAAGATGAGAGTTTTGTTTTTAACATATTGAGTTCTTGGAGCCTATGGATTCCAAACTACCTACTGCATAGTCAGATATGACTGTATCGAGAAGGATGTCCAGCCAGCATTGTACATAGAGCTGATATTTACCTAAAAGTTCTAGAACTGGCTCCACTTTCTATAATTCAGAGGGCTCTCCCCAAATTTATCCTGATAGAATGAGTGAGCAATTGTGAGGAAAAGAAAATGGGCCTTTAGAATTGAGGATTATAAAGTGAAATA
Organism: Cryptoprocta ferox; assembly: GCA_028646485.1. Lineage (NCBI taxonomy): Eukaryota > Metazoa > Chordata > Mammalia > Carnivora > Eupleridae > Cryptoprocta > Cryptoprocta ferox. The sequence continues at coordinate 104,489,698 of CM053571.1, read as the reverse complement.
ATAATCATTAAAAGCAGTATAGAATAGTGTTAATGAATAAAGACTTTAAAGTAAATCAAACACCTAGTAAAAAAGAAATCCTGCATTCAAATCTTGGCTCTTCTTAGAAACTATGTGATGATATTAATTAAATAACTTAACCATTTTAAGTTTTCTTTAATCCTCTATCTATAAAATGGGATCCCATAATGTCTGGTGCATATTAAACATCTCAATAAATTGTAACTATTGCAATTGCTACTTTTATAAATGGAGGGTAAGGAAAAATAAGGCTAGATGGGTCTAATTAAAATAATTGAGATAAACTGAGTTCTATAATAAAAGCAGAGGAAATCTGTTGAGATGACATATAATGAATTTTTCATTTTAGTTTTGTGTTAGAAAAATATCTGTAATTAAGCAATTCTCAATGCTTAATTACAGATATTTTTGTCTGTAATTAAATTACATGAATTTAATTATAATTATAGGGATTAAATTACCTATATCATAATTTATTTAGCCTACTATATGTACTATTATATATTTTGTGATCTATCATGTTACTGACATTATATAAACTTTATATATAAAGTCTAAGTCTTTTCTTAGACTCTGGGACATTATACTGTTATTTTTAAAGATCTATTCTTTTTGCCATATAAAAATTATGACAGGAAATATGATTATTACCTAGCCTTCTTTTAAAATATGCTTATATAAGGTTGCCTCAGTGGCTCAGTCAGTTAGGTGTCCAACTTTGGCTTGGGTCATGAGTTCATGGTTTGTGGGTTCAAGCCCTGCATCGGGCTCTGTGCTGACAGTTCAGAGCCTGGAGCCTGCTTCAGATTCTGTGTCTCCCTCTCTCTATTCCTCCCCCACTCAGGCGCTCTCTCTTTCTCTCTATCTCTCTCTCTCTCTCTCTCAAAAATAAATTAAAAATATGCTTATATAAAATCTCAGAGAGGAGCTAAGATGGTGGAGTAGGAGGACCCTAGGTTTGCCTCATCCCTTAAATACAGTTAGATGAATATCAAATCATTCTGACTACACAAGAAACTGATCTGAAGACTGAAAGAGCAAACTGCACAAATAGAGTGAGAGAAAAGGTCATATCCTGGAAGGCAGGAGGTGTGGAGACATAATTTGGAGGAGAAATGGATCATGGCTGCTGCAGGGGGAGAGAGCCCTGGTCATGGAGAGGGGAGAGAGAGGGGAGAGAAGGGAGGGAGGGAGAGAGGGAGAGGAGAGAGAGAGAGAGAGAGAGAGAGAGAGAGAGAGAGAGAGAGACGCACATAGGGGATTGCACAAGGAAAACACTTTCCCAAAAACACTGACTGGGAAAGTGAGAGGGGCTGGTTGTCAAGAGTTTTTACAACCAGCTGGGCCCAAAGGTTGGCATTTTAGAGGTCTTCAACATGGCTGGTGTGGAGGCCCGAGGGCACTGCAGTGCTCCTGTGGAAAAAGAGGGAAATTATCCGACAGTGTTATCTGTGGTTACCTTAGGATCACCGGGGAGCATCCCAGCACATCTAGAAGAGGTAGCATTGCCTCTTCAGGGACAAAAGAGCCAGTGGGCACCATTTACCTCCCCTACTCCTCAGGATAGGTGCAGAGACACCTGTCGAGGGTGGCTAATCTGCACACTGGCTTTTTGCTGTGATTTACTTTAAACTCCATACCCCTGGCACTTTGGTGCAACTGTCCTTCTGGGACAAATTTGAGCAATCCCAGAGTGGTGAGACCTTCCCCCAGAGGAACAGCACGATCCCCACTATGACAGATCCATAAAGTTTGGAGTTTAAAAACTCTGTCAACCTGCATGGGATAGACTCCAAGGGTCTGCCAGGAGGGCAGATGGCTCAGACCCAGACAGGTTGAAGGGAGCAATCTGAGCGATGCCTGTGACACACAAGGGAATATTGCTCTCCTGGGAGGGCTTCACAAGGATGCCAACTCCTCTCTCTGGGGACTGAGGATCTTGTGGTGCCAATTACCTATCCCACCCATTAACATATACTAACCTCAGTAAACAGCACAGAACCAACAGTGACAGCCTAAACCATTTACACCAAGCTCCACCCCTTGCACTCTTCAGGTGCTGCATTTTGTGGACAACTGTACCTGATAACAAGAGCAATGGAGCCCTTTCCCAGAAGACGGGCACAACCTGCTCTCCAACAGGCATATGTTCACTGACTATAGAGTTCTACAAAGCTTCAGCTCTAGTGGAAATAGTATGAGGTCTCCTTAACAAGAAGACTGGAGTACAACTAGTAAAAAACCACCACTCTGGCCAAGGTCCACACTCTCCCCACTGAAGGCAAGTAGAAACTGCATTGGAATGACCTGAGAGAAAGAACAGCCAAAACAAAGCAGCAGAGTGCACATAGCAACACCAGAGACACCTCCTAAAGTGCCAGGCCCTGGACACTAAAAGACCTCTTCTTCATAAAGCCATTACTTTCAGGAGCAGGAAACATAATAGGCTTTCCTAACACAAAGAAGAAGACAAGGACCTAGACAAAATGCAAAGATGGAGAAATTCATCTCAAAAGAAAGAACAAGAAGTGGTCATGTCCAGGGATCTAATATAAACAGATATAAATAATATACATGGTCCAGAATTTAAAGCAACAATCATAAGGATAATAGCTGGGCTTCAGAAAGTCATAGAAGACACCAGAGAGTATCTTGCCACAAAGAGAAAAGACCTAAAAATTAGTCAGGTAAAAATGAAAATACAATAAACAATATTCAAAAATGACTAGATGTAATGACCACAAGAATGAAGTAGGAGAAGAAGGAATAAGTGATATAGAAGATAAAATTATGGAGAAATGAAACTGAAAATAAAGAGGAAAAGAAAAATATTGGATCATGAATGTAGACTTAGAAAACTCAGTTATTCCATAAAACACAAAAACATTAATATCGTATAGGTCCCAGAAGAAGAGAAGTAAAAGGCAGCAGAAGGCTTATTTGAGAAAATTATAGCTGAAAATATCCCTAATCCGGGGAAAGAAACAGACATACAAATCTGGAAGGCACAGAGAACTCCCATCAAAATCAACAAAAGCAGGTCAACACCAAGACATACCATAAAGCTGCAAAATATAGAGATAAAGAAAAAATTCTGAAAGCAACAGGACAAAAGAAGTCCCTTATTACAAGGGAAGTAAATAAGGTTAGCAAAAGATCTCTTCACAGAAACATGGTAGGCCAGAAGGGAGTGGCAGGAAATATTCAACATGCTGAAAGGGAAAAATCTGGAGCCAAGAATATTTTATTTGGCAAGGTTGTCATTCAGAATAGATGGAGAGATGAAACATTTCTCAGACAAACACAAACTAGAGTTTGTGACCACTAAACCGGCCCTGCAAGGAACATTAATAGGTATTTTTTGAGTGGAAAGAAATACCAAAAGCAACAAAGACTAGAAAGCAACAGAAAAATCTCAAGAAACAATTACTTGACAATAATACAATGACACTAAATTTATATCTATCAATAATTACCTTGAATGTAAATGGAATAAATGCTCAAATCAAAAGACATAGAATTTCAGAATGGATTAAAAAAAAAAACATGACATGCTGCCTACAAGAGACTCATTCTAGACCTGAAGACACCTGCAGATTGGAAGTGAAGGGCTGGAAAACAAGTTAGCATGCTAATGGACATCTAAAGAAAGCCTGAGTAGCCATACTTACATCAGACAAACTAGATTTTAAGCCAAAGACTGTAGCAAGAGATGAAGAGGGACACTGTATCATAATAAAGGGTTCTATCAAAAAAGAAGATCTAACAATTGCATATATTTATGCCCCCAACTTAGGAGAACCCACATATATGAAACAATTAATAAAAACATAAAGGAAATCATTGATAATAACTTAATAAGAGTAGGAGACTTTAACATCCCACTAACATCAATGGAAAGACCATCTAAGCAAAAAATCAATAAGGAAACAGTGACTATGGACTATGGACCAGATGGACTTAAAAGATATAATCAGAACATTTCATCCTAAAGCAGCAGAATACACATTCTTTTTGAGTGCACATGAGACATTGTCCAGAACATATCGCATTCTGTGTCACAAATCAGGCTTATAAACAAGTAAAAAAAGTCTGAGATCATATCATATATATTTTCCAACTACAACTCTATGAAAGAGTTGGAAAGATCACCAATACATGGAAGTTAAAGAACATCCTACTAAAGAATGAATGGGCCAATCAGGAAATTAAAGAAGTAATTAAAAAAATACATAGATACAAACAAAAATGAAAACATGATGGTCTAAAACCTTTGGGATGCAGCAAAAGTAGTCATAAGAAGGAAGTATATAGCAATATAGGCTAACTGCAAGAAGGAAGAAAAATCTCAAATGTACAACCTAATCTCATACCTAAATGAGCTAGAAAAGCAACAACAAATGAAGCCTAAAGCCCATAGAAGAAGGGAAATAATAAAGATTAGAGATGAAATAGATGGATAGAAACAAACAAATAGGCAAAACAGTAGAACAGATCAAGGAAACCAGGAGATGGCTCTTTGAAAGAATTAATAAAATTAATAGCAACCCTAGCCAGATTTATCTGAAAAAAGGAGAAAGGACCCAAATAAAAATCATGAATGAGAGAAAAGAGATCACAGCCAACACCACAGAAATACAATTATAAGAGAATATTATGAGAAACTATATGCCAATAAAGTGGGTAATCTGGAAGAAATGGATAAATTCCTAGAAAGATATAAACTACCAAAACAAAAACAGGAAGAAATAGAAAATTTGAACAGACCAATAATCAGCAAAAATATTGAATCAGTAATCAAAAATCTCCCAACAAGCAAAAGTCCAGGGCCAGATGTCTTCACAGGGGAATGCCACCAATATTTAAAGACAAGTTTGTATCTATTATTCTTAAACTGTTGCCAAAAAAATAGAAATGGAAGGAAACTTTTCAAACTCATTTTATGAAGTCAGTATTATCTTGATTCCAAAACCAGATAAAGACCCCACTAAAAAAGAATACTGTAGGCCAATATCCCTGATGAACATAGATGCAAAATTTCTAAACAAAATACTAGCCAATCAAATCCAACAGTACATTAAAAGAATTATTTGCCATGATCAAGTGGGATTTATTCATCAGCTACAGGGGTGACTCAATATTTGCAAATCAATCAGTGTGGTACACCAAAATAATAAAAGAAAGGATAAGAATCGTGATACTCTCAGGGCACCTGGGTGGCTCAGTCGGTTGAGCGTCCGACTTTGGCTCAGGTCATGATCTCACGGTTCGTGGGTTTGAGCCCCGTGTCGGGCTCTGTGCTGACAGCTAGCTCAGAGCCTGTCACCTGTCTTCAGATTCTGTGCCTCGCTCTCCCTCTGACCCTCCCCTTCTCACTCTCTCTCTCTCTCTCTCTCTCTCTCTCTCTCAAAAATAAAACATTAAAAAAAGAATCATGATACTCTCAAAAATACAGAAAAAGCATTTGACAAAATATAGCATCCAGCCTTGATTAGAACCCTCAACAAAGAAGGGATAGAGGAAACATAACTCAACATAATAAAGACCATAGATGAAAGATCCATGGCTAATATCATCCCAAACAGAGAAAAACTGATAGCTTTTCCTGTATGGTTAGAAATAAGACCTGGATGTCTGTTCTCACCATTGTTCTTTAACATAGTACTGGAAGTTGTAGCCTCAGAAATCAGACAACAAAAAGAAATATAAAGCATCCAAATTAGCAAGGAAGAAGTCAAATTTTCACTAATTGCAGATGCCATGATATTCTATGTAGAAATCAAAAAGACTCCACTACAAAAATTCCTAGAACTGATACACAAAATCAATGTCACAGGATACAAAGTCAATGTACAGAAATCTGTTGCATTTCTATATGCAATATAGAAATATATACCAATAATGAAGCAGCAGAAAGACAATTCAAGGAATTGATCCCATTTACAATTGCACTAAAACCATAAGACACCTAGGAATAACATCACCTAAGAGGTGATATACCTGTACTCTGAAAACTGTAGATGTATGAAAGAAATTGAAGATAACAGAAAGAAATGGAAAAACATTCAAAGTTCATGGATTGGAAAAAAAATATTGTTAAAACGTCTGTACTACCCAAAGTAATCCACATACTTAATGCAATCCCTATCAAAAGAATACCAGCATTCTTCACAGAGCTAGAGCAAACAATCCAAACTTTGTATACAAATACAAAGGACCCCGAATAGTCAAAGCAATTTTGAAAAAGAAAATAAAAGCTAGAGGCATCACAATTCCAGACTTAAAGTTATGTTACAAAGCTCTAGTGATCAAGACAGTATGGCACTGGCACAAAAACAGACACATAGATCAATGGAAAAGAATAGAAAACCCATAAATGGGCCTACAACTATATGGTCAACTAAGCTTCAACAAAGCAGAAATGAATTTCTAATGGAAAAAAAGAATGGTCTTGGGAAAACTGGACAGCAACATGCAAATGAAGGAAACTGGACCACTTTCTTAAACCAAACACAAAAAATAAATTCAAAATGGATGAAAGGCATAAACGTAACACAAGATGCCATCAAAATCCTGGAGGAGAACACAGGCAGTAACCTGTTTGACATCAACCATAACAACTTCTTACTAGATACATATCCTGAGGCAAGGGAATCAAAAGTAAACAAGAACCTTTGAGAATTTATCAAAACAAACAAACTTCTGTCCAGGGAAGGAAACAATCAACAAACTTAAAAGGCAACATTTAGAATTGGACAAGATATTTGTAAATGACTTATCTGATAAAGAGTTAGTATCCAAAATCTATAAAGAACTTATAAAATACCCAAAAAACAAATAACCCAGTTTAAAAACAGGCAGAAGACATGAATAGATATTTTTCTAAAGAAGACATCTAGATCGCTAACAGAAACAAGAAAAGATACTCAACATCATCAGGTAAATACAAATCAAAACTACAATGATATATCACCTCTCAGTTGTCAGAATGGTTAAAATTAACAACACATGAAACAACAGATATTGGTGAGGATGCGGAGACTAAAGGAATCCTTTTACATTGTTGGTGGGAATGCCAACTGGTACAGCCACTCTGGAAAAGAGTATGAGGTTTCCTCAAAATGTTAAAAATAGAACTCCATACCATCCATCAATTGTAATACTAGATATTTACCCAAAGGATACAAAAATAGTGATTTGAAGGGATACATGCACCCAATGTTCACAATTCCATTATCAACAATAGCCAAATTATGGAAAAAGCCCAAATGTCCATTGACAGATAAATGAATAAAGTAGGCATGATATATATACACAGTGGTATATTAGCCCTAAAAAAGAATGAAATATGTCATTTGCAATGATGGGGATGGAGGCAGACACTATATTGTTAAACAAAATAAGTCAGTCAGAGAAAGACAAATATCATATGATTTCACTGATATGTGGAATTTAAGAACAAACAAGTGAACATAGTGGGGGGGTGGGGAGAGAGGCAAACCACAAAACAGACTCTTAACTATAGAGAACAAACTGAGGGTTACCGGAGGGGAGGGCAGCAGGAAATTGTTTAAATCATTAATGGGAATTATGAAGGGCATTGGTTGTGATGAGCACTAGATGTTGTGTGTAAGTGATGAGCCACTAAATTGTATAATGAAACTAATGCTGCACTGTATGGTAGCTAACTGGAATTTAAAACCTGAAACTAAAAACAAACAAAATGCAAAAATAGTAGAAAAATTCCCACCAGAAATATCAAATAATAATACAGAAAATTTTATAGAGTTTAGGCACTCTTCACATAAATCCCATAATACCCTTATAAGGTAGATACTATGACTATTTCTATTTCATATATGAAGAAACCAGGTTCGTGGAGAGACTAATTTACACAGTGAGTGACACACCTAGGCGTCAAAACAGACAGTCTATCTCCAGCATCTGTACTTTTGAACACTGCCTCTGCGTTACCTCTCATAAGAATATCGTAGGCTTCCCCTAACAGAAATAGCCCAAATATCCACAGGAGAATGGGCAAAATTTGTAATACATTCAAAAACCAGGTCATTATACAGTAATAAAAATAAATAAAATTAAGATCTAAATTTATCTAAAGATCTAAAATTATCAACAGTGATTAAACTTACAATTGTTGAACCAAAAAAGCAATTTGCTAAAGCAAAAAGCACGTAGCATACAACCACTTAATCATACAAAACAATAAATTATTTATAGATGTAAACATATTTAGCAAAAATATAAAGAAATAAATGGGACTAATCGTCATCTAATTCAGAATGGGAGGGAATACACTGAGAAGAATGAAGAGGGAAATTCAATATATTAGAATTATATATTTATTAAGTGGGGCACAGACATAAAAGTGTTCATTATATTAATTCTTAAAACTTTCTATATTTCAAAATAAAAGTAACACAAAAAACCTATAATACCTGGATTTTATCCGGTTCATAAGAAGTTTAAAGATAAATTCAATCTTTTATTATACTAACCAAAACTTAAATAGAAATTTTCTAATCCTCTAATAATATCCTATTTTTCTTTAATCCATGTTTGAATAGAGAAAACAAGCAAGTAAATAAATAAATAACTTTTTAAAAATTATAAACCAATGTCACAAATTGTAGAAAATCCTGTATAGCAATGTCAATAGCAAGATAAAAAACAAATAATCCTTTTCCCTTTAAAATTATACAACAGTTGCCATCTATACTCAAATTTTGAAAAATTTTAAACAGCTATAAACAAGACCTTGAATAAGCTCTACTGGATAATAATCAATATGGTTTAGCATTAAATGATACTTGATAAGAATTGAAATGTGAATAATGGATGAATGTTATACTTTTTAAAATGAAATAATTATAGTTTCTGTATAAAATTCCTAGAAAAGTGTTTTCTAAACTAGTATTCCATGAAATTCTATTCCAAGATGAAGAAAAGGATAGGATTTTTTGGCCAATAAATTTAAGAAATATAGTATAATAATTAGAATATTAAAGACTATGAGAAGTAACAAATGGTACAAATAGCTTTACAGCATTTACTAGTTCTGCAGAACTCCAATTTTGGCAATTAATATTCTAAATATTCAACCTAAAGAAAAATCCAATGATAAAAGCATAAACTAAGCTGACACATTTGGGGATCCTGGTTTGCTTAGTCAGTTAGAGCATGCAACTCTTGATCTCAGGGTTGGAGTTCAAGCCCCTCATTGGGTGTAGATATTATGTAAAAATATATATATAAATAATTTTTTAAAAGCTTATCACGTTTTACATGTATTTTTAAATTGTCACATGTTTTATGACTATTAGTTTTAAATATGTTTTTAAATATTATACACACCATTCAATCTCTGAAATTGGTAAACTCCACTTGTTTGTCTTTGATTCTTGTATCCTATAGTAAGTTCTAGATCTTCAGGGGTAAAATCTGAGGGTTCATCCATAACCTGATCTACCAAGATAAAAAAAAAAAAACCTTTTAGTAAATTAAATATAGAAAGACTCTTGAAATCTACCTAATGTGGTCTACAAGTCCAGGAAGAGTATAATATTTAAAAGTTAGGGAAATATTCTTATACATTATGTCAAGTAAGAAGAGAAAAAATAATTAACAAACACCAGAAGTTAATTTGACAGATTTCAACATTTATTCCTGATAAAACTTTGAAAAATTAAAATTATAGATTTACTCCTGGACATTTACTCTTTAATACAGAATATGTTTCTATCTCAATCCAACAGCTAACATTTTGATATATAGTGAAGTGCAGATAGATAGTCCTACTATAATTGTGAACAATATAAAAGTGTGACTCATTACCATTTAATAATTACCTGGTTCTGGTAAAGTTAATAATATATAAAACAGAAATTTGATGTTTTTCAGCTAATATACAAATAGATTTGTCAGAATAGATTTTCCATGTATATTTTTATTATCAACATTAAATTTAAAAAATGAAAAAATATATCTGGGTCAAAGGGACTATTAATTTCCAGTGTCACTGATGTCTATAGGTATATTTTTATTATAATTGATACATATTTTTATATAGCTTTCCTGAAAATGCTTAGTCACTATCCCCATTACTTATAAAATTGACAGCTGTTTCTTCACACTTTTCCCAACTGATATTATATACTCTAGGCATTTGGTATTTTATAAATCATCTTAATGGAAATTATTTCATTATTAGTATAAACCTACTTGATTAACAAGTACAAAAATATTTGGCATCTATTTTTTCTGTCAGAGGAATTAATTTTTCTAACTTCCTTTAATGTATTTTTATTAAAGAAATAATCTAAACATGAACATTAAATATTTTTATAGGCAGACATATGTATTTTATAAAAGATACAACCTGTTCACTGTCACAAATTGTTTTTTAGATTATTGTTTGATTTTTAATTTTGCTTTTGATATTTCTGTGTACAGAAATTTTAAATTATTACTTTGTTAATTTGTAATGAGATTTCCCTTATGTTTCTGGGTGTGAAGTCATGCTTAGGGTAGTTTCTTTTCAAAACAACATTAATTTATGCTGGACCTCTGAGAAGATGGCAGAGTAGGAGGATCCTAAATTCACTGCATCCAGGGACATACCTAGATAACAGCCACATCAACACAAAAATGACTGGAGACTGGCAGAAAAGGCTTTCCACGTTAATCATGGAGAGAAGGCCACATCAAACAGGGTAGGAGGGGTGGAGATACAGTTGGGAACCAAACTCCCAGTTTGTAAAAATGGGAGGAATACCACAAGAATGGGGAATGGAGAGGAGCAGACCCCACACCAGGCACCACAGGTAGAGGGGAACTGCACTGGAATGATGAGTCACCATAACATCTGGCTTTGAAAACAGGGGGCTTAACTCTGGTTACTTTATTTATTTATTTTTAATTTTAAAGTTTTTTAAATGTTTATTTATTTTAGAGAGAGAGAAAGAGCCAGAGACAGAGAAGGAGAGCGGGCACACAGGGGTGGGGGGAGGGGCAGAGAAAGAGGAGACACAGGATCCGAAGCAGGCTCTAGGCTCTAAGCTGTAAGCACAGAGCCCAACTCAGGGCTAGATTCCATGGACGATGAGATCATGACCTGAGCCAACTAAGCCACCCAGGTGCCCTTAACTCTGGTTACTTCAAAATTCAGAGGCTCATCTCTGGGAGACACAGAGAGCAATAGGAAACTAAGTTCCCACCATTAAAAAGACAGCAATAACAATCCTACTGAGATAGAGCATAGAAGCAGCATTTTGAAATGCACCTAGTGATACAAAGGAGATTTATTTACTAGTCTCAGAATGTGTGCTGGAAGGGCAGGGAGCTTTAGGAGACTTCTCCAAGAAGAAAAATACTGGCAAATGCTATTTCTCTCCCCCAGCCTTGATAATCAGACACTTGTGGGAACCAATTTGAACCTTCCTACCTATCTTGCTAACATCTATGCCCCATGCCCACATACTCCTGCAGCACCCTATTCAACCTGCCCTCCCTAGGCAGAAGCCCCTCTAAAATGGCTCCTGCTGCATCATATCTGTAGTATCCACAGCAGTGACTGATAACACTCCAAAGTGACTCTTGTTCTGAAAGGAGTGGAACATAACCACACACACCAGTTCAACTCCAACACCAGCAGTGGAACCTTATTACTGGCAGTGCAGAGAGAGTGCCTTGACAATTAGTGCACCTGCACCCCCAGCAGACAGAATGGGGGCTGGCATCTGATCTGACTGCTGGACGCTCCCAGCAATCAAATACTCTCAGAGGACAGCACAAGGAGAGTGGTTCAGGGCAACTGAACCCCTAGCAAACAGGCCAAAGGCTGGCATCAGGTCTGAAGACTGATATGAGAGATCTACATGCTCATGGTGGCCCCAGACTATTCTCTTAATAGCACAGGGACCAAACCTTTCCCGACAGATGAAAAGGGGGTCATTACAGCCCTCTGAACTGAAGGCAAATGATGCTTAGTTAGAACAGTAGGGCAGAACAATCCACACAGGAGACATTCATGATGTGCCTGATTCTGAAGAATAAGGGACATTGTGCTATATGGCAGCACAGGATCTGTTCTTTGTAAGGCTACTACTTTCATATCAGGAGAGAGAACTGAATTTCCTAATATACAGAAACAAACACAGAGAGTTAACAACATGAGAAGATAGTGGAATATGTCCCAAGTGAAAGAAGAGGACAAAATCACAGCAACAGAGCTAAATGAAACAGAGATAAGCAAAATGCCTGATAAAAAATGCAAAGTAATGGTCATAAATATACTTACTGGACTTAAAAAAAGAGTGACAGATTTCTGTGAGACCTTCAACAAAGAGATAGAAAATTAAAAAAACAACACAATTTGAGATAACTCAATAATTGTAATTAAAAATACACTAGAAGGAATAAATAGTAGGCTAGTTTAAGCAGAAGAACAGATCAACTAAGACAGAATAATGGAAAGCAACCAAGCTGAACAGCAAAAAGAAAATAAAAATAAAAATGAGAATAGGTTAAAGGAACTCAGCAACACTGCCAAGTTTAATAAAATCTGCATTATATGGATCCCAGAAGAAGAGAGAAGAAAGGGGGCAGAAAATTTATTTAAAGAAATAAAATGGCTGAAAAACTCATTTCTGGGGAAGGAAACAGAAATCCAGATCCAGGAAGCACAAAGAACACCGAAAAAATCATCCCAAAGAGGTCCATACCAAGACATATACTAATTAAAATGACAAAAATAGTGATACAGAATTTGAAAAGTAGCAGGAGAAAACAGTTATATACAAGGGAAATCCCATAAAGATGTCAGGTGATTTTTCAGCAGAAACTTTCCAGGCCAGAAGGGTGTGGCATGATGTACTCAAAATGCTGAAGGGTAAACAACTGGCATCAAGAATAGTCTATCCATCAAGGCTATCATTCAGAATAAAAAGAGAGATAAAGAGTTTCTCAGAAAAGAAAAAAAACGGTTAAAAGAATTCAACACCACAAAACCAGCTTTATAAGAAATGTTAAAGGGAATTCTCTGACTGGAAAGTAAAAGCCATAATCAAGAATAGGAAAATTAGGAAAGGAAAAAATTTCACATGTAAATGCAAGCATAATAAAGTAGATTAATTACTTATAATACCAGTGCAGAGATTAAAGCACAAAAGCAGTAAAATAAATTATACCTATAAAAAATAAAACAAGGGGTTCCCATAATAAAAGGATATGAAGTATGATGTTATATATAAAAAACTTGGGGGCAGGAGGCATAAAACTTAGAGCTTTTAGAGTGGATTCAAACTTAAGTTACAATCAACTTAATATAGATGCATAAGATGTTATATATGAACTGAAAGATAATGACAAATCAAAAATGTGTAATAGATACAAAAAAGAAAGAAAATGAATCCAAGCATATCACTAAAGAAAACCATCAAACCACAAGGAAAGAGAGGAAGAGAAGAAAGGAACAGAGAAGAACTACAAAAATAAACATAAAACAAGTAACAAAATGGCAGTAAGTAAACACCTATCAATAATTACTTTAAATGTAAATTGACTAAAGGCTCCAATCAAAAGACATAATGTAACTGAATGAATAGGAAACCCCAACCCATCTATATGTTGCCTGTAAGACCTAAAGACATAGGCAGATTGAAAGAAAGAGATGGAAAAACATTTACCATGCAAGTGGAAGCAAAAAGAAAGGTGGTGTAGCAATATTTTTAGCAAAAAAAACTTAAATTTTAAAACAAAGATTGCAATAAGAGACAAGTAAGTACGCTATGTAACATTTTAAAAAATACAAGATATACCAATTGTAAGTATTTATGACACAACATAGGAGCACCTAAATACATAAAACAACTATTAAAAGACATAAAGGAAGAAGTTGATAGTACTACAATAAAATTAGAGGACTTTAACATCCCAGCCCACTTATCAATGGGTAGATTGTTTGGACAGAAAATTAACAAGGAAAACCGTGGCTTTGAATGATACATTAAACCAGAACGACTTACAAATATATTCAGAACACTTCATCCTAAAACAGAGGAATGCACTTTCTTTTCAAGTGCACATAAAATATTCTCTGGAATAGATCACTTTAGACCACAAAACAAACCTCAGTAAATTCAAAAAGACTGAAATCATACCATGCATCTTTACCAACCACAATTATATGAAACTAGAAATCAATCACAGGAAAAAATCTGTAAAGAACACAAATACAAGAAGGCTAAATAAAATGCTACTAAATATTGATTGAGTCAACCAAGAAATCAAAGAAGAAATAAAAAATACATGGAGACAAATTTAAATGAAAACACAATGGTCCCAAATCTTTGGGATGCAGTAAAAGCTGTTCTATGAAGGAAGATTATAGCAATCTAGGACTACCTCAAGAAGCAATAAAATCTCAAATAAATGGACAGTTTCTCACATCGTACACAAAAATAAACTCAAAATGGATTAATGACCTAAATGCGAGACTTCAAACTGTAAAATTCCTAGAATAAAATACAGGCAATAATCTCTTTGACCTTAGCCATAGAAACATTTTTTCTAGAAAAGCAAAATTAAACTGCTGTGGCTAAACCAAAATAAAAAGATTTTGCATAGCAAAGGAAACCAACAAAACAAAAAGGCAACCTACTAAATAGAAGATATTTGCAAAATTTTGTATCCTAGGAAGAATTAATATCTAATATACATAAAGAATTGATACAACCTAACACCAAAAAAAAAAAAAAAACCCTCCAAATAACCCAATTAAAAAATGTCAGAGGAAATGAAGACATTTTCCCAATGAAGGCACACAGATGGCTAACAGGCACATTAATAGATGCTCGATAGCACTGATCAACAGGGAATTGCAAATCAAAACCCCAATGAGGTATCACTTCACATCTTTCAAAATGACTAAAATAAAAAACACAAAAAATAAAAATTATTGGCAAGGGTATGGAGAAAAAGGAACCCTTGTTCACTGTTGGTGGGAATACAAGCTGGGGCACCCACTGTAGAAAACAGTTCAGAGATTCCTCAAAAAATTTATAATAGAACTGCCATATGATCCAATATTCTACTACTTGTTACTTACCCAACAAAAATGAAAACACTAATTCCAAAAAACATTATATATATGTATATACATATGAATGGATATATATGGATGGATATATATATGAATGGATATATATGTGTGTGTGTGTATATATATATATCCCTATGTTTATTGCAGCATTATTTACAATAGCCATGATATAGAAGCAACCTAAGTGTCACATTTTATTTTTTCCATTTATCTTAATACCATTTGTTAAGCAAGTGATGCTTTTAAATATATATAATATAATATTACTTAGCCATAAGAAAGAATGAAATCTTGCCATTTGCAACAACGTGGATGAATCTAGAGAGTATAACGCTAAGTGAAATAAGTCAGAGAAAGACAAATACCATATGATTTCACTAATTTGTGGAATTTAAGAAACAAACAAACAAACAAAATAACAAATAAAAATAGAAAAACAAAAATCCAGACTCTTGGTGATGGCCAGAGGGGAGGTGAGTGGGTATATGGGTGAAATAGATGAAAGGGATTAAGTGTACAGTTATTGTGATGAGCAGTGAATAATGTATAGAATTGTTGAATCATTTTACTGTATACATGAAGCTAATATAATGCTGTATGTCAATTATACTTGTGTTGGGAAATGGGACAAACTGTCCTTATCAGACCTCTGTTCTCAGCACTGTCCTTGTGTATGTATTGTCCTTATCGGACTTCTGTTCCCAGAACGCTGGGAACATGGGACTTAATGAAGTCCCAGAAGGACGTGCAGGACAGAGTCTTCTGGTCATCAGCCAAGTGCGTCGAGAAACCACGGCACCGGAGATATACCCACGCACAGATGCAGGAAGTTCCTGATCTGTCTTTCCTTTATCTGTAGCTACTGTTCTGAGTAAAACATTCACTGTAACATTTACTGTGCCCTCCAAGCTTGCAAGGAGGGTATAAAATAAGATGCTGTTCCTAATAAAGTTTGCCATTAGCCCTCAGCTCTTCTTCCATCTCCATGGCTTTCGGGGACGTTCACGGTGCCCTTGCTTTCCGGGACCGTTCACGTTTCCAATGAGAAATGTCCCTCACGTTCCCATCAGCGGTGTTTGGGAATGTCCCTGTTTCCATTGGCCCTCAGCCTTTGGGAACTATCATTGCGTCCCGCTCATCGTGTCCCCAGGACCCAAGGAAATCCTACCACATACTTGAATAAAAAATATTAATTTATGTTTTATTTTAATGTTTTTTTTTCATGGAAATAGTTTCTAAAATCAGATTTTTGAGCAGGGGAAGATAAAAATCTCATATTTAATTTTTTCCATTTGTCTTAGTACCATTTGGTAAACAATCAATGGTTTTTTTTTTTTTTTACATGACCAGTTTTGTTACTACACTATCATATGATATTCTGTGATTATATTCTGGAATTTCTAATCTGCTTCATTGATCTGAAGTTTATTAGTTATTACTGAATCGTTTAAAAATGTAATTATATCTAGTGCCACTACCCAAGCTCTATCCTCTTTTTGTATTCAGTTATTTGATACTGAAGTATGTACATTCTTTTCAGAATAAATCTAGAATCCTTTTCCTAAAACGTCATCAATAACAAAAACAACAAATCACTACTGGCATTTTGACTGGAAATTAATTGTTTACATATAAGTTTTAGAAGCCTTTCACTCAGGAGCATGGAATGCTTCACTATTAAGTCAACATTTCTTTTTTGTCATTAAAGATTTTTTTTTGTCATAAGAGATCAGCATATTTCCTGCTATTTATTATCAGTTATTTTATCATGTCTTTACTTGTTTCAATGCTGTGGTATATAGGAATGTTGTTTCCTGTAACAAATTTATATTAGTCACCTTGCTAAAGTTTTATATATTGCTATTTCAATTTTTATTTGATTATTTTAGGTTTTAAAGGTAGAAATCTAATAATCTGTAAATAACAATCATATTACATTACCTCTTTCAATATTTGTAACAGATTACTTTTCTTACATTTGGTTAGGCATTTTATAACAATGTTCTATTTAGCAACAGTAGACAGCAATTTTGTTTCCAACTTTAATTGGATATTTTATTTCACCATTACACATGGCTTTGGCATATTAGTTAGAAATAGATTTTCTTCATCATATTAAAAAAGATTATTGGTTTTGTAATTTTTTTAAAAAATCAGGAATAGATATGCATTTATAAAAATGAAATTTTTATAAAAATAAATAGAAAAACATAACTGCCATTTCCTTTCATCATTTTATCAACACTTCTTGTTACTTAAACATCTGAAATTGAGGAACATACTGTCTTGTATATAATTGTCATGGTAGTAACAAGTACATGCTGTATAAGTACAGTTGTCTCTCATTATCCATGGGGAATATGTTCCAACACCCCTAGTGGATGTGTAAAATCCCAGAATATCAAACCCTAGATATACTATATTTTTTTCCTGTACATACATATCTATGATATGTGTACAGAAAGTGTAATTTATAAACTGGACACAGAAGAGATTAACAGCAATAACTAAAAATAAATAGGACAATTGTAACAATATACTGTAATAAAAATTAAGTGAATGTGTTTGCTCTCTCAAAATATCTTACTGTACTGTACTCACCCTTCTTCTTGTGATGATATGATGTAATAAAATGCTACATGATGAGATGAAGTGAGTGAATGAGTTAGGCAACTACTGACATTCTGATTACATTTCAGAAGGATGAAATTGTAGTTTACCTTGGATAACTGAAACCATGGAAAGTGAAATCCCAAATAATGGGAAATGAGATCAATTGTAAGAAATTCTGGCAGCAAGAGAGGAATTGTAGCAAAAGAGAAAGGAAGAGCAAAAGAAGCGTTTTCATGAGGTTAGAGGAAACAGTTTTATTACTTTTAAAAAACACAATTAGATACTTCCAAGATTTTCTCCAGTTCTCTGGTCATAGCAGAGTAAACAGCTAGATTATCTGGGTTTGTAGTCCAGCTTTAATTATGAGTTTTAGGCAAGTTACACCATGTCTCACTCTCCTCATTTCTTAAATGGTGATAATAGTAGTATTTCCCTCATAGAGTTTCCACATGCACTACGTATTAACTGTTTGACATTAAATGTTTAATAAGTAACAAAATGTTTGCCATTATTTTATAAGTCTACATATAAAAATCATAATTGGTTAGTTTGCTTTTTGTAATTACATTTCAAATTAATTTTTCTGAATGTGACTATATGATTTAAAGTTATTTTTATTATTTTTAAATTTATTTTTGATATTGTATACACCAAGCACTTCCCCTTGGACAATTGTATGTTTCTTAATTTGAGAATGATCTTTTGATTTTGAGTTTACTGGTTCTGATATCTGAGACATCTTTACATCTACAAAATAGATGTTTGAAAGACATTAAAGAGAAACATACATCTACATACATTTACTCTGAAAGCATGTTGAAACGCAATGACATATTTATTGCCTTATTTCATTAAGTTGGTGATTTTCCATATTAAATTGCACAGCTAAGTAACCATCAGTTAAATAAACTCTTGTAATTTGTAAGAAAATTAGCATGTGTGAATAAGTCAGTGAACTAAATATAATTCCTGAGTTTTTATGTGGTGTGTGTATAAACAGACATGGGAGGTTAAGAACAGGGGTCTGAGACAAAGGTAGATAAAAAGGTGCCAACTCTTTCTTTAGGGAAAGTGTAGATATTGAAATACTTCAGATTCATATGACTATAAATATTTAATTCCATTGATACATGTTTTGAAATATTTAGAGGTTTTTTATTTTTTTTAATGTTTTTATTTATTTATGTTAAGAGAGAGAGAGCATGAACAGTGAAGGGGCAGAGAGAGAGGAGAGAAAGAATCCCAAGCAGGCCCCACATTGCTGGTGCAGAGCCTTAACAAGGCTCACTCCCACAAACCATGAGATCATGACCTGAGCTGAAATCAAGAGTTGGACACTCAACTGTCTGAGCCACTCAGGCACCCCTATTTGGAAGTTTTTTTTTTTAAATTGTTAAACATTCCTACCAATAATATTGAGTAGCAATACAGCTTCGTAATCTATTTCTATATTTTTCCCATTTTTATATTAGATTGCTTATTCTTTTATATATTTTATATATTAACTTTTTATATTGTGTTATAGTCACACTAAAAGGGAGGATGTGAAACATAGTGGTAAAGAGAAATCCTTCCGTGGGCAGAACTTGGGCAGTACATCTAGGGCTTGACTATATGTAGAACTAGATATTGTTGAAGATTTAGATGCACATTGATTTTGGGTTAGAAGTTAATGGATCTGGCCAGGTAGTCAGGAACTTGGAGAAGCAGAGATTGAAAAAATGATGACAGTCTTGGGGACATTTATGTCCATGACTCCCTAGAATAGGATTTGAATGCATAAAGATATAAATATCTTTATTTTGTAAATGTACACAAAGGTGGTTATGAAACTGCAAGCTCTCAATTAAATGTCCTGCCCTATGAATGGCAGTTAGCCTTACTCCTCTGCTACACTGGGGCTTATTTCATGGACCTAAAGTACCAAGAAGCAAGCTATAGTAGCCATAATAAAGCATCTGCAAAGACTTAATAATACAGTTTTTCTCACTAAGAATGATCATGATTCTGGTACTGCCGAGTGCTCAACTTGTCAAAGGCATAGGACAAAATTGAACTCGTCAATATAACATCATTTCCCAGAGGAATAGGAAACCACCCAGTGGCAGATTGATTGCACTAAAATTTCTATCATAGAGAGGGCAGTGATTTGCACTCAATGGATTAGACATATATTTGATGTACTAATTTGCTTTCCCTGCCTATAGAATTTCTACCAGTATCATTGTTTATTAACTTGAAGAATATCTTTTCCACTGTCATAGTATCATATACAATATCATCTCCAACAAGGGACATATTTTATGGAAAATGATATGTCACAATGGGTCTTACCTATGGAATTCACTGGTATTAGTAGAAACTCCACCACTCAGAAGCAGCAACTTTTATGAAAGAGTAAAATGGCTGGGTGACATCTCACTTACTATGATATATGATAGACAACACCCTGAAAGGCTGCAGTGTTGATATATATGATGCACTAAGACCAGACTTAGACCAGATGTCAATATCCACTCCATAGCCTAACCCCATATCCCAAACATCTATTAACTCACTTAAATAATTTTCACATCATTTCCTAATGTTCTTCATTAAATTAATTACAGAGGTCCTTGTGCCCAAGGAAATAAATCTGTCACTAAGGAAATAGTCATGTGTCCAATAAATTACAAGCTGTGATTGTCATCTTGACATTTGGGAGTCTTATGTCATTAAATCAACAGGTAAACAAAGAGATTACTGTACTGGTCACAGGACTGATACCAGTAATCAACATGGAATTGGGTTCATGAAGGCAAGAAAAACTATAATCAAAACCCAGGGGATTCACTGGTTCACCTTATAATACTCCCTTGCAAAAGTCATGATAATGGAAAAATGCAGTAACTTAATAAAAATAAAAACATCAAAGTATCAACTACTATAAGAGTAAAGTTTTGGGTTACCTCACAGGGTAAATCCTGTCTAGCAGGTGGTGGCAAAGATGAGAATATGGAAATGAGATGTAAGAAAGGAGCTATGGTAACTAAGCATCTTCATAGCTAGTTATAGAAGTTGCAACTAAGCACCTTCATAGCTAGTTATAGAAGTGGCAACTGTAGTTAGAGAAGTGGCAACATAGAATGTTTATGCTCATTAATTATTTTTATAAAAACACCCTCTTTTTCTCCTCTGTCACCTTATATAAAGAACAGTGGTGGTGAACAATGTTTTAGGTTACATATGGGAGTAAGACCATGTTGATACTATTCTGTTATTATATGGATTTTATTTTTTTCTTCCTCCAAATTTTTAAAGTTCTAGTTAGTTAACATACCATGTAATATTAGTTTTAGGCATACAATTTGGTGATTCCTCATTTATATAACACTCAGTGCTCATCAAAAGTGCCCTCCTTAATACCCATCACCTATTTAGCCCAGCCCCCTGCCCACCTCCCCTCCATTAATCCTCAGTTTGTTCTCTATACTTTCATATTTTTTAATTTTTAAGTTTATTTATTTATTTTGAGAGAGAGAGAGAGAGC
Source organism: Cryptoprocta ferox (assembly GCA_028646485.1). Taxonomy (NCBI): domain Eukaryota; kingdom Metazoa; phylum Chordata; class Mammalia; order Carnivora; family Eupleridae; genus Cryptoprocta; species Cryptoprocta ferox. Next base: position 104,468,417 of record CM053571.1, on the reverse strand, counting down.
TCGCACATGTGAGTGGAGGAGGGACAGAGAGAAAGGGAGAGAGAGAATCTCAAGCTCCACGCTTAGCATGGTCTGACATGATACTCCATCTCACAACCATGAGATCATGACCTGAACTGAATCAAGAATTGGACTCTTAACTGACTGAGCTACCTAGGTGCCTTATATTCTCTGTACTTAAGAGTCTGTTTCCTGGTTTGGCTCTCTTTTTTTTTCCCCTGCTATGTTCACTTGTTTTGTTTCCTAAATTCCATATATGAGTGGAATCATATAGATTCTAATAGGACCTAATGTTCCTTAAATTGGATACACAAATTTGTCATCTGATTGAAGAATAAAATGGGGATATTGAGGGGTAAAAGAGACAGACCAAGACGACATATTTTATTTCACCTTTACGATCACTCTTCAACTTTCTCTAGTTAGCTATATGCCCCCCAAATCTAGCATACGTGGAGTACATCAATTGGCTCCCTTGCACTTTGGCTTCCAGTTGAATCCAGCCAATAAAACCATAGCAGGAGATCAGAGAAAGAAAAGACAATGAGTCCAAGGGATGTATTTCCATGGCCTGTATGGTCACAGTAGCCTGGCATGTACCTTCCCCATCTTAGGTCTTGCCAGGCTAACCTCTCGATATAGCTCCAGTAACATTCTTTCTCATTTTCTCTTCAGAACTGGACGTAGTTAACAGTGTTCCGCTTTTTTCTGTGTCTGAGTTGCTACACTTTTTCTTATGATTCCTTAGATATTCCCTCCTCCTTTGTAAACAGTCCTTTTATTAAAATATCAGATTACTCAATTTGTGCCATCTCTTTTCCAAAGAGACTTTGACTTATACACCCATCAGTAGCAGACTGGATAAAAGGTAGTACATTCATACAGCAGATTGTTTAACAATTAAAATAAACAAAATGTAAGCTACACATGAAAACATAGCATTATATTTTAAAAAGAAAACCTATTTAGAGAATTATTTATTTATAAACTTCAAAACTATGTTATTTATGGGTACATATCAAAATGGTAAAGCTTTTAGGTTGAACCATAAGAACTTCCATTGTTGTAGGTCAAATATGGTTGAATATTAACAATTGCACATAGTTTGATCTAAAATAAAGGGAAATACGAAAACTATTGCCAAAAAATCTAAATAGTGATTGCCACTGTGGGAGGAAAGGGAATTGTGAAAGATATTCTGAAGATTTTATGTGAGAGCAGTACTCTATTTCTTTACCTCAGGAGTGGTTATCCAAGTTTTGTTTACATAATTGTTAAAATTTGCACACAAGTCTTACAAAATATCCCATTTTATATTTCACAGTAAAAGAATTTTTTAGAAATAAAAGATATTTTCAGCATTACTTGCTCTTTAGTATCTTCTGGCATCTTTATCAATAATTCATTCAATTTCTGAACTATAAGACGTATTTTTAAATCACTTTGGACCCACAAATGTATGGCCAATTAATCTTTGACAAAGCAGGAAAGGGTATCCCATGAAAAAAGACAGCCTCTTTAACAGGTGGTGCTGGGAGAACTGGACAGCAACATGCAGAAGAATGAAACTAGACCACTTTCTTACACTATCCACAAAAATAAACTCAAAATGGATGAAGGACTTCAATGTGAGAAAGAAAACCATCAAAACCGTAGAGGAGAAAGCAGGAAACAGCCTCCTTGACCTCAATCTCAGCAATTTCCTACTTGACACATCCCCCAAAGGCAAGGGAATCAATAGCAAAAATGAACTATTGGGACCTCATCAAGATAAAAAGCTTCTGCACTGCAAAGGAAACAATCAAGAAAACTAACAAGAAAACCAACAGAATGGGAAAAGATAGTTGCAAATGACATATCGGATAAAGGGCTAGTGTCCAAAATCTACAAGGAACTCACCAAACCCCACACCCAAAAAATGAATAATCCAGTGAGGAAATGGGCAGAAGACATGAATAGACACTTCTCCAAAGAGGACATCCAGATGGCCAACAGACAAATGAAAGATGCTCAGCATCACTCATCATCAGGGAAATACAAATCAAAACCACACTGAGATACCACCTATGCTGGTCGGAGTGGCTGAAATCAAGAGACTATAGATGCTGGAGAAGACGTGGAGAAACGGGCACCCTTCTAACTGTTGCTGGGAATGTAACCTGGTACAGCCGCTCTGGAAAATAGTGTGGAGTTTACTCAAAAAACTATCAATAGAACTCCCTTATGACCCAGCAATAGCACTGCTGGGGATTTACCCAAAGGATACAGAAGTGCTGATGCATAGGGGCACATGTACCCCAATGTTCATAGCGGCACTTTCAACAATAGCCAAATCATGGAAAGAGCCTAAATGTCCATCAACTGACGAATGGATAAGGAAGGTTTATATATACAATGGAAAATCAGCACTTATTTCAAGATAGGGGACGTTGATATCCAATGGACATACAGTGGAATACTACATGGCAATGAGAAAGAATGAAATCTGGCCATTCGTAGCAAAGTGGATGGACCTCGAGGGTGTCATGCTAAGTGAAATAAGTCAGGCGGAGAAGGACAGATACCATATGCTTCCACTCATAGGTCTAACAGGAGAAACTTGATAGGGGACCATGGGAAGGGGAAGGGGGGAAAGAATTAGGGAGAGGGAAGGAGGCAAATCATGAGAGACTCTTGAATACTGAAAACAAACTGAGGGCTGAAGAGGGAGGGAGAAAGAGAAAGGGGGATGATGGTCATGGAGGAGGGCACCTGTGGGGAAGAGCACTGGGTGTTATATGGAAACCAATTTGACAATAAACTATAAATAAAAAATAACTAAAATATTTAAAAAACTATATATTGAAAGTACACAGCAATATTTCCTCTCATTTTTGCAATGTAATGAGTACATGACCACAATACAGTAGCAGTGAATGATTATACACTGTGGTCAAAGCATATACATATAGACAGTACTTTTTCTGAGTGCATGTGTGAAAATCTTATTATTTCATAACTATACCTAGTTATTAAACACATTTGAATTTACTATTAAATTTTATTATGGTATAAATATTTTAGGGAAAAGTTTAAACTCCTAAAATAAATGGTTAAAAAATGGAAAGATGAAAAACACTATCAATCTAAAAGAATGAAAGAAAAAAGAGAAATCAGTGGAGAGTTAAGATGGTAGAGTAGTAGGGGGACCCCAGACTTGCCTTGTCCCTTGAACACAGCTGGATTAACATCAAATCATTTTGATCACCTAGGAATCAGTCTGAGGATTAAGAAAATAATCTCAACAAGTAGAATGAGAGAAGGTGACAGGTGTGAGGTGCAGAGACATGAATTAAGGGAGAGAAAAGCCTTTAAAGAGGGTGCACCAGAGGGGAGGGAGTCCTTTTCACAGAGAGAGGAGAGAAAAAAGAGAGGGAGAGAGAACAGCACATCACGTTTACACAAGAAAAACCCTTCCCCAAAGCCATTGACTGGGGGAATCGAGAGGAATTAACTATTGAAAATTTTTATAAGCAACAGAGCTCAAATTCTGAGGTTTTAGAAGTACATGCCACATGCCAGGGTAAAGCCATTTGAGCTTGTAATGCTCCTGGGGAGTATGAGGATGGAGGCCTTGGAGGGGACAGTGTGGTGTAGGATTGCACTGAGAGAGAGCATTCCCCTTCCTGGATTACATTTGAAATTACATATTGCCTTTTCAGGTACAAAATATCAAGAGGGCACCACTAAGTGACCATTCATCAGCAAAGGACAGAAGCAGAAACAGAGAGAGCAGATAACCTGATAGCAGCATTTTGCTGTGCTTCACCATAAACTCTAAAGCAAACGCATATCTGTGTCAATGCTTTTCTGGGACAAAATGGCACCAGACACAGTACAGCAAGACACTACTCTGGAGCAGGGAGCAGATCCATTCCATGCCAGCCTCGTTAAGATTTGGAGCTTTGAATCCCAGGCATTCACCAGAAATAAAACACAGGCGAACTACAGCACTGGGCATGCCGTTGACCTGGGCACAGACACAGTGAGTGCAGGGATCTGGTGGAAGCCTGGGACACAAGAGGGGAGATTGTTTGCTTTTCATTGAGGGCTTCCTGAACAGTGGCAGGCATAAACTTCCCTCTCTGGGGAGGAGAGAGAGAGGTGACACCATTCCCCTCCCCACACACACACCAGCATGGTTGGATTTCAGTGAGCAACACAGGGCCCCCCAGTGGAGGATGGAGCTGCTCACACCAAATCCCACCTCCCTGTACCCTGCAAGTACAACTTTACTAGGGAGGTCTGACTATGAGCCAGCACAGTGGGCCTCTTCCCCAGAAGACCAGCACAGGCCCCCCCATGTATGCCAAGTCTACTGATCATAGAGTACTTTAAAGCTTCAGTTCAGGCACAAGGCTCACCACCCCCCACCTTTGGAACCAGGTTTATCATTTTTCTGGGGTGTGTGTGTATGTGTGTGTGTTCCTTTGTTTCGTTGTTCCTTTTCCTCTGTCTCTCTCCAATCTCTCTCCTCTCTCTCTCTCTCTCTCTCTCTCTCTCTCTCTCTCTCATCAGGATATTATTTAATCAGGCTGACTTTAACAAACAAATCAAAGCACACCTAGTTAAAGGTCCAAACACTCTCCACTACAAGCAAGAAGGAACTCTGGAAACACTTTCTGAAGTACCAGTCCCTGGAAAGTATATACCTTTTCTTAACCTATTATGCCAATAAGCTTTCCTAATACTCAAAAGACAGATCTAGACAAAATGAAAAGATAGAGGAATTCTCCCCAAAAGAAAGGTCAAGAAGAAATCATAGCCAGGAATTTATTTAACAGATATAAGCAATATATCTGAACAAGAATTTAAAACAACAGCCATTAGACTACTAGCAGAGCTTGAAAGAACCATAGAAGATTCCTGAGAAATCCTTGCTGCATAGATTTAAAAAAAAAAACATAAAAACTAGTAAGGCTGAAATAAAAAATGCTAATGCTGAGATGCAAAACCAACTGGATGTAATCATGAAGAGGATGGAAGAAGCAGAGGAATGAATGTGTGATATAGAAGGTAAAATTCTGGAAGATAATGAAGCCAAAAAGAAGAGGGAAAAAATCTATTAGATAATAAGAGCATAATTAGGGGACTCAGAGACTCCATAAAGTATAATAATATCCATATCATTGGAATTAAACAAAAAGAAGAGCAGAAGATAGGGGCAGAAGATATATTTGAACAAATTTTAGCTGAGAACATCCCTACTTTGGGGAAAGAAATAGGCATTCAAATCCAAGAGGCACAGAGAACTCTCCTAAAAATCAATAAAAACAGGCAACACCAAAACATAGGATAGTGAAATTTTCCAAGACAGACAGAGAGAGAGAGAGAGAGAGAGAGAGAGAGAGAGAGGGAGAGAGAGAGAGAATTCTGAAAGCTGCTAGTGACAAAAGGTCCTTAACCTACAAGAACAGACATAAGGTTAGCAGACCTGTCAGCAGAAACTTGGCAGCCCAGAAGGGAATGGTATGATATATTCAACGTGCTATATAGGGAAAATATGCAGCCAAAATACTTTATACAGCAAGGTTGTCATTCAGAAAAGGAGAAATAGTTTCCAAGACAAACAAAACTAGGAGTTTGTGAACATTAGATCAGGTCTACAAGAAATATTAAAGGTCACACTTTGAGTGGGGAAAGAGAAACCAACAGCAACAAAGACTAGAAGGCCACAGAGACAATCTACAGGAACAGTGACTTTACAGGTAAGAAAATGGGACAAAATTCATATCTATCAATAATTACTCTGAATGTAATTGGACTAAATGCTCCAATCAAAAGACAGAGTGCATCAGAATGGATAAAAAAATAAGATTCATTGATATGTTCCTTACAAGAGACTCATTTTGAACCAAAGACACCTCCAGATTCAAAGTGAGGGTATGGAAAATGATTTATCATGCTAATGGACCTCAAAATAAAGCTAGAGTAGCCATTCTTATGTGAGAAAACTAGATTTTAAACCAAATACTGTAATAAGAGAGGAAGAAAGGCACTATATCAAGAAAAAGGGGTCTTTTCAACAAGAAAATCTAACAATTGTACATATTTATGTCCCCAAGTTGGAAGCAACCAAACATATAAATCAATTAATAAAAATAACTTAAAGAAACTCATCAATAATAATCCAGTAATATTAGTGGACTTTAACACCCCACTTACAGCAAAGGACAGATCATCTAAGCAGATCAACTAGGAAATAATTGCACATTGGAAATTCTCCAGAATAGATATGTTTAGGTCACAAATCAAGCCTCAACAAATAAAAAAAATTGAAATCATATCATGCAGTTTTTCTGACCACAACACTATGAAACTAGAGGTCAACCACAAGAAAAAATTTGGAAAGAGCATCAATACATGGAGGTTAAACAACGTACTACTAAAAAATGAATGGGTCAACCAGGAAATCAAAGGAGAAATTTAAAAAATACATGGAAAAAAATGAAAATGAGAACACAAGGGTCAAAATCTTTGGGTTGCAATAAAAGCGTTCCTAAGAGGAAAGTATACAGCAATACAGGCCAATCTTAAAAACAAAATCTAGCTCCTAAAGGAGCTAGAAAATGAACAACAAAGAAGCCTAAAGCCAGCAGAAGGAAGGAGATAATAAATATTAGAGCAGAAATAAATGATGTGGAAACCAACAAACAAAAAAATAGAACAGATCAATGAAACCAGGAAGTGGTTCTGTGAAAAAAAAATTAAAAAATTGATAAATCTCTATCCAGACTTATCAAAAAGAAAACAGAAAGAAACCAATCAGAAATGAGGGAAGAGAAATAACAACCAACACCACAGATATAAAAAAAAGTAAAAGATATAAAATAAACCATATGCTGGGGAGTCTGGGTGGCTCAGTTGATTAAGTGACTAACTCTTGACTTCAGCTCAGGTCATGATCTCACAGTCATGGGATAAAGCCCTGCATCAGGTTCCTCGCTGAGTGTATAACCTGCTTTTTATTTTCTCTCTTTGCCCTTCCTCTGCTTGCACACTCTCTCTTTCTCTCAAAATAAATAAATAAACTCAAAAAAACTATATGCCAATATATTGGAAACCTAGAAGAATGGATGAATTCCTAGAAACATATAAACAAACTGAAACAGGAAAAAATAGAAAATGTGCACATGCCTATAACCAGCAACAAAGTTGAATTAATAAATTACCAGAAAGCTACCAAAAAGCAAAACTCCAGTGCCAGATGATTTCACAGGCAAATTCTAACAAATATTTAAACAAGAGTTAAGATCGTATAGTTCTTATTCTTTCCTTTATTAATATGATGTATCATACTGATTGATTTGTGCATATTGAACAAGCCTGCAGCCCAAGAATGAATCCCACTTGATCATGGTGAAAAATTCTTTTAATGTACTATTCAATTCTATTCGCCAGTATCTTGTTGAAAATTTTAGCATCCAGGCTCATCAGGAATATTAGCCTGCAATTCTCCTTTTTAGTGGGGTATTTGTCTACTTTTGGAATTGAGATAATACTAGCTTCATGGAATGAATTTGGAAGCTTTCCTTCTGTTTCTATTTTTTTGGAACAACTTGACAAGAATAGGTATTAACTCTGCTTTAAATGTCTGGTAGAATTCCCCTGGAAAGCCATCTGGCCCAGGACTCTTACTTGTTGGGAGGTTTGAGATAATCAGTTCAATTTCTTTGCTGGTTTTGGTCCTGTTCAAATTTTCTTTTTCTTCCCATTTGAGTTTTGGTTGTGTGTGAGTGTCTTGGAATTTGTCTATTTCTTCCAGATTGTCCAGTTTTGTTGACATATAAGTTTTCACAGTATTCTCTGATAATTGTTTGTATTTCTGTGGTGTTGGCTGTGATCTCTCCTCTTCCATTCATGATTTTATCTATTTAGGTACTCTCTCTTTTCTTTTTGAGGCCTGGCTAGAGATTTGTCAATTTTGTTTATTCTTTCAAAAAACCAGCTCTTAGTCTCATTGGTATGTTCTACTGGATTTTTTTTTTGTATTTTATAGAGTTTATTTATGTTCTAATCTTTATGAATCTTTATTATGCTGGCTTTGGCCTTTTTTTCCTGCTCCTTTTCTAGCTCCTTTAGGTGTAAGGTTGTGTTGTGTATTTGGGAATGTTCTTGCTTCTTGAGATAGGCCTGAACTGTAATGTATTTTTCTCTTAGGACTGCCTTTGCTGCAACACAAAGGGTTTAGATTGTTGTGTTTTCATTATCCCAAATCTATAAAGAACTTCCCAAACTCAACACCCCTCCAAACAAAAACCAAATAATCCAGTGAAGAAATGGGCAAAAGATATTTTTCCAAAAAAGACATCCAGATGGATAACAGACACATGAAAAGATGCTCAAAATCACTCATCATCAGAGAAAAACAAATCGAAACCACAAAGAGATACCACCTAAAACCTGTCAGAATGGCTAAAATTAACAACTCAGGAAACAACAGATGTTGGTGAGGATGCAGAGAAAGGGGAACACTTCTGCACTGTTAGTGGGGATGCAAACTGGTGCTGCCACTCTAGAAGACAGTATGGAGGTTCCTCAAACATTAAAAACAGAACTACCCTACAACCCAGCAATTGCATTACTAGGAATTCCAAAGGATACAAAAATGCTGATTTGACTATCAACAATAGCCAAATTATGGAAAGAGCCTAAGTATAGAGAGAGAGATGAAAAAGAATGAAAAAGATGAAAGAGAATGAAATCTCACCATTTGCAACAGCGTGGATGGATCAGAGAAAGACAAAATAAGTCATAGAAAGACAGATATAATATGACTTCACTCATGTGGAATTTGAGAAACTCAACAGATGAACATAGAGGAAGGGAAGGAAAAAATAAAATAAAACAGAAAAGGGGGAAAATCATAAAAAAGTTAAATACAGAGAACAAATTGAGGGTTGGTAGAGGGGATGGGTGGGTGGGGAAATGGGTTAAAAGGGTGATGGGAATTAAGGAAGACACTTTTCAGGATAAGCGCGGGGTGTCGTATGTAAGAGATGACTGACTCACTCGGTTCTACCCCTGAAGTCAAGACTATACTGTATGTTAACTAACTTGAACTTAAATTAAAAAAAGAAAATAAAGAAGACTTAATACCTATTCTTTTCAAACTATTCCAAAAAATAGAAGAGAAAGAAAAACTTCCAAACTGATATATCAGGCCAGAATTACTCTGATACCAAAACCAGATAAAGATTCCACTAAAAGAGAGTATAGGCCTGGGAGCCTGTGTGGCTCAGTCATTTAAATGTCTGACTTCAACTCAGGTCATGATTTTGCAGTTTGTGAGTTTGAGCCCTGCATCAAGATCTGTGCTAACAGCTTAGAGCCTGGAGCCTGCTTCAGATTCTGTGTATCCCTCTCTCTCTAACCCTCCCTCCCCTCTCAAAAATAAATAAACATTTAAAAAAAGGAGTACAGGCCAATAACCGTGATGAACATGGGTGCAAAAATTCTTAATAAAATACTAGCACACTGAATGCAACAGTACATTAACAGAATCATTCACCATAATAAAATGGGATTTACTCCTGGACTGCAAGCATGGTTCAATGTTTACAAAGCAATCAGTGTGATACACCACATTAACCAAAAAAAAGATAAGAACCATCTTATACTTTCAATAGATGCAGAAAAAGCATCTGACAAAGTACAACATCCATTTATGATAAAAATCTTCAACGAAGTAGGGTTAAAGGGAACCTACCTCAATATAAGAAAGTCCATATATAAAAGACCCACAGCTAATATCGTCCTAAATGGGGAAAAATTGACAGCTTTTCCCCTAAGGTCATGAACAAGACTGGGATGTCCACTTTCACCACTGTTATTTAACATAGTATTGGAAATCCTAGTCACAGAAATCCGACAACAAAAATAAACAAAATGAATCCAAAACAGCAAGGCAGAAGTATGACTTTCCCTATCTTCTGATGACATGATACTCTATGTAAGAAATATGAAAGACTCCACTAAAAAAACTCTTAGAAGTGATACATGAATCATTAAAATCATAAGATACTAATCAACATACAGAAATCTGTTGCATTTCTATACACCAACAATGAAGCAGAAAGAGAAATTAAGTAATCAATCTCATTTTCAATTGTACCAAAAACATAAGATATCTAGGAGTATACATAATCAAAGAGATGATAGAACTGTACTCTGAAAATTATAGAACACTGATGAAAGAAATTAAAGATGACACAAAGAAACTAGAAAATATTCCATGCTCATGGATCAGAACAACAAATATTGTTTTTTGGAACAAAAAATATTATTAAAATGTCTATACTACCCAAAGCTATCTTCACACTTAATGCAATTCCTATCAAAATACCACCAGAACTGGAACAAACAATTCTAAATTGTATTGAACCACAAATAACCTGAATAGCCAAAGAAATCTTGAAGAAGAAAAGCAAAGCTGGAGGCATAACAATTCTAGGCTTCAAGTTATATTACAAAGCTGTAGTGATTAAGACAGTATGGTTCAGGCATAAAAACAGACACATAGATCATGGAACAGAATAGAAAATCCAGAAATGAACCCACAACTATATGAGGAATTAATCTTTAATAAGCAATAAAGAATATCCAATGGAAAAAACACAGTCTCTTTAACAAATGGTGCTGGGAAAACTGGACAGCAACTTGCAAGAGAATGAACTGGACCACTTTCTTACACCACTCAGGAAAGTAAATGCAAAATGGATGAAAGACCTAAATGTGAGGCATAAAACCATAAAAATCCAGGAGGTGAACACAGACACTAATCTCCTTGACATTGGCCACAGCAACTTCTTGCTAGGTATGTATCCTGAGACAAGGGAAATAAAAGCAAAAATAAACTATTGAGATTTTATCAAAATAAAAAGTTTCTGCACAGTGAAAGTAACAATCAATAAAACTAAAAGGTAACCTACAAAATGGGAGAAGATATTTACAAATGACATATCTGATGAAGGGTTAGTATCCAAAATCTGTAAAGGACTTATCAAACTCAGTACCCTAAAAACATATAATCTGATGAAAAATTGGGCAGAAGACATGAATAGATATTTTCCCGAAGATGACCTTCAGATGGCCAACAGACACATGAAAAAGTACTCAACAGCACTGATCATCAGGGAGACACAAACAAAAACTATAATGAGATATAACCTCATACCAGTAAGAATGGCTAAAATTATCAACTCAGGAAACAATTGGTGTTGGCAAGGATGCAGAAAAAAGGGAACCCTCTTACACTATTTTTTAATGCAAATTGGTGACACCTTTTTAGATACAATACAAAAAGCACAACCCATGAAAAAAAATAAAAATGTTAAGTTAGACTAAAAGGAAAACAAACTTCTGATCTGTGAAAGACACTGTTAAGGAATAATAATAAAAAACACAAGCTGGAAGAAAATATTTGCAGAAGATATATCTGATAAAGAACAGTTATTCAAAATATTTAAGGAAGCTTAAAATAAAACTCGACAATTCAAAAACAAATAACCCAATTACAATATTGGCAAATGATCTGAACAGATACCTTAACAAATAAATCATATAGATGACACATAAGCATATGAAAAGAAGTTCTACATATATGTCATCAGGGAATTGTAAATCAAAACAATGAGATACTAACCACCTATTAAAATGGCTAAAATCCAAAACACTGAAAACAACAAATGATGCCAGGGATGTAAATCAATGGGACCTCCAAATCAGTGTTGGTAGGAATGCAAAATACTAGAGGTACTTTGCAAATGGTTTGGTAGTTTCGTATAAAGTTAAATACAGTCTTTCCATATGAGCCAGAAATCACACTGCTAAGTATTTGCCCAACTTTATTGATAATTTATGTTCCCATAAAAGTTATGCAGTTCTCATAAATGTATGCTAATTTGGTTGGAAACAACCAATTAATAAAGAAATTGTTGGGTTTTTCTTGTGGTTTAGGATCATTATAAGAACATACTAAGACCCTATAGGCACCATTAACTTCTGTCTAAAATCTTGAGAAAAAAATCGATCTTCTGCATGACATATCATAGTGAAACTGGCTAAATACAAAAATAAAGAGAAAATTCTGAAAGCAGCTAGGGATAAACGTGTCTTAACATACAAGGGTAGATAATAAGAGTAGTAGCAGATCTGGCCACTGAAACTTGGAAGGGCAGAAAGGAGTGGCAGAAAATTTTCAATGTGAAGAACAGGAAAGATATGCAGCCAACAATCTTTCATCCAGCAAGGCTGTTATTATGAATACAAGGAGAGATAAATGTTTTCCCAAACAATAAAAAACTGAAGAAATTCATCATCAATAAACGAGCACTACAAGAGATCCTAAGGGGAACTGTTTAAGTGAAATGTTGCAAGTACCACAAAAAACAAGAGATGTCACTACAAGAATGAAATCTACAGATAACACAATGACTCTAAACCCATATCTTTCAATAATAACACTGAATGTAAGTGGATTAAATGCTCCAATCAAAAGACATAGGGTATCAGAATGGATTAAAAAAAAACAGACCCATCTATGTGCTGTCTACAAGAGACCCATTTTATTTTTTATTTTTATTTTTTAAACTTTATAGTTTATTGTCAAGTTGGTTTCCATATAACACCCAGTGCTCCTCCCCAAAAGTGTCCTCCACCATGACCATTACCCCCCTTCCCTTTTCCCCCTCCTCCTTCCACCCTGTTTGTTTTCAGTATTCAAGAGTCTCCTGTGCCCTGTCTCCTCCCTCTCCCCAACTCTCCTTCCTCCTTCCCCTCCCCATGGTCCTCTGTTAGGCCCAAGAGACCCATTTTAGACCTGAGGACATCTTTAGATTGAAAGTGAGGGGATGGAAAACAATCTATCATGTGACTAAAGTCAAAAGAAAGCTGGAGTAGCCATACTTATATCAGAAAAACTAGATATTAAACTAAAGGCTGTAACAAGAGATGAAGAAGGGCATTATATCATAATTATGGGGTCTATCCATCATGAAGAGCTAACAATTATAAATGTTTATGCACCAAATTCAGGAGCATCCAAATACATAAAACAATTAATCACAAACATAAGCAATCTTCTTGGTAAGAATGTGGTCATTGCAGGGGATTTCAATAGTCCAGTTACAGCAATGGACATATCACCTAGACAGAAAATCAATAAAGAAACAATGTCCCTGAATGATACAATGGACCAGATGGACTTGACAGATATATTTAGAACTCTACATCCTAAAGCAGCAGAATGTACTTTTTTCTCGAGTGCACATTGAACATTCTCCAAGAGAGATCACATACTGGGTCACAAGACAGTCCTCAATAAATATAAAAGAATTGATCATACTATGAACGCTTTCAGATCACAATGGTATGAAACTTGAAATCAACCACAGAAAAGTCTGGAAAACCTCCAAATGCATGGAGGTTAAAAAAAACCTTACTAAAGAATGAATGGGTCAACCAGGCAATTAAAGAAAAAATTGGAAATATAAGGAAACAAATGAAAATGAAAACACAACAATCTAAACCCTTTGGGATGCAGCAAAGGCAGTCCTAAGAGGAAAATACATTGCAATCCAGGCGTATCTCAAGAAAGAAGAAAAATCCCCAATACAAAATCTAACAGCAACCTAACGGAACTAGAAGCAGAAGAGCAAAGAAACTCCAAGGTCAGCAGAAGAAGAGAAATAATAAAGATCAGAGCAGAAATAAACAATATAGAATCCAAAAAAAAAAAAAAAACAAAAACCAGTAGAACAGATCAATGAAACAAACAGTTGATGTTATGAAAAAAATTGATAAACCTCTATCTCAGCTTCTCAAAAAGAAGAGAGAGAGAAACCAAATAGATAAAATTACAAATAAAAATGGATTTATCATAACCAATCCCTCAGAAAGACAAGCAATTATCAGAGAATACTTTGAAAAACTATATGACAACAAACTCGACAACCTGGAAGAAATGGACAAATTCCTAGACACCTACACACTACCAAAATTCAAACAGGAAGAAATAGAACATTTGAACAGACTTATAACTGAAGAAATTGAATCAAATGTTAAAAATCTCCCAAAAAGTAGAGTTCTGGACGAGATGGTTTCCCTGGGAATTTCCACCAGATATTTAAAGCAGAGTTAATAACTATCCTTCTCAAGCTGTTCCAAAAATAGAAAAGGAAGAAAAACTTGCAGATTCATTCTATAAAGCAAGCATTACTTTGATTCCCAAATCAGAGACCCAACAAAAAAGGAGAACTACAGTCCAATATTCCTAATGAACATGGATGCAAAAATTCTCAACAAGATACTAGCAAATTGTATTCAAAAACATATAAAAAGAATATTTCACCACGATCATGTGCGATTCATTCCTGGACTGCACGACTGGTTCAACATTTGCAAATCAATCAATGTGATACATCACATTAAGAAAAGAATGGATAAGAACATGTGATCCTGTCAATAGATGCAGAAAAAGCATTTGAAAAAATATAGCTTCTTTCTTAATAAAAACCTTCAAGAAAGATGGGTTAGAAGGAACTGACTTAAATATCATAAAAGCCATAAATGAAAATTCCACAACTAATATGATCCTGAATAGGGAAAAACTGAGAGCTTTTCCGCTGAGATTAGCAATACAACAGGGATGTCTACTATTGTCTAAAATAGTGCTGGAAGTCCTAGCATCAGCAAACAGACAACAAAAGGAAACAAAAGGCATCAGAATTAGGAAAGATGAAGTCAAACTTTCACTTTTCACAGACGACATGATACTCTACATGGAAGGCCCGACAGACTCCACCAAAAGGCTGCTAGAGCTGATCCATGAACTCGGCAAAGTCGCAGGGTACAACATCAACATAAAGCAATTGGTTGCGTTTTATCACCAATAATGAAGCAACAGAAAGAGAAATCAGGAAACTGATGCCTTTCCCAGTTGCACGAAACACCATAAAATACCTAGGAATAGACCTAATCAAAGATGTAAAAGATCTGTATGATGAAAACTATAGAAAACTTATGAAGGAAATTGAAGAAGACACAAAGAAAAGGAAAAACATTCCATGCTCATGGATTGGAAGAATAAATAAATATTGCTAAAATGTCAGTACTACCCAAAGCAATCGACACATTCAATGCAATCCCAATCAAAGTTGCACCAGTATTCTTCTCAAAGCTATAACAAACTACCCTAAAATTTGTATGGAACTACAAAAGACCCTGAATAGCCAAAGTAATATTGAAGAAGAAAACCAAAACGGGAGGCATCACAATCTCTGACTTTAGCCTCTACTACAAAGCTCTAATCATCAAAACAGTATGGTATTGGCACAAAAACAGACACATAGACCAATGGAATAGAATAGAGAACCCAGAACTGGACCCACAAATGTGTGGCCGATTAATCTTTGATAAAGCAGGAAAGAGTATCCAACGGAAAAAAAAAAAAAGACCGCCTCTTTAACAGGTGGTGCTGGGAGAACTGGACAGCATAACGCAAAAAAATGAAACTAGACCACTGTCTTACACCATACACAAAAATAAACTCAAAATGGATGAAGGACCTCAATGTGAGAAAGGAAACCATCAAAACCCTAGAGGAGAAAGCAGGAAACTGCCTCCTTGACCTCAACCGCAGCAATTTCTTACTCGACACATCCCCAAAGGCGAGGGCATCGAGAGCAATAAGGAACTATTGGCACCTCATCAAGATAAAAAGCTTCTGCACTGCAAAGGAAATAATCAAGGAAACTAATAGAAATCCGACAGAATGGGAAAAGATATTTGCAAATGACATATCGGATAAAGGGCTAGTATCCAAAATCTGTAAAGAACTCACCAAACTCCACACCCAAGGAAGCAGATAATCCAGTGGCGAAATGGGCAAAAGACACGAATAGACACGTTTGCAAAGAAGACATCCAGATGGCCAACAGACACAGGAAACGATGCTCAGCGTCACTCATCCTCAGGGAAATACAAATCAAAGCCACAATGAGATACCACCTCATACCAGTCAGAGTGGCTAAAATGAACAAAACAGGAAACGATAGATGCTGGCGAGGATGTGGAGAAATGACACCCTTTTGCACTGTTGGTGGAAAGCAGTGCGGAGCTTCCTCAGAAAATTAAAAACAGAACTACCCTATGACCCATGGGTTTACCATGGGGACACAGGCGTGCTGATGCATAGGGGCCCAGTGTACCCCAATGTTTATAGCAGTAGCCAAATTATGGAAAGAGCCTAAATGTCCATCAACCGACGAATGGATAAAGATGGATAAAGAAGATGTGGTTTATATATACAATAGAATACTATTTGGCAATGAGAAAGAATAAAATCATGCCATTTGCAGCAAAGCGGAGGGAACTAGTGGGTATTATGCTGAGTTAAAAAAGTCAGTCAGAGAACGACAGCTATCATATGTTTTCACTCATATATGGATCCTGAGAAACGTAACAGAAGACAATGTGGGAAGGGAAGGTGGAAAAATAGTTACAGAAAGGGAGGGAAGCAAACCATAAGAGACCCTTAAATACGGAGAAGAAACTGAGGGTTGATGGGGAGTGGGAGAGAGGGGAAAATGGGTGATGGGCATTGAGGGGGGCACTTGTTGGGATGAGCACTGGGTGTTGCACGTAAGCCAAATGACAATAAACTGTATATTTTAAAAATTGGAAAACGAGGGAAACATAAGCAATTTGTTGGAAAAAAATACATGATTGGTTATCAGGACAGTTTAGCAGCCTCCGTTAATTAAAAATCAATCAATGACATTGAAAATGGTCATACTTACTACTTAGTGTTTTCATTTTCACAGATCTAAGTTTCGTAGTTTGAGACTGGGTTATTGAGAATGAACGTTATGCTTGGGTAAAAGATTTCCAACTAATACATTCCAATTGTTGAATATTATTTGCATTCATGTTTTGAAACATAATCAAACACCATATTGTTGAAAAAGTGATGTACACACATTGTTGAGATAGTGATTTCCAGAGTGACTGTGTGAAATATAGAAAATATGGGAGTACTTTTCAAGAAAATAGTTTTATAAGGTATTCACAATTTAGGATTAAATTTAATATTTTTCTAACAGATAATGGGTGAGGGAAGAAATAATTAATAAAGAATACACTAAAAATAATTCAAAAGAATACAGAAACACATCAGACAAGACAGACAAAATGTCACTACTTCCATGATAGGTAAATGTAATAAATGTTCCATTTAAAACACAAAAACTGTTATACTGGATTAAAAAATAACCAACCAGAATGCCCCTTATTTTAAGGTAACTAATTCATAGCAATATGAAAAGATTGACAGTAAAATGATGAAAAGAATATTTTCTGCAAACAATCACAGACATAGTTAATCCATGCTCTAGATGCATGTTCTACACCTCTATCTTCACCTTGCTTTCTCCCTCTCTCTCGAATAATCGGACTACATAGTTTCTCTGGGAAACATGATCCTCGTTTCTTTCTTCCCGCCTCCTACCGTATTTTCCTTTTCCTCTCTCTGGATTAAGTCTTTTAGTCTCTTTGCCTCGTCAATGTTTATTTTCTCTTTCTCCCCACCCCTGTCATTTCTCTCTTTGTATATGTTCTTCCATCAATATGCCTCAACACTGCCCTTTTATTTGTACCTGGGATTTCTGGTTTTATGCTGTTAGACTATCCTTTGTTTTTTTTTTCTATGTATTTTTTTGTTGTTGTTGTGGTTGTTCTGTCAGTTTGCCTGTGTGTTTGCTTTGCTTGTGCATTTGCGTGTTTTTGTACCCTGTTTGTTTCCCTGTGTGTTTTCTTCCCAGGGCTACTTTAAGGAACAAACCAAAGCACACTTGGTGGAGAGTCCAAAACATTAGTATGAGTAGGGAAATAAAATAACCAAAGGCACAATAAGACACACCAAGAGACACCATTAAGAGAAGACCTGCTGAATGGCCAGGCCCTGGACGGTATATGAGCCTCTTTTGAGAAAGCAGTACTCACAGGTGCAGAGCACAGAACAAGACTTTACAACTTACAAGAGACAGAAAGCTAGCCAAAATGATGGAACGGAAGAACTCTCCTCAAAAGAGATACCAGGAAGAAGTGACAGCTAAAGAATTGACCAAAACAGATA
>CM053571.1:104432557-104449745 GCA_028646485.1 Cryptoprocta ferox | reverse complement strand
AGAAAAGGAAAGGAAAGGAAAAGAAAGGAAAGGAAAGGAAAGGAAAGGAAAGGAAAGGAAAGAAAGAACAGAAGAAAAGAGAGAAGAAAAAGAAACAAAAAGAAAAAGAAAAAGAAAAAAACAACAAGGTGGGGACAGAGACAGCAAAAGTCTGAGGGCAGTCCAAAAGCATATAACCAGCCAAGAGGAGAGATAAGAATATGCTACAGGATATATATCTGGATGGCAGCAGAAAAGAAGGAGAAGCAAAGAAAAAAGGAAAGAAAAAAAAAGAAAAAAAAAAGACAACTCCCCTGTGCGGATGGGCGTGGTCTGGCGTCAGGTCAGGTCTCGGGGGCTGCTCTCTCCGAGGCCCCGCCTTGGTGGTTGCGGGGAGAAGTATGGCGCCGCTTCAAAGCTTTGCCAGAACCAAGCGTTTGCAACCGCCCTTCTGAGTCCGATCTCCCTGTGCCGCGGGCAAGCCAAGCTGTATTCTCCAAGCTCCTCCTCACTTCCAAATCCCAGTCAGTGCCGTTCAACACCGTCACCGGGGATAAGATGCATTCCCACTGGCGGCCGGCCTCCCGGCCCAGCTTGCGTCGCCCTTTATGTGGAGCCGCCGCCGCCGCCACTGCTGCTTTTCAAGGCGCCTTTCTTGGCGCCGCCGCCGCCACTTTTCGCACCGCCGCCACTCCCGTGCGGCTTGGAGTGGATGCCGCTACCGCTGCGCCCAAGGAAGAACTCGCCGGCCAGATGGGACGGATTTCTCTCCCGGCGCTCGGCAGTTATATATGGGGAGACGGGTGAGTTTTTCCTCCCTTAGAGATGGTTCTAGGTGCGTTTTCTGTCTCTCTTTCTCTTCCCCTGGTCTCTCCGGGGCACAGCGTGCTCTCCCTGTGTTGGGCTCGGGGGCTCCTTTCCCCTTTACCATTGGGACCCACCCGTCCCCTAATTTCCCAGATCACAGTCACTCACTCAGGCATCTTTGAGGTTGTCTTCTTTCTGGCGTCTGTTTCTTCTTTCCCCCACTTGCAAATCCAAGTTTTATCCCTTCAGTCCTTCTCAGTTCAATCCATACGGGCGTGCGCGGATTACAGAGCTGCCTGTTTCTCCGCCATCTTGCCCGCCAACCTATGATTGTTGCTTTAAATTCTCCATTAGGAATGTTACTTCTATATGTTTTGCTTAGATCTCTGTCAATGGCTGTATCTTGTTCTTGCATTTGGAATAAATATTCCCATACTGGCATCTAAGTCTCTGCCTTTTTCTGTTTGTTAGAAAATCCAGTTATGTCTACTGCTTCTAACCTTATGAAGAAGAGGTCATGTATTCCCCTGGGCCTGTCACTTCTAGAAGTGTCTCTGCTGTGTGTTGTGTGCACTCTGCTGTTGTGTTTTGGCTGCTCTGTTTGTCATCTGAAGAGACTCTCCTTGCCTGCTCTGGGCAGTGTTTGGTTCATTGACTGAATATGGTGGGTTTTAACTAGGGGTGCTTGGTCTGTTTGTGAAATGAGGCCTGACACCACCTCTACCAGAACTGAAGGCCTAAAGAACTCTGGTTGGGAGATGTGGTGTGGGCAGAGGTCTGTGCTGGTTCCTGGGGGAAGGACCCACCACACTCTGTGTGAGGCAAGTTCAACTGAGAACGGCAGTCCCATCGGTATAGAGCTTGGTGTAAAAAGTTAGGCAGCCGGTGTCGATGCTGTGCTGCTTCACACGGGTAGCTCTGTGTTTATGCTGAGGGAGGGAAATTGTGCCAGCCAATTCCTTTGTTCCTGGAGAGATGTCACCATGAGTACTGCCTCTCACTGACACACTCTGAGAAAAGCAAATAATCTCTCTCCTCTGTGCCCCAGGTGTTCTGATCACTGTTTCCAAGCTGTCTCCAGGTTGTTTCCCTCCCTTCTCTCCAGTAGAATGCAGTGTCCTCTGAGCTCTTTGCCAGCAAAGCCCCCTGACCTTTAAAACTCCAGACTCTAAGGACACCTGGTGGCTTAGTCGGTTAAGTGTTTGATTTTGGCTCAGGTCACCATCTCAGAGTTCATGAGTCTGAGCCCAATTTTAGGCTCTCTGCTGTCAGCTGGGAGTCTACTTAGGATCCTCTGTTCCTCTCTATTTGTCCCTCTGCCACTGGTTCTCACTGTCTCTCTCTTTCAAGAATAAATAAACATTTAAAAAGAAAAACTCCAGGCTTTAAGGTCCACTGGTCGCAAGAACTCACAAAATTCAGCCCCTCTCATTTTCCAAGCCAATGATTTGAGGAAATGTTCTCCTTGTGCAATCCCATGTGTTTCATCTCTGTCTCACCCTTCTCTGTAACCACAGCTCCCTCCCCTCTGCAATACCTACAATTCATTTCTCCCCTAAACCAAGTCTCCACATTTCCTACCTTCTTTTATATGGCCTTTTTCTTCCCTTTAGTTGTGTAGTTTGTTCTGTCAATCTTCAGGTTGATTTTCTGGAGTATTTAAGATGATTTGATAGTTATTTAGTTGTATTCATGAGAAGAGGTGACCCCAGGGTCCTTCTACTTAGCTTTCATGTACCCTAAAACTCAGAAGAGTTTAATATTATTAAAATATCCATACAACCCAAAGCCATCTATAGATTTAATGCAGTCACTATCAATGGCATTTCCACAGCAATAGAAAAAAATCATAAAAAATTGTGTGAAACAGAAAAGAAAGAAAGAAAGAAAGAGAAAAGAAAAGCCTACATTTAGTCAAAGCTATCTTAAGAAAGAAGAGCAAATTTTCAGGCATCAGTCTTCTTGATTTTAAACTATAGACTACAAAATTGTTGTAATCAAAACTGGCATAAAACACAGCCACATAGACAAATGTAATGGAACCCAGAGTCCAGAAATAAACCTTTGCAAATACAGTCAACTATATTATGCAAGGAAGTCAAGAATGCTCAATGAGGAAATAAATTGTGTTGGAAAACATGAATATCCACCTGCAAAAGAATAAAATTAATCCCTTATATACAAAAATCAACATAAAATGGATTAAAGAATAAACTGTAAGCTCTGAAACCATAAGTCTCCTAGAAGACAGGGAAAAAGCTCCTTGATATTGATTTTGGCAATGATTTTTTAGGTAAGATATCCAAAGCACAAGTAACAAAAGCAAGTAGGAGTAACCAAACTTAAAATCTTCTGCACAGCAAAAGAAACAATCAGCAAAATGAAAAGGAAACCTGCAGAATAGAAAAAATATTTGTAAACTACATATTGCATAAGAGGCCAATATCTAAAATATATTGTATAACCCAGTAGCATTAACACTACTAATCCACTTAAAACTGCATAGAGGACCTGAATGTATACATTTTCTAAAGAAAACAGTCAAGTGGCAAGCAGGGAGATAAAAAGATACTGAACATAACTAATTGTCAAGGAAATGCATATCAAAACCACAAAAAAATATCATCTTACACCTGTCTATTATTAAATAGACAAGAAATAACAAGTGCTGGTGAGGATGTGGAAAAAAAGGAACCAGTGTGCACCTTTGGTGGGAATGTAAACTGATACCATCAATGGAAAACAGTATGGAGGTTACTAAAATAAATAACTAACTATATAAATAAATGGAATTATTGTATGACTAAGCATTCCAACTTCTAGGTATGTATTTGAAGAAAATGAAATCAGAATCCTAAACGGATATCTGCATTCCCATATTCATTGCAGCATTATTCACCTTAGCCAAGATAAGGAAAAAATCTAGGTGTCTTTTTGACAAATAAATGGATAAAGAAAATGTGGTAAATATATATAGTGGAATATTATTCAGCCATGAAAAATGAAATGTTCTTTGCAACAACATGGATGGACCTTGAGACTATTTTGCTAAGTGAAATAAGTCAAACAAAAATTCCAGGTACTGTATTATCCCGCTTATATATGTAATCTAAAAAGTGCTAACTTATGGAAGCATAGAGTATAATAGTGGTTGTCAGGGGCCTGAGAGTAGGAGAAATTGGGAAATGTTGGTTAAAGATTATGAACTTCAATTTATAA
The DNA here is from genome assembly GCA_028646485.1 of Cryptoprocta ferox. Taxonomy (NCBI): domain Eukaryota; kingdom Metazoa; phylum Chordata; class Mammalia; order Carnivora; family Eupleridae; genus Cryptoprocta; species Cryptoprocta ferox. The sequence goes on along the minus strand of CM053571.1, from coordinate 104,445,740 downwards.
GATTAATAATTTCTTGGGATATAATATACAGCATGGTGACTATAGGTAAAAAACTGTATTGTATACTTAAAAATTCCTAAGAAAGTACATCTTAAATGTTCTCACTATAAATGTAATATATTTTATTTACATTATATATTTTATATGTTAAAGACTAAACAATATATATTCATATATATACTTATAATATATACTTGTTTATAAATATACCAATAAGTTTATATATCTATTTCATACATATATATATAAGGTGATAGACATGTTAACCTTATTGTGGTATTCAGTTTGAAATATATAAGTGTATCAAATTATTACATTGTAAACCTCAAACTTATATAATTTTATATATCAATTATATCTCTATAAAGTTGGGGAAATTTAAATGGATTGTATGTTTAAGTTTTATAAATGATATTTGACCTTAAGATAATCTTCCTTCATTTCTCTTGAGAACCATTAATATAATAACTATATTATAGACGACCTACCATTTATTTGGGGAATGAATCCTACTAGATGATGCCATTCCGTTATTTTAATAAATCTTGATTCTATTTCCTTACATGTTAATTTAAGATTTTTGCACTTATATTCTAAATCAGTACTGTGTAATGTGGCAACCACTAGCCACATGTGGATATTGAGCACTTGAAATGCAGGAAGTCTGAATTGAGATATACTATAAGTTTATAATACATACTAGTATTTGAAGACCTACTATGAAAATAATTACTTAAGCATCTCATCCATTGTATTTTTATTACATGTTGAAATGATATTTTGAATCTATTAGGTTAAATAAAACATTACTGAAAATGATTTTACTTGTTTCTTTTACTTTTAATGAAGCTATTATTACCTTTAGTTATATATGTGACTTGCATTATATTTCATTGCACTATATTTCTGTGTATTATTTTTATTTCACTTATGCCAATATGTATATATCAATGTCAATACCCTTGCAGTGAATATTTTGACTTTGCAAAATAATTCCCTTTTTATGTGCTATGGCATAGGATTTAATTCTTTAAGAATTATAGAGAATTTCACACATCAAAATATGTGGGCCTGGAACTTTTGAAAAGATTACCTTAATTGTGAAGTTTAATTTTTAATTGTTCTTTCCACTTTTTTTGGTTTATTTTGCTCATTGGTATTCTTTTGAAAGTGCTGATTTCCTCAAGATTTTAGATCTTATTTTCCTGTCAGTAGATGATATATTGGTAGATAAATAATGATGTTTAACAAAGAAATATAACCTAGCAATTGGCTCATAAATCCTACTCATATTTTAGAATTTATTCTTTTCTAAAGTTAGGTAATTCTCTTGTGACAATAGCTGATGATTTCCTTTGTCATACAAACATGCATACAACTGTTATATTATTTGAAAATATTTTACAGTCTTGGAATCCCTTGCAAATATCTACATTTCTGGATTCCCTTAGGAATGTTGGTGACCCAAGAACACCAGGCCTGCATTTGTAACAGTCAAAAAGAATAATAGCTTTTTATTTTTAATAAATGTATACTCTTCATTTCACTTTGTTATTCATGCCATGCCAAACATCACCAGTTCATTTCACTCACATTACATGCTCAATCCTGGTAGACATTTGAGTCTACTAGCTGGAGAATAGGTTTTGGATTCTTAAAGTACAAAATTCATTTCAAGCTTTTGCACTTGAGAATGTGAACTTCCAAAATATTCATAATCTCTCTCAGCTCTACTTTCCTTATCTATTATTAAATAGGAATAAAATACCTACTTCCTAGAATTATTGTGAAGATTAAAAGAGATAATATTTTAAAAATGCTTAGTATGATATCTGGCATATGGTAGCTATTTGATAAGGTTTTAAAAATTATAAGACATATTTGTATTTAATTGGATAATGTATGTAAATTGTGGAGTAAATAAGGTTAAGGAGTGTACTTGTGATGAGCACCAGGTTTGTACGTAAGTGTTGAATCACTAAATTGTACAACTGAAACTAATATTACACTGTATGTTAACTAACTGGAGTTTAAGTAAAAACTTTAAAAAAATAAGGCTAGGGACACCTCAGGTGGCTCAGTTGGTTAAGGGTCCAACTCTTAATTTCAGCTCAGGTAATGATCTCAGGGTCATGAGTTCAAGCCCCAAATCAGGTTCTGCACTGGCAGCACAGAGCCTGCTTGGGATTCTCTCTCTCTCCCTCTCTCTTTGCCCTTTCCCTGTTCATGCTAAAAACAAACAAACAAACAAACAAAAAAACTTTAAAAATAAGGCTAAAAACTATATGGTAAAATATTTCTGATTAATTTTATGTGCTATAATTTTACTGTAAACAAAATTTTAGTTTTAAATCAACTAATCTGACAATCTTATTATTTCAGTTAAAAATGAAGTAGCCTCAGAACTTCCAGATACAGTAGATCTTCCACCAATTAATCCATCAATTAGTGATCTAATACATCAATTAGATTTAAACAAGGTCATAGGTAAGTAGAGATTTATGATGTTTGGGGAAGTAAAACACAATCTAAGAGTTAAAGTATTTCAACTCTAGTTCTGTTGTTAAAGTAAAGTAAGAAATTCAAATGTAGGGCAGCCATTCTCAACTTAAAAATAATTTAATCTAATCAATTAATCTATATATCAATTAATATTTATCTTTAAGTGAATTAATTATGTGCTCATTAATCCACCAAACAAGGTTTCATTAGGTAATGCTTAATAGTTTTCCTTTCCTGTTTATAAAACAAAAATATATAGGATTCTCCCTTCATTGTGAATTTTCATAACAAACTAGATGTTATATAATCAATTTCTTAGAGAATATAGTTTTCATTTCTTATATCATCTTTTGTAATAACAAGTTGGAATAAGAAAAATGGAGCTTTCACAAGATAGGCAATACGGCTGTGTTTTGATCTACTTATCATAAAGTTGAGACATTTCACTTTTTTTTGAGGTTGAGTCTTTTCACTTATTTATCGTCCTGTATTTTTTATTATTTATTTATTTTTAATTTACATCCATGTTAGTTAACATATAGTACAACAATGGTTTCGGGAGTAGATTCCTTAATGCTCCTTACCCATTTAGCCCATCCCCCCTCCCACAATACCTCCAGCAACTCTCTCTTTTCTATATTTAAGAGTCTCTTATGTTTTGTCCCCCTCCCTGTTTTTATATTATTTTTGCTTCCCTTCCCTTATGTTCATCGGTTTTGTATCTTAAATTCCTCATATAAGTGAAGTCATACGATATTTGCCTTTCTCTGACTCACTAATTTCACCAACATGATGCCCTCTAATTCCATCTACATAATTGCAAATGGCAAGATTTCATTCTTTTTGATTGCTGAGTAATACTCCATTGTATATATATACCACATCTTCTTTATCCATTCATCTGTCGATGGACGGATGGGTTCTTTCCATACTTTTGCTATTGTCAATAGACCTGCAATAAATATCTGGGTGCATGTGCCCCTTTGAATTAGCATTTTTGTATAAAATAAAAATCCCAAAAGAGATCAAAGGCGCTAATATCTGTGACAGCTGTTGTAGCAACTTTTTTTTTCTAGATGTGTCTCCTGAGGCCAGGGAAACAAAAGCAAAAATGAACTATTGGGACTTCATCAAGATAAAAATCTTCTGCATAGAGAAGGAAACAATCAGCAAAACTAAAAGGCTATCAATGGAATGAGAGAAGATATTTGCAAATGACATATCAGATAAAGGGTTAGTATCCAAAATCTATGAAGAATTTATCAAACTCAACACCCAAAAAACAAATAATCCAGTGAAAAAATGGGCAAAAGACATAAACAGACACTTTTCCCAAGAAGACATCCAGATGGCTAACATACTGAAGGAAAGATGCTCAACACCAATCATCATTAGAGATATACAAATCAAAATCATGGTGAGATACCACCTCACACCTGTCAGAATGGCTAAAATTAACAATACAGGAAACAACAGATGTTGGCAAAGATGTGAAGAAAGGGGAACATTATTACACTGTTGGTGGCACTGTAAACTGGTGCAGCCACTTTGGAAAACAGTACCTAGGTTCCTCAAAAAGTGAAATATAGAACTACTCTATGACCTAGGGATTGCATTATGAGGTATTTACCCAAAGGATACAAAAATACTGATTTAAAGGGAAACATGTACCCCAATGTTTATAGCAGCATTATCAATAATAACCAAACTATGGAAAGACCTCGAATGTCTATTGACTGGTAAATGGATAAAGAAGATGTGATGTGTCTGTGTGTGTGTGCGTGCACACGTGTGTGTACTTTGGATGAAACTAGAATGTATTATGCTAAGCAAAATAAGTCAGAAAAAGACAAATACCAAATTATTTCATTCATATGTTGAATTTAATAAACAGGTGAACAAATGGGAAGGAGGGGGAAAAGAGAGAAACAAATCATAAGAGACTGTTAGCAATAGAGAACAAACTGAGGGTTGATTGAAGGAGGTATGGAGGATGGGCTAAATGGGTGATGGGTATTAAGGAATGCAGGTGTTATGATGAGCACTGGGAGTTATTTGTAAGTAATGAATCACTAAATTCTCCTTGAAACAAATATTTGAAAATAAAAGAAATTGTAATGGCATTTTTTACAAAAATGTTTAAAAACTACACTAAAATTTTCATAGATCACAAAAGACCGCAAATAGCTAAAGAAATATTGAGCATAACAGGCAAGGCTAGAGACATCACATAGTATGATTTCAAACTATATCATAAAGATATGGTAATCAGGACAATATATTGTTGACATAAAAATAGGTAAAAATTTCATGGAACAGAATACAGAGCACAGAAATAAACCCACTTACATATGGTCAACTGATTTTTGACAAAGATGCCAAATATATACAATGGGAAAATGATAATTTCTTCAATAGTCTTGGGAAAACTGGGTATCTTTATGCAAAAGAATGATCACCTATTTACATAATACACAAAATCAATTCAAATGGATTAAGGACTTAAATCCTAAAACCATAATACTCATAGAGGAAAACACAGGGGGACATCTCCTTGATGTTACTCTAAGCAATCATTTTTTTTTTTGGATTTGACATCAAAAACACAAGCACAAAAGAAGAAATTAGGAGTACATCCAACTAAAACACTTTTGTATAGCAATAGAAACAATCACAAAATGAAGAGGCAATCTACAGAACAGGAGAAAATATTTGTAAAATACATATCTGATAAGAGGTTAATATCCAAAATATATAATGAACTTCTACAACTCAATGGTAAAATCACCAATAATTCATTCACAATCACAATAATTTAAGTATCTGAACAGATATTTTCCCAAGGAAAACATACAGATGCCCAACAGACACATGAAAATATGCTTAACATCATTAATCATCATGGAAATGCAAATCAAAACCACAATGAAATGTCAGCTCACATTTTTTGGAATGGCTATTTATCAGAAGACATGGGATAACAAGTATTGGTAAGAATGTGAAAAAAAATACAACTCTTGTACGCTGCTGATTGTAATATAAATTTGTGCAGCCATTATGGAAATCATATGAAGGTTGTTAAAAAAAATTAAAAATAGAACTACCATATGGTCTAGCAGTCACATACCTGGGTTTACATCTGAAGGAAATGAAATCATTATCTTAAAGGAACATTTGTACACCAATATTTATAGTGGCATTATTTACATTAGCCAAGATGGAAATAACCTAACTGTCCACCATCCATTGATGACTGAAGGATGAATAGATAATGAATAATGAATATTATGTAAATATCTATATGTATGTGTATTTCTATATCTATATATACACACATGTATGTAAATACATGTATATCTAACATACATATGCATAGATATATATACAATTTTCCCATAAAAATGAAGGAAATACTGCCTTTTGCAAACATGTGGATAAACCTGGAGAGTGAATGTTCAAAGGGTTCAAACTTTTACTTATTAGGTAAATAAATTCTGAGTATTTAATGTACATGTGGTGATTACATCTAATAATACTGTATTGCTTTTGTGATATTTGCTAAGAGTGTAGATACAAACACTGTCACTAAAACGGAAGGGAGGTAGGGAGGGAGGGAATGAAGGATGGAGGGAGAGGAGAAAATGAAAGAAAGAAAGAAAAAAGAAAGAAAGAGAAAGAAAGAGGGGAGGGGATGGAGGGAGGAAGGAAGAAAGAAAAAGTCACTATGTGAGGTCATGGATGTGTTAACTTGATTGTGGGAACCATTTTACAGTGTATACAAATATCAAATCATTGTGCTGTACACTTTAAATAATTATAATTTTATTTGTTAATTACACTTCAATTACGGGAAAAATGGATACGTCATAAAGGCATGGAGAAAAATATGTATGAGTAGCTATATTAGTGTCAGAAAAGGCAGACTTAAGAAAAAAAAGAGGGACACCTGGGTGGCTCCGTCGGTTGAGCGTCCGACTTTGACTCAGGTCATGATCTCACTCACGGGTTCAAGCCCCACATCGGGCTCTGTGCTGGCAGCTCAGAGCCTGGAGCCTGCTTCGGATTCTGTGTCGTCTCCCTCTCTCTCTGCCCCTTCCCTCCTCACGCTCTGTCTCTGTCTCTCTCTCTCTCTCAAAATAAATAAATGTTAAAATTTTTTTAAATTAAAGAAAGAAAGGAAAGAAAGAAAAAGAAAAAAACAGACTTCAAGGCAAGAAAAATTACCAGGGATAAATAGAAGTATTAAGTAATAATAAAAGAACCAATTCTCCAAGAACATATAATATTCCTTAATATGTGTATTCCTTAATGTGTCTGTGCCAAAATACATAGGCAAAACTGATAGAACTATAAGGAGAAATAAATACATCCATTATTATAGTTGGAGACTTCATCCGTCTATCAGAAATGAATATTACCAACAGGTAAAAAAATAAATAATAACATAGGTGAACTCAACAACACCATCAATCTAGTGCATCTAATGATAGCTATTTGAATACTCCACCCAACAATAGCAGAATGCACGTTGCTCTCAAACTCACAGGCTATACTCACAAAGAAAGACCATATTTTAAGATAGAAATCATATGTTAAATATTTGTCTAAAATAGAAATCACACAAATCATGCTGTTAGCCCATAATGGAATTAAACTAGAAATCAGTAAAACACAGCAGGAAAATCTCAAAATACCTGAAGATGAAACAATATACCTCTAAAGTACATGTTCAAAGAAGAAGTGTCAAAATAAAATTTAAAAATATGAACTAAGTGAAAATTAAAATATTACTTATCAAAATGTGTGTGATAAAACAATAAAAGGAATGCTTAGAAGGAAATTTATAGCATAGAACGCATATATTAGCAAAAGAAACTAAAATCAATAATCTCTCCCTCCCCCATAGGAAACTAGAAAAAGAGAAGCAGAAAAATTGTGATGAGTTTGGACTTCTTTAAAAATAATACTTACATTTGGTGAAAGACATTTTTAAGAGAATTAAAAGATATACTATATATTGATAGAAAATATTTGCAAAGCACCTATCTCATATAAAGGATTTGTGTTTTAAGTATGTAAAAATAAATAAACATTAAAAAATCCTATTTTAAAACTCTCAAAAGATCTGAACATCCACCTCTTCACAGAATACAGAAGATGGCAAGTAAGCATAATGAAATCATCATATGTCATTGGGAAATTGCAAATAAAAACAATGAGATACCTAATGAGACACACCTATGAGAATGGCTAAACCAAAAACTGACAACACAAAAATGCGATAAAGGATGTGGAATACAGGAACACTCATTTATTGTTCTTGAGGATGCAAATGCTATACCCACTTTGGAAGACAGTTTTGCATTTTTATAAAGGTCAACATTATCTTACCATACAATCCAGTAATTATGCTCCTAAATATTTACCCAAATGAATTGAAATCATATATCCAGGCAATAACCTGTACATTTATAGCAGGTTTATCTATAACTGCCGCATTTTGGAAGCAACAAAGATGTTTTCCAATAGGTGAATGGATTAACAACCTGTGGTACATCTATATAATGGTACGTTATTCAACAACCAAAAAGAATTGGGCTATCAACCCACAGAAACACATAGCAGACACTTAAGGGTACATTGCTAAGTGACAGAAGCCAGCTTGGAAAAGCTGTATGATTCAACTATATTCTACTATGGAAAAGGCAAAACTATACAGATAGTTGAAATTTCAGGAGTTGCCAGGGGTTCAGATTGAGGAGTAATGAAGAGTTGGAGCACAAGGAATTTTCAGGGTGCTGAAGTTATTTTGTATAATAATATAGTGGTGACAGATAACATTATATATTTGTCGATATCCATAAAATTCTATGATGAAAGGAGTAACTAACATAAACCATGAATATTATTAGTAATTCATCAACATTGGTTCATCATTTGAACAAATAAATTGTCTAATAAAGCATGTTAATAATGGGAAATTGTATGTGAGGGGAAAGAAGTATTTGGGAACTGTACTTTCTGTGTAACTTCTCTGAAACCCTAAATTGCTCTAGAAAAAAACTAGTAAAATTTTTGAAAGGATACAAAAATACTAATTTGAAGGGATACACATACTCTTTTGTTTACAGCAACATTTTCTACAATAAATGGAAATAGTCTAATGTCTATCAACTGGTGGATGAAGATGTGATATATATATAAATATAAATAAAAATATTTGATATATATGTCAAATATATATATCAAAGAATGAAATCTTGCCATTTTCAATGACATGGATGGACCTAGACTGTAGAGGCAAATGTGATAAACACTACACTACAGAAACACAGCTGATGGATCTAGAGTGTATTATGCTAAGCAAAATAAATCAGAGAAAGAAAAATCCATATGATTACATTCATATGTGGAACTTAAGAAACAAAACAAATGAGCATAGGCAAAAGAAGAAAGAGAAAAGCAAACCAAGAAACAGACTCTTGGGTTGCCTGAATGTCTCAGCTGGTTAAGCATCCAACTTCAGATCAGGTCATGATCTTACTGTTCATGGGTTTGAGCCCTGCATCAGGTTCTGTGCTGACAGCTCAAAGTTTGGAGCCTGCTTCAGACTTTGTGTCTTCTTGTCTCTCTGCCCTTCCCCCACTAGTATTATGTTTCTGTCTCTCAAAAAATAAATAAACATTAAAAAAAAAAAAAAAGAAAACCAGTCTCTTAATTATAGAGAACAAACTGATGGTTACCACAGGGGAGGTGGGTGGGGGGATGGGTTAAATAGGTGATGAGGATTAAGGAATGCACTTGTGATGATCACTGACTGTTGTATATAAGTGGTGAATTACTAAATTTTACACCTGAAACTAATATTATATTGTATGTTAACTAACTGGGATTTAAATAAAAACTTAGAAAAAGAAATCCAGCAATGATTTTTATGAAAATTGATAAGGTGATTCTAAAATTTATATAGAAGTGCATAGGGCCAAAATAGAAAGCCTTAACAAAAATGAATACCTTTAAAGGTCAGAAAATTCTTATTTCCATTCCAGTATTATTATAAAAATACAATAATCTTAAGTACTGTAATACTGGTACAATTATAGACAAATAGACAAATGGATTAAATTAGTGCCAGAAACTAACTCAAATGTATTAATGACAAATGATAACCATATAACAAAAGTAAAAGAATATTCTTTCCAGAATAGTTCTATTCATATGCATATGGTAAAACAATGGGCCTTCTAGAAAATGCTATAGGAAAATGTGTTCTTATCTTTTGATTAGAGATTTTTTAAACAGACTATAATAAACACTATAAATGTAATTGTATTAAAGTTGGACTTAATATTCAGTATTATATCCATCATTAAGAAATTTAAAAAACAAATGGTAGGTTCGCAGCTCAAATAACCAACAGATAGTTTTCATCAGAATATTTTAAGAATTTCTAACATGGCATTAGGAAATAAATTTAAAATTCAATACAAAATTAGGCAAGAGTCTTAAATATGTACCTCACCAAAGAAGATATCTAAATGACTAATAAACATTTGAAAAGTAAACAATCTTATTAGTGAATTGGAAAATTGAAATTAAAGTCACAATGGTACTATGACATGGCATCATTTAGTGTAAGTCAGAAAGAATGAAAGAATCAAGTCATTTTAATGTTGTAGGGCAACTGAAACTTTCAGAAATTGCTGTTAGTAGTATAAATTCATATTTATACTTTGGAAAACTGTTGTCATTTCCACTGTTGATTAGGCTTAATGGCTGACTTACCAGAAACTATAGAGACCAAAAAGCAGCAGGGAGGGCCTATTCAAAGTGCTGAAAGAAAAAAAAAATCACCAAGAATTTTATTTCAAGCAAAACTATCTCAGTAATGAAGGTGAAATAAAAAGATTGCCAAATAAATAAAAAACAATGAGAGAATACATTGGTAGCAGTTTCACTTTATGAGAAATAGAAAAGATTCAGGCTGAGAGCAAGTGACATCATATGCTAATCTTAATTTCCTTAAAAAGACAGTGGGTAAAGAAATTCTATAATTTAAAAAGGCATTATATGTACATATTTCATCACTTTTTTTGTCTTTATTGATTTAGGAGGCAATTGTATAAAATAATATGTATATGATTGTATTGAATCCACAGGAACAAATGAAATGAATAAAAAGATTAATATAATACATATCATAAACATACACTTGCTATTTTTTATCTCATCTTTAAAAGGCATAAAATTAGATAAAGAAATAATTATAACAATTGCAACAATGACTTTATATTTATAGGTGTAATATATATACATATCTCTATATGTACATAATATATATTACATCTATATTATTATATATATTACAATATATATAACAATAGTGTAAATATAAGAAGTATGGGATAATGGTGTATAAGTGTAACATTTCGATACCCCCACTGGAATTACTGGAATTTAATTAGTATAAGTCTGATTTGTATTTAGTATAACTTTCAATTTATTGAGATATAATTGACAAATAACTGTGTGTTTAATGTGTATAATGTGTTGATTTCATACAGTTATATATTGCAGTGTGATTACTACCCTCGTATTAGCTAATACCTCCATCATGTTACATATTTATCATCATTTTTGTGGTAAGAACATTTAAAGTCTAGCCTCTTCTAAAACTGATGATGGTAATAGTTAAATAATTTTGTGAATATATATATTTAAAAAATGACTTGAATCATTTTATTGGGCCAATTGTGTATTGTTATGTGTGTTTTATTTATGTTTTACTTTAATTTTTATTTTTTGTTTCCATTCATGTTTTGTAGTTTCAAGTTTTTATTTTAATTCCAGTTAGTTAACATTCAGTGGAATATTACTTTCAGGAGTAGAATTTAGTGATTCATCATTTACTCATAACACCCAGTGCTTACCAAAAGTGACCTTTTAAATACCTATCACCCATTTAACCCATTCCCCCCCACCCATCTACCTTCCCTCTAGCATCTCCCAGTTTGGTCTCTATAGATAAGAGTCTGTTTTCTAGTGTGCCCCTCTGGTTTCACACCCATGTTTATCTGTTTTGTTTCTTAAATTCCACATATGAATGAAATCATATGGTATTTGTCTTTCTCTGACTGACTTATTTCACTTACAATAATAATCTCTAGCTCCATCCACATCACTGCTAACGGCAATATTTCCTTCTTTTTTATGTCTAATATGACATTGTATATATATACCACAATTTATCTTTCCATTCATCCGTTGATAGACATTTGGGCTCTTTCCATAATTTGGCTATTGTTGATAGTGCTGCTATGAATGTCAGGTGCATGTATCCATGCATCCGTGAAAAATGCTGATGGTATTTGATAGAGATTGCATTAAATGTGTAGATTGCTTTGGGTAGTATAGACGTTTTAACAATGTTTGTTCTTCCAATCTATGAGCATGAATGTTTTTCCATTTCTTTGTGTCATCTTCAATTTATTTCATCAGTGTTTTATAGTTTTCAGAGTACAGATCTTTTAATAAAAGAAATGGAAAGAATCATATGATCCTCTCAGTAGATGCAGAAAAAGCATTTGACAATGTAAGCATCCATTCTTTATTTAAACATTTTTTAATGTTTATTCACTTTTTTGAAAGAGAGAGAGACAGAGAGACAGTGAGCGAGCAGCGGAGGTACAGAAAGAGAGGGAGACAAAGAATCTGAAGCAGGCTCCAGGCTTTGAGCTGTCAGCACCGAGTCAAACTCATGAACCGTGAGATCATGACCTGAGCTAAAGTCAGATGTTTAACTGAATGAGCCACCCAGACGCCCCTTTACAGCATTCATTCTTGATGAAAAACTTCAGCAAAGTAGGGATAGAGGGAACATACCTCAACATCATAAAGGCCATATACAAAAGACCCACAATTAATATCATCCTCAATGGGGAAAAACTGAGAGCTTTTCCTCTATGGTCAGGAACTAGGTAGGGATGTCACTCTTACTACTGTTATTTAACATAGTACTGGAAGTCCTAGCCTCAACAATCAGATAACAAAAAGAAATAAAAGTCCTGCAACTTGGCAAAGAAGAAATTGAACTTTCACTATTTGCAGATTGTATGGTACGCTATGTAGAAAACCCAAAAGATTCTACCAAAAAGTTGCTACAACTGATATACAAATTAGTAAAGTTACAGGATACAAAATCAATGTACATAAATGTGTTGCATTTTCATACACCAGTAATGAAGCAGCAGAAATAGAAACCAAGGAATTGATCCCATTTACAATTGCACCTAAACCATAAGATACCTAGGAATAAACTTAACCAAAAAGGTAAAAGATCTGCACTCTGTTACATAGTTTTTAAAAATAGCTCAGTGTACTCCAAGCACAATAGGATAAAAAAAAGAATTTGGAAAGTGGGAAGATACAACAAGGGAGAAAAATGTAGCTCTAGATTATTTCTCCACCACATAACTTTTAATTCCTAACACTTAACCTGATCTTCCCTCAAATATTATTCACATTGCCTTTTGTTTTTTTTTTAAGGATTCTTTGCTTCCTCATTTCAAATGAGCAAACTTTTCTTATATATCCCAGTTGAAGAAAGAGGCAGAGAAGTTAAAATACATCTGCTAATATTCCCCCATATTTTATTTATTTATTTATTTATTTATTTATTTAT
>CM053571.1:104398836-104432057 GCA_028646485.1 Cryptoprocta ferox | reverse complement strand
AAACACGAGAGACTCTTGAATACTGAAAACAAACTGAGGGGGGAAGGCGAAGGGGGAAAAGTAAAGGGGGGTGATGTTCTTGGTGGAGGTCACTTGTGGGGAAGAGCACTGGGTGTTATATGGAAACCAACCTGACAATAAACTATAAAGTTTAAAAAAAAAATAAAGTAACTGTCATCCAAAGGTGACTGCGTTTATGCCGAAGTCCATGCCCTCAGAGAAGAAACATTAGAAGCTCATATTGCAGGGAAGGAGACTTCAGTACAATAAAAAACGGCCCACCTGAGTTATAAAAAATGAGACAAACAATAAGAACAGGTCTCCAAGGGGACCTCCAAGTATCCAGTTTGCTACAATTTGTCTAAAACATCCAGGTTCACCAAAAAGAAAATATAAAACATGCAAAGAAAAAGTTAGCCATGAAATATACGCAGGAAAAAAACCAGACCATAAAATTTTTATTGTGATTATCTTAAATGTAGGATACTATAAAGTTGTTATAAATATTTTAAAAGAATTAAGGAGTGCACCTTGGTGGCTCAGTCGGTTAAGCATCTGACTCTTGATTTCAGTTCTGGTCATGATCTCATAGTTTGTGTAATCAAGACCTGCATCAGGCTCTGTGTTGACAGGGTGGAGCATGCTTGGGATTCTCTCTCTTTGTGTGCCTCTCCTGCTCGTGCTCACTCTCTCTCTCTCTCTCTCTCTCTCTCTCTCAATAAATAAACATTAAAAAATTTTTTTTAAAGAATTAAGAAACCAAGGAAAGGAAAAAAAGGAAAGGAAAGGAAACTGTATGACAACATCTTATTAAATAAAGATTATCAAAAAAGATAGAAATTATTTTGTAAAAAACAATAACAATTGGGAAGACAAGAAGATGTTGGTGCAGTATACTAAGCTCATCTCTTCCCATAGACACACCTAGATAACAGCCATGTCAGTGCAACTAACCCAGAAAATGACCCAAAACGTGGCAGAGCAGACAGAGAGGAGTCCACACTGATATTGGTAGGAGGTGCAGAGACCTGGTCTGAACCAAATATCCTGTGAGACTATAAATAGGAAAGATACCAAAATCATGGAGGAGAGAGAGGACAAACCCCACACCAGACACTCCATTCACATGGGACCTGCACTGGGAAGCAAGTCCTGGTAACATTTGATTTTAACAATCAGTGGGGCTTAATTTCATGAGTTGCTACAAGCAATAGGGCTCAATTCTGGGTACTTCAAAATTGAGCAGGCTTAACTCTGACAGAGATGGAGAGTAAGAAAACTGAGTCCCTGCCCTTAAAATGGATCACATTAAACAATCCCTTTAAGATAAAACATAGAAGAAGTAGTGTAAAAAATGCCAGCGGTATATAGGAAAGAGATTCTAATTACTAATCTCATAATGTGCACAGTAAAGGCATGACCTTTAGGACACTACTCCAAGAAGAAAAGAGGTGGCAAGAGCCATTTTTTTTTCCACTACCAAGCTACATACTTGGACATCCACAAGAATCAGAGCAAAGACCCTCCACATAAGTTTCAAATACTGTGCACGCTCTCCTACATTCTCCTTCAGATAGTCCCACTAAGCAGAAGTCCCTCCAAAGTGGTGTCTGATCAGTCTTATTCTGCAAGCATCCCCAACAGTGACTCTTGCCCTGGGGAGAAGGGAAGAAAACCATACATATCAGCACCACTGCCCTGCAGTGGTCAGGGGGCAGACATCTGGTGTCTCTACTGGGCCAACCCACCAAGAAAAACTTCATAGGGCGGCAGCACAGGAAGAGAGTCCTGCACTTCAGTGTCACTGCAATCCCAAAAGACTGACTGGGAATAGACAACTGGTCTGACTACATGGGGACAATGCAGGAAGACAGCCCTGCAGTTTAATGTGACTGCAGCCGAGAAAAGCGCTGAGAGGATACATCTGGTTTGACACAACTACAAGTCCAAGATGGCCCCAGACAAGTCCCATAACAGCACAAGGACCAAACCCTGCCCAACAGAGGAAAAGGGGACCATTGCAGCCAACTGAACTGAAGACAATTGCAGCTAAATCAGAACAATAGGATACACACAGGAAACACCATTGAAGTTCCTCATTCTGGTAAACAGAGTATGAAACTTCATAAAGCCACTACATTCAAGACCAGAATATTTAGCTGACTTTCCTAATATACAGAAACAAACACAGGGACACCTGGGTGGTTCAGTAAGTTTGGGCAACCGACTTTGGCTCAGGTCATGATCTTGCAGTTTGTGGGTTCAAGCCCTGAGTTGGGCTCTGTGCTCACAGCTCAGGACCTGGAGCCTTCTTCGGGTTCTATGTCACCCCCTCTCTCTGCCCCTCCCATGCTCATGTTCTGTCTTTCTCTGTCTCTCAATAATAAATAAACGTTAAAAAATTTTAAAAAAAGGGGAACAAACTCAGAGAGTTAGAAGACATAGGAATGTGTCCCAAATGAAAGAACAGGATAAAATCACAGCAAAAGAGCTGAACGAAACATATAAACAGTATGGCTGATAAAGGATTCAAAATAATAGTTATAAAAACACTGGAATTGAGAAATGTGTGAAGGATCTTAATGAGACCTTGAAAAAAGAGATAGAAAATATTAAAAAGAACAAGTCAGAGATAAAGAACTCAATAACTGAAATGAAAAATGAACTAGAAGGAATAAGTAGACTAGAGTAAGCAAAGAACAGATCAGTGAGGTGGAAGACAGAATAATGGAAAGAAACCAAGCTGAACAGCAAAAAGAAAAAACATTAAAAATGAGAATAGATTAAAGGAATTCAGCAATATCACCAACTGTAATAAACTTTGCATCATAGGGATCCTAGAAGAGAAAAAGAGAAGAAAGAGCAGAAAAATTATTTAAATGAATAATAGCAATAAACTTCCCTTATCTGGAGAAGGAAACAGAAATCCAGATCAAGAAGGCACAGAAAGTCTACAAAAATACAAGCCAAGGAGGTCCATACCAAGACACATGACAATTAAACTGACCAATATATTGATAGAGAATTTGAGGAGCAGCACGAGAAAATAGTTACATACAAAAAAATCTCCATAAAGCTGTCAGCTGATTTTTTTCAACAGAAACTTTGCAAGCTAGAAGGGTGTACCATGACCAATTCAAAGGGCTGAAAGGTAAACATCTCCAACCAGGGATACTCTATCCACCAAAGGTATAATTCAGAAGAAAAAGGTAAAGAGTTTCCCAGACAAATTATAGTTAAAGTCTAATAAAGCTAAACCAGCCTTATTAGAAATGTTAAAGGGAATTCTTTAACTGGAAAGGAAAAGTTATAATTTACAAAACAGTAAAATCATTAGGAGAGAAAAACATTTTACATGTAAACACATATATAATAAAAGTAGGAGATTAATCACTTATAAAACCAGTACAGAAACTAAAACACAAAAGCAATAAAATCAATTATATCTATAAAAATCAGCCTAGGATTTCCAAAATTAAAGGTTGTAAATTATGACATCATATACATAAAACATGGTGGAGGAAGTAAAATGGGATTTTAGAATGCATTCAAACTTAAACAACAATTGACTTAATATAGATGCATAAGATTTAATATATGAACTGAAGAGTAACCACAAACCAAAAATATGTAATAGATACACAAAGAATAAGGAAAAGGAATCCAAGCATATCAGTAAGAAAGCCATCAAACCATGAAGGTAAAGAGCAAAAGAAGAGATAGAGAACCACAAAAAAAAAAAAAAAAAAAAAAAACAAGTAACAAAATGGCAATAAGTACATACCTATCAATAATTACTCTGAAAATGGGGTGCCTGGGTGGCTCAGTTGGTTAAGCATTCAACTTTGGCTCAGGTCATAATCTCACAGTTTGTGAGTTTGAACCCCGCATCAGGCTTTGTGCACACAGCTTGGAGTCTGGAGCCTGCTTCACATTCTGTGTCTCCCTCTCTCTGCTCCTCCTCTGCTTGTGCTCTGTCTCTCTTTCTCTCCCCAAAATAAATAAATAGTTAAAAATAATAATTACTCTGAATGCAAATTGACTAAATGCTCCAATCAAAAGACATAGGGTAACTGAATGAATAGGAAAGCAAGACCCATCTCTATGCTGCCTACAGGAGATTCAATCAGACTTAAAGACATATGCAGATTGAAAGTGAAGGAATGAAAGTGAAAAGAAAGCCTAGATAGCAATACTTACATAAGACAGAATAGATTTTAAAACAGGGACAAAAAAAAAAAAGACACTACATAGTTGGGGGGAGTATTAGGAGGACCCTAGGATTGCCTTGTCCCTCAAACACAGCTAAATAAATATCAAATCATTCTGTACACCCATAAATCAATCTGAGGACTGACAGAATAAACTGCACAACCAGAGGGAAAGAATAGGCCACATCTTGGAAGATAGGAGGTGTGGAGATGTGATTGGGGCGGGGGGATGATTGCAGGTGCTGTGGAGAGAAGGGGGCCCTGATCACAGAGAGAGGTGAGAAGGAGAGAGAGAGAGAGAGAGGCACATAGGAGATTGCACAAGGAAAATAATTCCCCAAAGCCATTGACTGGGAAAACAGGAAGGGCTGCTTATTGTGAGTTTTTACAACTAGCTGAGCTCATAGACTGGAGTTTTAGAGGTCCACAACATGGTCAGCCTGGAGCCCAGTGGGCATTGCAGTGCTCCTGTGGAGAAGGAAGGCAGCTAGCCCAGTAGTATTCAGAGAGACCTGAGGATCCCCTAGGAGGCACTGGTCGAGATGTCTCCTCTTTCTTGGAGCACTAGGAGAGGTGGCATTGCCTCTCTGGGGACATAGGAGCCAGCCAGGTGTCATTATGCTCCCCTGTCCCTCAGTATAAGCCCAGAGACAACTACTGAGGGCAGCTAACCTGAACACAAGCTCTTTACTGTGCTTTAAACAAAACTCCAAGCTTTGTTGTGGCTGCCCTTCTGGGACAAACCTGCACCAGACCTAGGACAGCAAGACCCTCCCCTAGAGGACGAGCACAGGTCTCTGCCTCAGCACATCCCCAAACTTTTGAGTTTTAAAACTCAGCTGGCCTGCCTGGGATAAAACACAGATACACTGAATTGATGGGTGAACAGACAACTTGTACACAAACAAGGACAAGGCAGAGATCTGGGGGACACCTAGGATACATGAGAGGAGATTGTTTGCTCTTCTGTGAGGGCTTCTCAGACAGTAGCAGGCGTGAACTGGCCTCTTCTGGGATGAGGGAGGGATCTGTTGCCATTTCTCTCCCCTGTGCTTCATCATACAAACTTCAGTAAGCAACACAGCACCAACAGTGATGGTGTAAACCTCTTAACAAAGCCCTACTTCCTGTGCTTTGCAAGTGCTGTCTTACTAGTCAATGTTCCTGAGAAACAGAGCAGTGGGCTCCTCCCCACAGAAAACCAGCACAAATCCCCCACACACAGGCACCACATTTACCATCCATAGAATGCTGTAAAGCTTCAGCACTAGTGCAAATAGCATCAGGTCTTTTTTAACAAGCAGACCAAAGCACACCTAGTTAAAATTTGTCACACTCAGCACGTCTGGGTGACTCAGTCTTGATTTCAGCTCAGGTTATGATCCCATGGTTTGTGGGTCCAAGCCTTGCATTGGGCTCTGTGCTAACACAGCAGAACTTACTTTGGATTCTCTCTCTCCCTGTCTCTCTGCTCTTCCCCCATCCCAAATAAATAAATAAACTTTAAAATAAAATTTGCCACACTCTGACCAAGGTCCACACACTCTACACTGCAGGTAAGGAGAAAGTCTGCAGAAGACTGATCTGAGGGAAAGAGCAGCCAAAACACAACAGCAGAGTGCATGCAGCCTACACCAGGAACACTTCCTGAGGCATCATTCCCAGGACAGTATAAGACCTCTTCATAATAACGCCATTACTCTTAGGAACAAGAAACATAACAGGCTCTCCTGGTTAAACACAGAGAAGACCGAGACCTAGACAAAATGCCAAGATGGAAGAATCATCCCAAAAGAAAGAACAAGAAAAAGTCAGAACAAGAAAGATCTAATGGAAAGAGATAGAAGTAATATGCCTAATGCAGAATTTAAAACAATAATCATAAGGGTTCTAGCTGGGCTTGAAAATAGCATAGAAGACATCAGGGAGTCCCTTAATGCAGAGATAAAAGTCCTAAAAACTAGTCAGGCCAAAATAAAAAATGCAATAACTAATTCAAAACTGATGGGACATAATGACCACAAGGATGAAAGAAGTTGAGGAATGAATAAGTGAGCTAGAAGATAGAATGGGGGGGGGGGATGAAGCTGAAAATAAGAGAGAAGAAAAATATTGGATAGCAAATGTAGACTTAGTAAACTCAGTGACTCCATAAATCATATAATATTCATATCATAGGAGCCCCAGAAAAGAGGGAAAGGGGAGGGGGGAACAAGGTTTATTCGAGGAAATTATAGCTGAAAACATCCTCAATCTGAGGAAAGAAACAGGTATCCAAATTGAGGTGGCACATAGAACTCCCATAAAAATCAACAAAAGCAGACCAACAACAAAACATATCATAAAGGCACAGAATATAGAGATAAAGAAAAAATCCTAGGGACGCCTGGGTGGCTCAGTCAGTTAAGCGACCAACTTTGGTTCAGGTCATGATCTCACAGTCCATGAGTTTGAGCCCTGCATCAGGCTCTGTGCTGACAGCTCGGAGCCTGGAGCTTGTTTCGGGTTCTGTGTCTCCCTCTCTCTCTGCCCCTCCCCAACTTGTGCTTTGTCTCTTTCTCTAAAAAATTAATAAACATTTAAAAAAAAATCCTAAAAGCAGCAGAACAAAAGAAATCCCTACTTACAAGGAAAGAAAATAAGGTTAGCAGCAACACTCTCCACAAAAACTTGGACAAGCCAGAAGGGAGTGGCATGATATATTCAACATGCTGACTGGGAAAAATCTGAAGCAAGAGTACTCTATCCAAAAAGGCTACCATCCAGAATAGAAGCAGACATGAAGCATTTCCCAGACAAATGGAAACTAATGGAGTTCATGCAAGAACCAGCCCTGCAAGAAATAGTAACAGGGACACTTTGAGTGGGAAAGAAAAAGGAAAAGCAACAAAGACTAGAAAATAACAGAGAAAATCTCCAGAAACAATGTGTTAAGAGTAATACAATGGCACTAAATTCATATCAATAATCAGTCTGGGGACTCCTGAGTAGCTCACTTGGTTAAGCATCTACTTTGGCTCAGGTCATGATCTTGTGGTTTGTGAGTTTGAGCCCCATGTCAGGCTCTGTGCTGACAGCTCAGAGTCTGGAGCCTGCTTCAGATTCTGTGTCTCCCTCTCTCTCTCTGTCCCTCCCTCGCTCATGCTCTGTCTCTCTGTCTCTCTGTTTCTCTCTCTCAAAAATAAATAAACATTAAATTTTTTAATCACTCTGATTGTATATTGAGTAAATGCTCCAACCAAAAGATATGGGGTATTTTCTTTAAACAACACCCATCTATATGCTGCCTACAAGAGACTCATTTTAGACCTGAAGACACCTGCATATTAAAAGTGAGGGGATAGGGGCACCTGGGTGTCTCAGTCAGTTAAGTGTCTGACTTCGGCTCAGGTCATGATCTCACAGTTTGTGAGTTCGAGCCCTGCATTGGGCTCTGTGCTGACAGCTCAGAGTCTGGAGCCTGCTTCAGTGTCCCCCTCTCTCTGCCCCTCCTCTGCTCATGCTCTGTCTCTGTCTCTCACAAAAGTAAAATAATCATTGAAAAAAGTGAGAAGATAGAGAACAATTTATCGTACTAGTGGATGTCATAAGAATGCCAGGGTAGCCATACTTTTATCAGGCAGACTAGATTTTAAACCAAAGACTGTAGCAAGAGATGAAGAAGGGTACTATATCATAAATAAAGAGGTCTAACCAACAAGAAGGTATAACAATTGCAAATATTTATGCCCCAAACTTGAAAGGGCCTAAATATATGAATCAGTTAATAACAAACATAAAGGAGCTCATTGATAACAATACAATGATAAAGGACTTTAACACCCTACTAACATCAATGGTGAGATCATCTAAGCAGAAAATCAATAAGGAAACAATGGCTTTGAATGATACACTGGATCGGATGAACTTGACAGATATATTCAGAACATTTCATCCTAAATCAGCAGTATACATATTCTTTTTGAGTGCACAGGGGACATTCTCCAGAATAGATCACATACTAGGTCACAATCAGACCTTAACAAGTAAAAAAAGACTGGGATCATACCGTGCATATTTTCCACCCACAACTCTATGAAACCTGAAACCAACCACAAGAAAAAAAATGGAAAGACTAAAAATACATGAAGATTAAAGACATTCCTACTAAAGATTGTATGGGTCAGCCAGAAAACTAAAGAAGTAATAAAAAAACATGGAAACAAATGAAAATGAAAACATGATGTTCCAAAACCCTTGGGATGTAGTAAAAGCAGTCATAAAAGGGAAGTCCGTAGCAATACAGGTCTGCATCAAGAAGCAAGAAAAATCTCAAATTTCTTGCTAAAGGAGTTAGAAAAGAAACAACAAATAAAGCCTTAAGCCAGCAGAAAAAGGGAAATAATAAAGATTAGAGATAAAATAAATGATATAGAAACAAATAGACAAACAAAAACACAGTAGAATGAAACACTGAAGCCAGGAGTTGTTTCTTTGAAAGAATTAATAAAATTCATAAACCCCTCACCAGATTTATCAAACAGAAAAGAGAAAGAACCCAAATAAATAAAATCACAAAAACACCAGAAAAATACAGACAATTATAAGAGAATGTTATGAATAATTATGTGCCAACAATTTGGGCAGACTGGAAGAAATGGATACAATTACTAGAAACATAAACTACCAAAACTGAAACACCAAGCAATAGGAAACTTGAGCACACTGATAACCAGCAAAGAAATTGAATCAGTAATCAAAAATCTACCAACAAGTAATTGTCCCGGGCCAGATGGCTTCACAGGCGAATTCTACCAAACATTTAAATAAGGTTTAGTACCTATTGTTCTCAAACTGTTCCAAACAATAGAAATGGAAGGAAAACTTCCAAACTCATTCCACAAAGCCAGCATTACCTTGATTCCAAATCCAGACAAAGATCCCATTAAAAGCGAGAATTACAGGCCAATATCCCTGAACAATATGGATGCAAAAATTCTTAACAAAACACTAGCAAATCCAATCCAAGTACATTAAAATAATCATTCACCAGCATCCACTCGGATTTATTCCTGGACTGCAGGGGTGGTTCAGTATCCACAAATCAATCAATGTGATACACCACAATAATGAAAGTTAAGAACCCTATGATCCTCTCAAAAGATTCAGAAAAAGCATTTGACAAAGTACAGCATCGATTCTTGATAAAAACCCTCAACAAAATAGGGATAAATGGAACATACCTCAACATAATAAATGTCATTTACAGAAAACTCATGTCTAATACCATCCTTAATGGGGAAAAACTAAGAGCTCTTCCTCTGTGGACAGGAACAAGATAAGGATATCCATTCTCATCATGGTTATTCCATAGAACTGGAAATCCTAGCCTCAGCAATCAGATAACAAAAAGAAATGAAAGGCCTCCACATCAGCAGGGATGAAGTCAATCTTTTACTATTTGTAGACGACATGATATTCTATGTAGAAATCAAAAAGACTCCAACAACAACAAAATTCTTGAGTTGATACACAAATTCTATAAAGTCACAGGATAAAAAAAATCAATGTACAGAAATGTGTTGCATTTCTAAACATCAATAATGAAACAGGAGAAAGAGAAATCCAGGAATCAATCCCATTTACAATTACACCAAAACCATAAGGTACTTAGGAATAAACATAACCAAAGAGATAAAAGATATTACTTAGGAATAAACATAACCAAAGAGATAAAAGATATGTACTCTGAAATCTGTAAAACACTTCTGAAATAAATTGAAAATGACACATGGATTGGAAGAACAAATATTGTTAAAATGTCTATACTACCCAAAACAATCTACACATTTAATACAATCTGTATCAAAATACCACCAGCATATTTCACAGAGCAGAGCAAACAATCCTAAACTTTGTAAGAAACCACTAAAGACCCCAAATAGCCAAAGCGATCTTGAAAAAGAAAACCAAAACTGGAACATCACAATTCTGGACTTCAAGTTATCTTTAAAAGCTGTAGTGAGGGACGCCTGGGTGGCTCAATCGGTTATGCGTCTGAATTCTGCTCAGGTCATGATCTCATGGCTCGTGAGTTCAAGCCCCACGTCCCGCTCTGGGCTGCTGACCCAGAGTCTGGAGCCTGCTTTGATTCTGTGTGTGTGTGTGTGTGTGTGTGTGTGTGTGTGTGTGCGCCCTTCTCCCACTCACACACTGTTTCTCTCTCCCTCAAAAATACATAACATTGAAAAAAAAAGTTGTAGTGATCAAGACAGTATGGAACTGGAATAAAAACAGATATATGAATCAATGGAACAGAATAAAAAACCCAGAAATGGACCCACAACTATATGGTCAACTAATCTTCAACAAAGCAAGAAAGAATTTCCAATGGAAAAGAGTTTCTTCAATAAATGGTGCTGGGAAAACTGGAAAGCAACATGCAAAAAAATGTAACTGGATCATTTTCTTGGTTATACACAAAAATAAATTAAAAATGGATAAAAGACCTAAATGTGAGACAGGAAACTATAAAAATTCTAGAGTAGAACACAGGCAGTAACCTCTTTGACATCAGCCATAACAACTTCTTACTAGATATGTCTCCAGAGGCAAGGGAAACAAAACAAAAATGAACTATTGGGACTTCATCAAGGTAAAAAATTTCTACACAGCAAAGGAAACAATCAAGAAAACTAAAAGGTGATATTTGGAATAGAGAAAATATTTGCAAATGACATATCTCACAAAGGGTTCATATCCAAAATATGAAAATAACTTATAAAATTTAACATCCAAAAAGCAAATAACCCAGTTAAAAAATGGGCAGAAGACATGAATAAACATTTTTCCAAAGAATACATCCAGATTGCTAACAGACGCATTAAAAGATGTGCAGCATCACTCATCACAGGCAGTGACCTCTTTGACATTGGCCGTAGAAACTTGTTACTAGATACGTCTCTTGAGACAAGGGAAACAAAACAAAAATAAACTATTGGGACTTCATCACAATAAAAATCTTCTGCACAGTGAAGGAAACTATAAAGAAAAAAAACTAAAAGGCAACCTACATAATGGGAGAAGATATTTACAAATGACTTATCTGATAAAGGGTTAGTATCCAAAATCTACAAAGAACTTATCAAACTCAACACCAAAAACGTATAACCCAGTTTAAAAAAATGAGCAGAAGACATAAATAGACATATTTTTTCCAAAAAAGTCATCTAGATGGCCAACAGACCCATGAAAAGATGTGCAACATCACTCATCATCAGGGAACTGCAAATCAAAACTACAATGAGTTATCCTCTCATACCAGTCAGAATAGTTAAAATTAACAACACAGGAATCAACAAGTGTTGGCGTGGATGTGGAGAAATGGGAACCTTCTTACACCTTTGGTGGGAATGCAAACCAATGCAGCCATTCTGGAAAATAGTATGGAGGCTCCCAAAAATTTAGAACAAACTGATGATCCAGCAATTGAGCTATTAAGTGTTTATTGAAAGGATACAAAGTAATTAATTCAAGGGAAACATGCATCCTACAGTTTACAGCAGCATTATCAACAATAGCTTAATTATGGAAAGATCTTAAATGTCCATCAACTGATGAATGGACAAAGAAGATATGGTGCATATATGAAATGTAATATTACTCAGCCATCAAAAAGAATGAAATCTTGTCATTTGCAACAATGTGGATGGAGCTAGAGGATATTATGCTAAATGAAAAAAGTCAGTCAGAGAAAGACAAATACCATATGATTTTACCTATATGTGGAATTTACAAAAGAAAACACCAACATGAGATGGAGAAAATGAAAGGCAAACAGAAAACAGACTCTTAACTATAGGAACACACTGAGAGGGACGTGGGTGGGGAGATGGGTTAAATAGGTGTAGTTATTAAGGAGGGCACTCCTGATGGGCACTGGGTGTTGTATGTAAGTGATAAATCACTAAACTCTATACCTGAAACTAATATTACACTGTATGTTAACTAAGAATTTAAATATAAATTTGGAGAAAAATTAAGAGTACACTTGTGGTGATGAGCACTGAATACTGTATAGAGCTGTTAAATGAATTTATTGTATATCTGAAGCTAACATAGAACAGTGTTAATTATACTTAAAAATGATAATCCTAGAGTTTACAATACAATAACTGCAAAAAAAAAAAATTCACCCAGCAGGGCTCTAGAATAGATTTGAATGGTCAGAAGAAAGAATCTCCACACTTAAAGTATGGGTACAGTAGAAATAGGATAGAAAGGAGGGGATAAAAAGTTTTGGAAGAAGTAATGGCTAAAATTTTTGAAACATATTTAATGTTAAATATGAATCTAAACATTCATATCACTCCAAGATCAATGAAAATCTAAGTAGAATAATCTCAGAGAAATCTACAATCAGATCTATTACCCTAAAAATGATGAAAAACAAAGACACAGAAAATCATGAATGCCACAAAGGGAAAACAAGTCATCATGTAAAAGAGATCCATGATAAGATTCAAACCTAATTTAGTTTCAGAAACTGTGTAGGCCAGAGGGTAGTGGGATGGCATATTCAAACTGCTGAAATTAAAAGGCTGTCACCAAGTATCATATTCAGCCAAACTATCAAAAGTGAAGGTGAGATAGAGTCCCAAATAAATAAAAAATAAGAGAATTGATTGATAGCAGACCCACCTTATAAGAAATATAAAATAAAGTTCTTTAGGCCCAAACCAATTGACCTCAAACAATAAAAATTCCTGAACATAATTTTTAAGGAAACCATTGAATGGGTCATTCTAAATGGGCAAATTGAATGGTATGTTATATATTTTATTAAAAAGAGCTTAGTGAAATACATACAGTAAGAGATTTTTGAAAGATTTAAAGTAATAGGAGGATATTTTGAAGAAGAGAAATTGTGTGTCCCATTTAATTCATGCTACTTAATCCAGTTTTCCTTCAAAAACTATTCTGATTGCCTCCCTGCTTAACTATGGATCCTCTGCTTTTTTGATTCAAATGACTCTATTCTTTTTTTATTCCAAGATTTTATTTAAATTCAAGTTAGTTAACATATAGTGTAGTATTAGTTTCAGGAGTAGATTTTAGTGATTCATCACTTACATTTAACACCCAGTCCTCATCATAAATGCCTCCTTAATGCCCATCACCCATTCAGCCCATTTCTCTACCCATGTCACTCCCCGGCAACCCTGTATGTTCTCTATCATTAAGAGTCTCTAATGGATTGCCTCTCCGTTTTCATCTTATTTTTTCCATTCACGTCCCCTATGTTCTTCTATCTTGTTTCTTAATTCCGCATTTGAGTGAAATCATATAGAATAAAATGACTCCATTCTTTTTAGTTCTATCTTTTGAAGAAAGACCAGAGAGGCTAAAATATATGTTTAATGCTCCCCAGTTTTGTGTCCTTATAGCTCATATTACTTTCATAAAATGTTGTTAATTAATTTTGAAAATTGTTCTGCCTAATCTGATGCATTTTTATTTATTTTGTTAATAACGCCCTGGATGTTACCCTCTCTGTATAGAATGTGAAATGGTACCTGTAAGCTGCCAGAATCATAATGCTACCTTTTATATTTATTCTTGGATTCAGCCATTTCTTCAAAGCAAAGTTTTCACTTTATAGTGTAAGGATCATGAGAGGGTTCGAACTATATTTATGTGCTCTATTAGAACCAACTTCTACCCACTAAACTTTTGGCCCAGTAGTAGACTTTAAGTCACCAATGCTAGTTATCCTTTTTTCAGTATAAATCCCTTTTTAATAACTTTCATGTCTTTTCTATATCACTGAACTTAGTTAATTATGGCAAAGTTTTAATGACATAAAAAATCAAATGGAAATGGATCTAATCAGAGTTCTGATAATGATGCAAATTTTACCATTTCCTCCTTGCAAGCCACAAGGTCCACATGCTAAAGGAACCTCAGAGAAACTCTTGGTCCAATGAATATCTTATTATTCTTATACATTATTATCTTACTTTTTATTAATCTTATATCTTATTATTCTTTCCATCACTGATGCCTACATGATTTACAATTACATAATGTAAAAGGGAATTAAAATTTTCCTGAGCTGGTCAAAGAACTTATGACTCATGGCTAGTTTCTATCACTAAGAAGACTGGTTTATAGCTATCCTGTGGAAACAAATATAAAGTTCTGCCTCACCAGGTATATCTCTACAGAATGAGTATGGTTTTAGTGTAAACCTGGAAGATATATCATTGTCATAAATTCTCCAAGATGATTTTGATTTTGATGAGATAATATGCTATAGAAAAATCATAGTTAAGGAATTATGTAGCATAAGATATTACAGCAATTTTGTCATTCACTGGATATCATTAGACACCTCTAACTTCAATATAACATGGCTTATATAATTGCTCCATCTGTTCCAATTTAAGGCTTTGTGATATTCCAATGCAGGTATTTTCAATATAACTCTCTTTCTACATCAATAATTATGAATTGCTAATTATTTAGTTCTATACATACACACTCACACACACACATTTATATGTAAATGATTACCATACAAAGTGATTTGAAATATGTTCATTTCTATAGGGACTAATGTAGAACATTTGACAGATGCAATGGGAAGAGGTATAATAAAGGGACAACTCAAGATACAATCAGAAGTTCTCCCTGGTAAGAACAAGAATTTAAAAATCTAATGTTTTAGGTTTATTTATCTTCTCCGGAGTTTAATTAAGTATGAATTTTTAATAACAGTGGTATCTCTTGTTATTATATGGGCAAAAGTTTTCATAAATTTCTTCATTTAATTAGTTAAATTCTTGTATTAAGTACGAATGTAAAACTAGCTAGGTATTATTATAGAACATATTTATTTAGAATGTAATCCACAAAACCAATGTTGTGGTACAAATATGTCCATTTATATTCTACTCATTATTTCTGACTTAGAAGTTTTCCCCCCTGAATTTGAAAATGTAGGAGGACCATTTGAGGAATGTGTATATAACGAATAGTTATTTCATTGGTTATCAGTTCCCTCTATGTGATGAAAATGTCAGGCAAATTTATAATAGCTGCAGTAAGAAGAGTTCTTAGTTATGTTA
The DNA here is from genome assembly GCA_028646485.1 of Cryptoprocta ferox. NCBI lineage: Eukaryota > Metazoa > Chordata > Mammalia > Carnivora > Eupleridae > Cryptoprocta > Cryptoprocta ferox. Next base: position 104,416,738 of record CM053571.1, on the reverse strand, counting down.
TATAATTCAGATATTACAGAACAGAATTTACACCTGGAGTAACAGTGTTAGACACACCTCTCTTTGATCTTTGATACTCAAAGAAGAAGATACCTTAAGAGAGAAAAAAGGAAAAGAGACCTTCAAATAGAGTACAAACCCCTGACCTCAAAATGTGACTATATGCATGCCCAAGGATGCACTTTCTGAGGAACAATGTGAAGGTTTCACACATCAGCGATTTTTTAACTCCTGCTAAATCACTATAACTAACATTTAAATACATAAACAAACAGACAAGCACACTAAACAAACAGCTCCAGAAAGAAGTGGAAATCAGAACCCAGACTTGCTAGGATATATCTAAAAATGTAAAATGTCCACCTATTAGTAATAATAATAATAATTATTATAAGACATGCAAAAAATAGTAAATTATGACCCAAGCAATAAAAAATGCTTGTGAGAATCTTAATGCGGACTTAGCAGACAATGTCTATAAAGAAATTTTTATAAATATGTTCAAAGAGGGACACCTGGGTGGCTCAGTCAGTTGGACATCCACCTTGTGATTTTACCTCAGGTCATGATCTCATGGTTCATGAGATGGAGCCCTGCTTCAGGTTTCATGCTGTCAGCTTGGAGTTTGGGATTCTCTCTATCCTCCTCTCTTAATAAATAAACATTTTTTAAAAGTTCAAAAAATTAAAAGAAACCATGCTTTTTTTTTAACTTTATAGTTTATTGTCAGGTTGAGAAACCATGCTTAAAGAACAAAAAATATATGAAAATATTTCATCAAGTGGACAATATCAACAAAGATAAAATTAATATAAAAGGACTAAATGCAAATTCTGGAGTTGAAAGTCACAATAAATAAAATAAAAAGAAACTGCTAGAGGGCATCAAGAGGTTTGGTTGGTCTGAGGAAAGAAACTGTAAACTTAGAGTCATGGGAATACTAATGGGGAGAAGAGAAGGAAAGGAGCAGTAAAAATTTTTGAAGAAAGATGGCTGAAAATTTTGAAAACTATTCAATAAAAATTTAATCTTCATCAAAGCTCAATGAAATCTGAGTAGAATAAACACACACAAAAAAATCTACAATCAGACCTATCACAGTAAAAATGTTTAAAGAGAAAGAGAAAATCTTGAAAGAAGCAAGAGAAAAACAACTGATAATGTAAAAAAGAACCCTCCACAGTAAGATTAACAGCTGACGTGGCACCAGAAACTATGGAGGCCAGAGGTAGTATGATGGAATATTAATATACTGAAAGAAAAATCTGTCAACAAAGAAATTCATATTGGGCAAACTGTCTTTCAAAACTGAAAGTGAGGGGCACCTGGGTGGCTCAGTCGGTTGGGCGTCCAGCTTCGGCTCAGGTCATGATCTCACAGTCTATGGGTTCGAGCCCGCATTGGACTCTGTGCTGACAGCTCAGAGCCTGGAACCTGCTTCAGATTCTGTGTCTCCCTCTCTCTCTGCCCCTCCCACCCTCGTTCTCTGTCTCTCAAAATAAAAGACATAAAAAAATTGACAGTGAAATAGATTCCCAAATAAATAAAAATTAAGAGAATTCATTGCTAGCAGATTCAGTTTATAAGAAATACTAAAGAAACGTCTTGCCGCTAAAAGTGATCTTACATAATAAGTTGAATCCACAAAAAAATAACTAAAAAAAATAGAACAAACATAAAGCGTGGCTTGCAGTATTTCTAGAATTGCCACATAAATGCATATTGATCTCTTTTCTTCTCTTAATTTAAAAGGCACTTGTATAAAACAATAGGTATAAAATGTATTGTTGGGCCACTAACATATAGACATATTTCACAAGAGCAGCACAAAGGCAATGGTAAGAATGCCTTGGATTGGAGAGATTGGATTGGAGAGAAATGGACTGGAGAGAAAATAACAGTGGATGCTAACTTGAATGTTCAATAATCAATGAAAATAACCAGATTATAAATAAAGTAGTTAATACATCAATATAAATATATAATTGCTTTTATTTCTTCTCTCAGGTTCTTTTTCGCCCAAATGTTTATTTATTTTGAGAGAGAGAGAGCGAGAGCATGAGCATGTGCTCATGTGAGTGGGGGAGGGGCAGAGAGAGGGAGAAAATCCCAAACACGTTCTGCACTGACACTGCAGGGCTCAATCAAGACCTGAGCCAAAATCAAGAGTCAAATGCTCAACAGACTGAGTCACCCAGGCTCCCCTCAGGTTTTTTAAAAGTTATAAAATGCCATAAATTATTATAATAGCAGTTTTGAAAATATCTTTAATGTTTATCTGTATAACATGTAATACGATAGCACAAAATAGGGAAAGGAATAAAACTATATGAGTCACCTTTCTATATCTCCCTGAAATTTAATTAGACTAATTCTTAACTAGGTTGTAAAACTGGCTTTGGTGGCTATTATCCAAATCTATGAATATATTAATAACAATTGATTAAACATTTAAAATGGACAAATTGTATATATATGTATAATGTTATATTTTTAAAAAATAACTCAGAGAATTCCAAGCAACATAGAACTTTTTTAAAAGACTTAAAGCAGTGGGACGATATTGTGAAGGAGAAAAATTATGACTCTAAATGTATTATAAATGTATCCACCACATACTTTTTATGCTTCTAGTGTTTAACCCAATCTGCACTCAAGGGCATTTCTCATTGCCTCCTGCTTATATAAGAATCCTTTGAATCAATTCATGTGAATCAGTTCTTCTAATAACATCTGTTGGAGAAAAACTGGGGGGGCTAAGATAGGTCTGCTAATGTTCAGTTATGTGATGCTATAGCCCATATTACTTTCACAAATATCATTACTTAATTATTGAAAACCTGTTCTGCCCAATCTAGGTTGTCTTTGGTTTTTTTATTTTTTTTAATTTTATTTATTTATTTTGAGAGAGAGAGAGCATGAGTGGGGTTGGGTGAGAAAGAGAGCGAGAGAGAATCCCAAGCAGTCTTCACACTATCAGTACAGAGCTCAACATGGGACATAATCCCATGAATTGTGAGATCATGACCTGAGCTGAATTCAAAAGTCTGATGCTTAACCAACTGAGCCACCCAGGCGTCCCTGTCTTTGGTTTTAGTAATGATGCCCCATCTGGTCTCTGCCTCTGTTTAGGTTACAGTGGCAGTATATATTTTGCTGTCATGGAGATATTGAAAACTTTAAAATTCATGGGCTCAGTCATTTCTCCAAAGCAAGACTTTCAATCTATATATGGATCATCAATATGTTTCCAACTTCAGTTATATGCTGTATTAGAACCAATTTTGCACACAAAACTTTGCCCGTTGGTAACCTAGAGTTGCCAATTCTAGTTATTTATTTTGCACTGTGAAATTATTTTAAATAATTTCTTTTTATTTTTTCTGTCATTAGATCTACATAGTAGTTTCCACAACCAGGAAAAAAACCTAAAAATCATATGAAGACTCAAATGGAAAGGGATGCAATGTCAATGCTCACATTATTGCAAATTACCCATTTCCTCCTCCCCAGCTATAAGGTCTACATGCTAAGAAGACCTTGAGAGAGTACTTTAACTCATTCCATGTTATTTTTTCTTCTTTTCCATCACTAATGCCTACTTGATTTAGTGACATAACCTAATAAAAAGGGAGAGCATTAAAATATTCCTAGACAGGTCAAAGCACTTCTGCCTCACAATAATGTCTGTGACTCCAATGACCATAGTTTGTAAGCTGACCTGGTGAAAAAATGTTATGTCCTGGCTCACCAGATGAATATGTTTTTAATATGTAAATGAAGGTTATTTTATTAACTTAATGCTCTGGGGTGATTTAAACTTGCAAAAGACTTTATATTTTCTGGGAAAGGCCCTAGATGAAGCCTCAGTTTGAGCATCAATTTTGTCATTATCCAGATATGCCATCTTTGTCAAATCACTAAGCATCTTTATGCTTCAGTATGATGGGGCTTACATGATCACTAATAGCTCTTTGGATTCTAAGGTACTAGTTTCTGCAACCCAGACATTTCACTATAATTCTCCTCCTATAATAAATGCTAGAGGGGTACTAGACACACAAACACATGCGTTAACATTTACCTTACAAATTGTTTTGAAACTGTTTATTTCTATAGACACCGATAGAGAACGTCTCCTAGGTACTGTTGGAAGAGGTATAATAAAGAGAGAAATCAAGACAGAGTCAAAGAGTCATCCTGGTAAGAACAAAAGTATTTCAAGTCTATTTAAGGTTTATTTATTTCCTCTGGAGTTTAAATTTGGATCTTTAAAGACTGTTGAATCTACATTCTATTATTACATAATAAATGTTTTTCTAAAATCTTTCCTATAATTAGTGGAATTATAGCAGTTACTATAAATGGACAATTAGCCACATATTATATATTTTAGAACTCATCCATTAAAATATTATCCATAAAATATAATGCAAAGTTGAGCTTAGAATATGCTTGATGGAAACATTTCAAGTGCTGTTCTATTCACTTTTTTTTTTCTGGTTACAAAGGATAGTTTCTTTGTATTTACAAAAGCAGAAATCCTACCTTATGAAATCAATAGCAAGAGGAATTTAGCAGATAATTATTTCGTTGGTTACTAATTCCCCCATTATGTTTGAACTATCAAGCAAATTTGTAATATCCCAGGCGAAATAAAACCTTTAGTTTTGTTACATAGTTCACAGTTCATACTACTGCCTTTTGTCCTGGTTGAACAGTGTTTCACACATTTCTTATTGATCCCTGTGTGATACCAAAGGAGGCAGAGAACTTAAGAGAGAAACGAGAGAAAGAAATAATCACGAAAAAAATAAAAAAGAAATAGTCAAAGAGATCCTTTCTAAAAAAAACTATCATTCAATTGTGACTGTATGCATGGCCAAGTCTATGCCCTAAGAGAAGCAACATTAGAAGTTTCACAGTGAAGGGAATAAAAAATGGTCCAGGGGAGAAGCCAAGATGGCAGAACAGCATGGAAGCTTTTCTTGTGTCTCATGTCCATGAAATACAGCCAGATCAACACTAAACCATCCTGCACACCTAGAAGACTGATTTGAGGATTAACACAACAATCTGCACAACCTGAACCACAGAACTTAGCAGGTACCTGACACAGAGGGGTGAACTGGGGGCAGGGAGAAAGAAGCTGCAAAGGGCAGGGAGCTGTTTTTGTTTGCAGAGAGAGGATGGAGATGGGGGAGAGTACAGGAAAAGCACCCCCACACACAAAGCAGCTGAAAAGTGGAAATAGCCACAGGGACTGAACAAAAAAAGGGAGAAAGGAGAATTGAGAGGGTTTAAATTCCATTAAGACTCTATAAACAGGGGGAGTGCAGAGTCTGAAACTCTGCAGCTTGATACATGGCAGTGCTCTGGTGGGAAGGGCAAATCCCTAGGAGCAGAGTGAAGTTCAGGGGGTGTTCAGACCACAGGGGGAGAGGCGGTTCCCATGCTAAGAGGACATTTGGTAGAGTCTGTGTGGCCATCCCATACACAAAGGTCCCAGCAGACCCCAGAGAACAACCAAATTCACTGGTGCTAGAACAAGGTCATTAAAGGTGAAGCCTGGTGCCAGATGTGTGTTGTGATTTTCCATAATCCCTGTAATGCTTCTGCTACATGATCAGGTGAACTTTTTCTGGGGCGGGCTGGTGCCCAACCCCAGTCTCTGGGCATTGACAGCAACATGGTCCCGTGAACGTTCCTGGGTGTGGCTGACACCTGGACATTGCTCGGTGATACCCTCCTGCAGAAGGTCAGAACGGGTCAAAACTGTAGTCCCTCAGAAATGAGGGGTTGGAAAACAGCTGCATCTGAGATAAAACTCAAGAAGGAGGTGCCGCCTGGCAATTGACAGCTTGGTCACAGTGTAAAAGCGAGGAGTGGAAGGAAACCAGAGACAAAGGATGGGTGGGCAATTGCTGATCAGGGAGAACAGAGTTCCGATACTAGAGACTGGGTAGCTGGGTGATGCCACTTTAACCCCTCCAGTGCATGCACATACACACTTACAAGCACCACAACAATCCACCCCAGTATGCTAAGCAGCACCATCTAGTGGAACACGAAGCCATTACACTAAGTCCCGCTCAACTGGGTCAACCTCACTCTTCAGGAACACAAGTCTCTCTGCCCGTTTAGTTTACAGACTATAAAGGACTTCATACTTTGACTTCTAGGGGAAAACAATGTAATTTCAATCGTATTTCAGTCTGTTCAGTGGTCCATCTATTCAATTTTGTTTTTTTTCTTTTTCATTTCTTTTCTTTTTCTTAAATACAGAAACAGAAAAAAAATACTTTTGTTTTCAGTTTTGATTAAAAATATTTTTCTTTAATTTTTTCTACTATATTTTTTACTTTTTTGTAAAATTTTCAAATTCTATTTTACTTCCATTTCATTTTATTCTATTTCATTTTATTCATATTCATTTTGTCAAATTTTCAAATGTTCCCCCCTCCTTTTTCTCTAACCTATCAAGCCCCTTTCAACACCCAGACCAAAACACACCTAGGATCTAACATCATTCATTTTATTTGTGCGTGTGTGTTGTTTTTAATTTTTTAATTTTATTTTTTTCCTTATTAAGTCCTTTTCTTCCTTCAAAATGGCGAAATGAAGGAATTCACCCCAAAATAAAGAGCAGGAAGAAACAACAGACATGGACTTAGTCAACATAAAGCAAGATGTCAACCAAAATTTAGAATCACAATAATAAGAATACTAGCTAGGGTTGAAAACAGAATAGAATCCTTTCTGTGGAGATAAAGGAAGTAGAAGCTAGTCAGGATGAAATTAAAAAATGCTATAACTGAGCTGCAATCTCAAGTGGACGCCACGGCAGCAAGGATGGATGAGGCAGAGCAGTGAATCAGTGATATAGAAGACACACTTATGGAGAATAATGAGGTAGAAATAAAGAGGGAGACTAAGGCAAAAGAGCATGATTTAAGAATTAGAGAAATCAGTGACTCCCAAAAAAGGAACAACATCAGAATCAAAGGGATCCCAGAACATCAAGAGAGAGAAAAAGGGGTAGAATGGTTATGTGAGAAATCATAGTGAAAAACTTTCCTAACCTGGGGAAAGACACAGACATCAAAATCCAGGAAGCACAGAGACTCCCATTAGATTCAATAAAAACTGACCATCAACAAGGCATATCATGGTCAAATTCACAAAATACTCAGGCAAGGAAAGAATCATGAAAGTGGCAAGGAAAAAAAGTTCTTAACCCACAAGGGAAGACAAATCGGGTTTGCAGCAGACCTATCCACAGAATCTTGGCAGGCCAGAAAGGAGTGGCAGAATATATTCAATGTGATGAATCAGAAAAGTATGCAGCCAAGAATTCTTTATCCAGCAAGGCTGTCATTCAACGTAGAAGGAGAGATTAAAAGTTTTCCAGACAAACAAAAAGAGTTAGTGACCACTAAACCAGCCCTGCAAGAAATCTTAAGGGGGACTCTTTTAGGGGAGAAACTCCAACTCTACAAGAATCAGCCCTCAACAAAAAGATTGAGATCATACCATGCATATTTTCAGAGCACAAAGCTATGACACTCAAAATCAACCACAAGAAAAAATTGGGAAACATAATAAATACTTGGAGACTAAAGAACACCCTACTAAAGAATGAGTGAGATAACCAAGAGGTTAAAGAGGAAATTAAAAAGTACATGGAAGCCATGAAAATGATAACACCAGAGCCCCAAAACTCTGGGACACAGCAAAGCTGGTCATAAGAGAAAAGTATATAGCAATCCAGGGCTTCCTAAAGAAGGAAGAAAGGTTTCAGATACACAACCTAACCCTACATCTTAAAGACCTGAGAAAATAACAGCAAATAAACCCCCAAACCAGCAGAAGAAATAATAAAGATTAGAGCAGAAATCAATGCTATCAAAACTAAAACAAAAACAAAAAAAAAAAAAAGAAAAAGAAAACAGAACTGATCAATAAAACCAGAAGTCAGTTCTTTAAAAGAGTTAACAAAATTGATAAACCACTAGCCAGTTTCATCAAAAAGAAAAAGGAAAGGACCCAAATAAATAAAATCAAGAATGAAACAGGAGAGATCACAACCAACACAGCAGAAATAAAAACAATAATAAGAGAATATTATGAGCAATTATATGCCAATAAAATGGGCAATCTGGAAGAAATGGACAAATTCCTAGAAACATATAAACTACCAAAACTGAAACAGAAAGAAATAGAAACTTTGAACAGACCCATAACCAATAAAGAAATAAGATTAGTAATCAAATATCTCCAAAAAAACAAGAGTCCAGGGACAGATGGCTTTTCAGGGGAATTCTACCAAACATTTAAAGAAAATTTAACACCTATTCTCTTGAAGCTGTTCCAAAAATAGAAGTGGAAGGAAAACTTCCAAACTCTTTCTATGAAGCCAGCATTATCTTGATTCCAAAGCCAGACAAAGACCCCACTAAAAAGGAGAGCTATAGACCAATTTCCCTGGTGAACATGGATGCAAAAATCTTCAACAAGATATTAGCCAACTGGATCCAAAAATACATTTAAAAACTTATTCACCACGACCAAGTGGGATTTATACCCGGGATGCAGGGCTGGTTCAATATCCACAAAACAATCAATGTGATTCATCACATCAATAAAAGAAAGGACAAGAACCACATGATCCTCTCAATAGATGCAGAGAAAGCATTTGACAAAATACAGCATTCTTTCTTGATAAAAACCCTCAAAAAAGTAGGGATAGACGGATCCTACCTTGATATCATAAAAGCCATATATGAAAGACCCACTGCTAATATCATACTCAAAGCAGAAAAATCGAGAGCTTGTCCCCTAAGGTCAGAAACAAGACAGTGATGTCCACCCTCGTCACTGTTATTCAACATTGTATTGAAGCCTTAGCCTCAGCAATCAGACAACACAATGAAATAAAAGGCATCCAAATCGGCCAGGAGGAGGTCAAATTTTCATTCTTTTCAGATGACATGATACTCTATATGGAAAACCCAAAATATTCTACAAAAAACTGCTAGAACTCACTCATCAATTCAGCAATGTCACAGGATATAAAATCAATGCACAGGAATCAGTTGGACCAATAATGAAGAAACAGAAAGAGAAAACAAGGAATTGATCCCATTTACAATTGCACCAAAAACCATAAAATACCTAGGAAAAAATCTAACCAAAGAGGTGCAAAATCTATACACTGAAAACTATAGAAAGCTTATGAAAGAAATTGAAGAAGACACAAAACAAAAATGGAAAACTATTCCATGCTCCTGGATAGGAAGAACAAATATTGTTAAAACTCAATACTACCCAAAGCAATCTACCCATCAAAGTAACACCAGCATCCTTCACAGAGCTAGAACAAACATTCCTAAAATTTGTATGGAATCACAAAAGACCCCGAATAGCCAAAGCTATCTTGAACAAGATAACTAAAGCTGGAGACATCACAATCCCAGACTTAAAGCTATATTACAAAGCTTTTATCATTAAGAGAGTATGGTGTGGCACAAAAACAGACACTCAGATCAATGGAACAGAATAGAGAACCCAATGGACCCACAAATGTATGGCCAACTAATCTTTGACAAAGCAGGAAAGAATATCCAATGGAATAAAGACAGTCTCTTCCGCAAGTGGTGCTGGGAAAACTGGACAACAACATGCAGAAAAATGAACATGGACCACTTTCTTACACCATACACAAAAATAAACTCAAAAGAGTTTATGACAGACCTAAACGTAAGACAGGAAGCCATCAAAATCCTAGAGGAGAAAGCAGGCAAAAACCTCTTTGACCTCAGCTGCAGCAACTTCTTACTAACATGTCTCCAGAGGCAAGGGAAACAAAATGAACAATGAACTATTATTAGGACCTCATCAAAATAAAAAGCTTCTGCACAGTGAAGGAAACAATCAGCAAAACTAAAAGGCAACCAACGGAATGGGAGAAGATATTTGCAAACGACATATCAGATAAAGGGTTAGTATCCAAAATCTATAAAGAACTTATCAAACTCAACACCTAAAAAAACAAACAGTCCAGTGAAGAAATGGGCAAAAGACATGAACAGACACTTCTCCAAAGGAGACATCCAGATGGCCAATACATGAAAAAGTATTCAACATCACTTATCATCAGGGAGATACAAATCAAAAAACCACAATGAGTTACCACCTCACACCCATCAGAATGGCTAACATTAATAACTCAAGCAAAAACAGATGTTGGTGAGGATGTGGAGAAAGAGACCTCTTTTGCACTGCTGGTGGGAATGTAAATTGGTGCAGACACTCTGGGAAACAGTATGGAGGTTCCTCAAAAAATTAAAAATAGAACTACACTATGACCTAGCAATTGCACTACTAGGTACTTATCCAAGGGATACAGGTATGCTGTTTCGAAGGGGCACATACACTCCAATGTTTATAGCATCATTATAGACAATAGCCAAAGTATGGAAAGAGCCTAAATGTCCATCGATGGGTGAATGAATAAAGAAGATATATATATATATATATATATATATATATATCTTTATGTGTACACACACACACACACACACACACACTCCCCACATCTACTTGCCGAGTGTTACTTGGCAATCGAAAAGAATGAAATCTTGCCATTTGCGACAATGTGGATGGAACTCTAGGGTGTTATGCTAAGCAAAATTAGAGAAAGACAAATATCATATGACTTCACTCATATCCCATAAAAGCTCAAATGAAATGGTATGTAATCTCAATGCTGGTACTACTGCAAATTTACTCATATTCCTTTCTTCAGCTACAAGGTATATGCATAAGGGGAACTGATATGAACTTTTTTATCTTATCCTTCTACATGACTGATGCCTACTTAATTTACAATTATATAACCTAAAAATGACATAAAATAGTCTTGAGAGAGGCAAAGAATTTCTGCCTCATAGTAACTTTTTATGTGGGACTATGGTTTATAACTTGAACTATGAAAAAAATGTCATGTTCCATCTCAATTGTATACTCCTGCAGTATGAATGCCCTTTTAGTATAAACTTGGAAGTTATAATATTAACATAAACTCTTCAAAATGATTTAAGTTTGTATAAAAAGATCACATTGTAAGGGCAACTGGTGGCTCAGTCGGTGCAGCAACCAACATTTGATTTAAGCTCAGGTTATGAGCCCAGGGTAATGGGATCAAGGCCTGTGTTGGGCTCTGCACTGAGCATGGAGCCTACTTAAGATTCTCCCTCTCTCTCTCCCTCCTCCCTACCTTCTCCCTCCTCCCCCTCTCACATGCTCTCTCTCTAAAAGAAAAATTGAAAAGAATTTTAAAAGAGGTAGCATTGTGTAGAAAAAGCTCTGGTTAAGAAATTATGCAGTGTCAGTTTGTGAATCAGTTTTATCAGTTTTGTCATCATCTTGATTTGTTTTCTTAATCAAGTCCCTAAACATTTCATTATAATGAGACTTTATAATTGGTAAAAGCCCTTCAAATTCCATGCAATTTTTGATTGTACAACTCAGACACTGTGTTTTTCTCTTTTACTATAATAAAAAATGCTAATTATGTTCATACAACACACACAAACACACACACACACACACACACACAAACACACACAGAGCCACATATTAATGCTTACCTTTTAAAGTGTTTGGGGATTTTTTTTTCTATACAGACTGATGTAGGACACTTGACATATAATATTGGAAGAGAAAAAGTAATTGATAAAGTCAAGACACAACATAAAAGTCACCCTGATAAGAACAAGTATTTTTCAAGTCTAATATTTATGATTTATGTCTTTTCAGGGATTTTATTAAGTATGGATCTTTAATGACAACAGTAACTATATATTATTATATGGGTAAAAATCTTCATGAATTCCCTCATAATTAATTAAACTCTAGTGTTTGCTATTAGTAGAAAATCAGCTAGATATTATTAATTTTAAAACTCATTCATTTAGAAAGTAAACCATAATATCCAGTGCTCTAGTGACCTTAGAATATACTTGATGTAGTATTTCTCACTGCTATTCTACTCACTTTCTATTGCTGGTTTGGAAAGGAAAATTGTTTTAAACTGGAAAAATCAGTAAAGGCTAGTTGATGAGTGTTATAATACCATTATAACAGTTATTTCACTGGTTACCAATTCCCTGTATATAATTAAGTTGGCATGTGAACTTACATCTCTATTAGAGTAGTTGTCTACTCACAGATTACACTACTGCTTCTAATCTGGAGTAACATTGTTAGATACATTTCTCTTTGGTACAAGAAATATTGTAGTCATGACCTTTTGCAGAAATGATGCTAAAATCTACCATTTGGAAATAGCTGAATCTCAAATACAAGCACCAAAGTATGTATTCTTGATGAAATTTAAGATTAAGGCAAGATTTCTGAAACTTTGCTTTTGAATGGTTTATTTATTTCATTATATCACACATTTATTTCTTAAAAAAACGAATTGAAAGTAATCAAATATCTTCTCCCACTCAGTATATTGCCTTTAATTTTGTTGATTGTTTTCTTCACTGTGCAGAAGTTTTTATTTTGATATAGTTGCAATATTTTTTTTGCTCTCCCTTGTCTCAGGAGACATATCGAGAAAAATGTTGCCTCAGCCACTGTCAGAGACATTACTTCCTGAGCTCTCTTCTAGGATGTTTATGGCTTCAGGCCTCACATTTAAGTCTTTAATCCATTTTGGGTTCCATTTGCTATGAGATGAATGGAGCTAGAGAGTATAATGCTAAGTGAAAAAAGTCAGAGAAAGACAAAAACCATATGATTCCACTCATATGTGGAATTTAAGAAACAAAACAAATGAGCAATGGAAAAAAAGAGAAAGAAAGACAAACCAAGAAACAGACTCTTAATCATAGGGAACAAACTGATGATTACCAGAGGGCAGCTAGGTGGAGGATGGGTGAAATAGATGATGGGGATCAATGAGGGCACTTGTTGTGACGAGCACCAGGTGATATATGGAATTGTTGAATCACTATATTGTACACTTGAAACTAATATAATATTGTATGGAAACTAACTGGAATTAAAATAAAATTTAAAAATGAAACAAATAAATTTTTTAATGTTTTATTTTTATTTGAGAGAGAGTGCATGAATGGGGGAGGGGCAGAGAGAAGAGTGGGGACAGAAGATAGGAAGCAGGCTCTTCATGGGGGTATAGCTCAGTGGTAGAGCATTTGACTGCAGAGCAGGCTCTTCACTGACAGCAGCAAGTCCAGTGCAGTGCTCAAACTCATCAACCTGAGATCATGACCTGAGCTGAAGTTGGACACTCAACCCACTGAGCCACCGAGGTGTCCCACAAATAAAAATTATTTACTTAAACAGTTTATGACTAAGGCATTATAAAAATAAAATTGTTTGAATTAAGCAGTTATATTTGTTTTGTATTTTACTCTAGTAAATTTGATAAAGTATGAAGAATCACTTTCCTATGTCTTTAATTTTCAGAATATTTTTGTTTTGGTACTTTCAATTAGTATTTTCTTCAATGTTCCTTATTATTAGGGGTCCTCATCAATTTTAAATAATAAATTTTGGCATAGCAATAAAGTACTGTCATCTACATTTAGTCAATTCAAAATATCATATCTTTTAAGATCAAAATTTATTTAGTTAATTAACCTATGCTTATTTACATATTGTGAATTTATAATTAAATGTTCTAAAAAAATTTGGAAGAAATTGCTAAGAGGAAAGGAGTTAAAACACGACTATAGCTCAAATATAGAAATGAATATTCATGTTTAAGGTAAAATGAGTTTGGATTAAAGGTCAAGATTAAGAAAGATGTTACCTAAGAATACAGAACAAAAAAAAGGGAGAGAAATGAAAAAGTAGTTTATAGAAATTGGAATGATAGACAAGTAACCACTCAAATATGAAAAGAAGGGGCCCCTGGGTGGCTGAGTCAGTTAAGTGTCTGACTCTTGACTTTGGGTCAGGTCATGATCTCAGGGTCATGAGATCCAGCCCCGTATAGGAGACTGCTTGGGATTCTCTCTCTCCCTCTCTCTGCACTCTCCCACTTCTCTCTCTCTCTCTCTCTCTCTCTCAAAATAAGTAAATAAGCATTTAAAAATATGAAAAGAAAAATTACAAATGCAAAAATAAAGACCAATACATGGAGACTATGGAGTAGTATGCAAATATTCATAATGTCTTTGTGAAATTCTTTTTCATTTTATTTTAGGTGCGAATTTATTAAAAAACAGATATATGTCCACACAACGTCAAGAAGATTTTTTTACCAGTCACATTGCACCACATAAATTCTCGACAAACAGTATCGGTTTTTCATCCTTTAACAATCAAGGTAAAAGATATAACAATGTAAAATAACTATCTATCTAGAATAATTTTTGTAGCATGCTTTTTCATTTTACTTTTTATTAAATATTTTAAGCATTCAGAAACTATGTAACACTAATATTTAAAAAATACCACATCATTCTAATGGTTCCTACTCTTTGCTATTATAATCCCATTCCCTTCTTTCTCAACTCTTACCTCTGCCATCATAAGCCATATATAGTAATAGTGTTCTATACAAGTACTTTCCAAAATACTTGATTGTGCCCTTTTTAATTTCCCTTTATTATGGAATTATTCACCCTGTCTTCTCCCCCCACCTCCCACATTATCCCAAGTCAATCAACTTTATAAAAATATGTACACCACACACACACAGACACACACTATTTTTAGCAGAAATCTGCAAGCTATATGCTTTTATTTCTTTTTTGTTTGTTTTCCTGAATATTTTTCATGTCATCTCAGCAATAGTTTTTGAAAAATTTTTTCTTTAATATTTATTTATTTTTGAGAGAGAACGAGAGACAGAGTGAGAGTAGGAAAGGGATAGAGAGAGAGGGAAACACAGAATCTGAAGCAGGCTCCAGGCTCTGAGCTGTCAGCACAGAGCCTGATGCAAGGCTCGAACTCACAAAGCGTGAGATCATGACCTGAGCCAACGTCCACCGCTTAACTGACTGAACAACCCAGGTGCCCCTAAGCAATAATTTTTTAAATGCCTTTTTTAAACATAGAATTTTAGTTAGAATTGGGTCATTAGGATAGATAGTCTTCTGCACCACTTGGATCCAAAATTATATTCAATATTTAATACCAAGATGTACCAAAATGTTTTCATACAAACAAACTAGTCTTGATACTTTCATGAAAATAATAAGAAGAATAAACATAAATTCGACAGTATGGAGCCATTACCCTAACATGCATTAAGGTTTTTATCTTTAGTGACTTAATCCTCCCCAGCTTTTACTCATATTTGACAAATGTTAATGACTAGTTTGGAATTGTCTACAGTATTTTATTTTCTCAGTTACAACCTCTTGCTAAGCTTCTCAGCCTGTGGTTTCAGTTTACTTCTAGCCAATGATTAAATAATTTGAGGCTTATAATTATTTGTTTAAATGAAAGTGTTCTGCAATAGCACATGTTACCTTTAAAATCAGTAGGATTAATAGGCACCTAGGTGACTCAGTTGGTTAAGCGTCCAACTTCAGCTCAGGTCATTATATCATGGTTTGTGGGTTCAAGCCCCCTAACAGGTTCAGTGTTGATAGTGCAGAACTTGGAGCCTGCTTCAGATTCTGTGTCTCCCTTTCTCTCTCTGCCCCTCCTTTGCTCATGCTCTCTCTCTCTCTCTCTCTCTCAAGAAGTAAGTAAACATTAAAAAACATTAAAAATAAGTAAAAGGGACCTAAAAATAGCTGTGACGAGTTAAAAAAGGCTATAAATGAGGTGCATAATAAAATGGAGGCGGCCACTGCATGGATTGAAGAGGCAGAGAGGAGAATAAGTGAATTAGAAGACACAGTTATAGCAAAAGAGGAAGCTGAGAAAAAGAGAGAGAAATTTATCCAGGAGCACGAAAAGAGAATTCGAGACCTGAGTGATACAATCAAACAGAACAATATCCGTATCATAGGAATTCCTGAAGATGAAGAAAGAGAAAAAGATCCTGAAGGGGTGCTTGATCAAATTATAGCTGAGAACTTCCCGAATATGGGGGAAAGAAATAGACATTGAAAACCAAGAGGCACAAAGAACCCCCTTAAGACATAACTTGAATCGACCTTCGGCACGACATATCATAGTGAAACTGGAAAAATATAGAGATAAAGAGAGAATTCTGAAAGCAGCTAGGGATAAAAGGGCCCTAACATACAAAGGGAAACCTATCAGAGTGGCTGCAGACCTATCTAATGAAACTTGGCAGGCCAGAAAGGAATGGCAGGAAATCTTCAATGTGATGAACAGGAAAAATATGCAGCCAAGAATCCATTATCCAGCAGCTTGCCATTCAAAATAGAGGGAGAGATAAAGGTGTTCCCAAATAAACAAAAATTGAGAGAATATGTCACCACCAAACAGCCCTACAAGAAATCCTAAGAGGGACTCTATGAGGAAAATGTTGCAAGGAATACAAGGTACCAGAGATACCACTACAAACATGAACTCTACAGAGAACACAATGAACCCAAACCTACATTTTTCAATAATAATGAACGTAAATGGACTGAATGTTCCAATCAAATGACACAGGGTAGCAGAATGGATAAAAAAACAAAATTCATCCATATGCTGTCTACAAGAGACTCATTTGAGACCTGAAGACACTTTCAGATTGAAAGTAAGGGGATGGAGAAACATCTATCATGTGACTGGAAGTCAAAAGAAAGCCGGAGTAGCCATACTTATATCAGACAAACTGGACTTTAAAGTAAAGGCAGTAACAAAAGATGAAGAAGGACATTATATAATAATTACAGGGTCTCTCCATCAGGAAGAGCTAACAATGATAAACATCTATGCGCCAAACTTGGGAGCACCCAAATACATGAAACATTTAATCACATACAGAAACAATCTTACGATAAGAATGTGTTGATTGCGGTGGACTTTAACACTCCACTTACAGCAATGGATAGAACAACTAGACAGAAAATCACTAAAGAAACAATGGACCTGAACGAAACATTGGAACAGATGGAATTGATAGATATATTTAGAACTTTGCATCCTGAAGCTAGGAAATTCACCTTCTTCTTGAGTGCGCATGGCACATTCTCCAAGACAGATCACATACTGGGGCATAAAGCAGCCCTCCATGAATACAAACGAATTGAGATCATACCATGCACACTTTCGGATCACAATGCTATAAAACTTGAAATCAATCCCAGGAAAAAGTCTGGAAAACCTCAAAAAATGTGGAGGTTAAAAGCCACCCTACTAAAGAATGATTGAGCCAATCAGGAAATTAGAGAAGAAATTAAAAAATATATGTAAACAAACAAAAATGAAAATACAACAATCCAAACTCTCTGGGATGCAGCAAAGGCAGTCCTAAGAGGAAAGTATATTGCAATCCAGGCGTATTTCAACAAACTAGAAAAAGCGCAAATTCAAAATCTAAAAGAGCACCTAAAGGAACTAGAAGGGGAGCAGCAAGAGAATCCCAAACCCAGCAGAAGAAGATAAATAATAAAGATCAGGGCAGAAATAAATAATATAGAATCAAAAAAAAAAAAACAGTTGAGCAGATCAATGAAACTAAGAGTTGGTTTTTTGAAAAAATAAACAAAATTGATAAACCTCTAGCCAGGCTCCTCAGAAAAAACACAGAGAACACCCAATTAGACAAAATCATGAATGAAAATGGATCTATTAGAACCAATCCCTCAGAAATACAAGCAATCATCGGAGATTACTATGAAAAATTATATGCCAACTGGACAATCTAGAAGAAATGGACAAATTCCTAAACACACATGCACTACCAAAATTCAAACGGGAAGAGATAGAAAATATGAACAGACCCATA
>CM053571.1:104357821-104398336 GCA_028646485.1 Cryptoprocta ferox | reverse complement strand
TCTTTAACAAGTGGTGCTGGGAGAACTGGACAGCAACATGCAGAAGAATGAAACTAGACCACTCTCTTACACCATACACAAAAATAAACTCAAAATGGATGAAGGACCTGAATGTGAGACAAGAAACCATCAAAACCCTAGAGGAGAAAGCAGGAAACAACCTCTTTGTCCTCAACCGCAGCAATTTCCTACTCGACATATCCCCAAAGGCAAGGGAATCAAGAACCACGATGAACTATTGGGACCTCATCAAGATAAAAAGCTTCTGCACTGCAAAGGAAACAATAAAAAAAAAAAAACTAATAGGCAACCGACGGAATGGGAAAAGATAGTTGCAAATGACATACGGATAAAGGGCTAGTATCCAAAATCTACAAAGAACTCACCAAACTCCACACCCGAAAAACGAATAATCCAGTGAAGAAATGGGCAGAAGACATGAACTGACACTTCTCCAAAGAGGATATCAAGATGGCCAACAAACATGAAATGATGCTCAGCATCACTCATCATCAGGGAAATACAAATCAAAACCACACAGACCACCTCACGCCAGTCAGAGTGGCTAAAATGAACAACTCAAGAGACTATAGATGTTGGCGAGGATGTGGAGAAACAGGCACCCTCCTACACTGTTGGTGGGAATGTTAACTGGTGCAGCCACTCTGGAAAACAGTGTGGAGGTTCCTCAAAAAACTATCAATAGAACTCCCCTATGACCCAGCAATAGCAATGCTGGGGATTTACCCTAGGGATACAGAAATGCTGATGCATACGGGCACATGTACCCCAATGTTCATAGCGGCACTTTCAACAATAGCCAAATCATGGAAAGAGCCTAAACGTCCCTCAACTGATGAATGGATCAAGAAGATGTGGTTTATCTATAGAATGGAATACTACATGGCAATGAGAAAGAATGAAATCTGACCATTCGTTGAAAAGTGAATGGACCTCGAGGGTGTCATGCTAAGCGAAATAAGTCAGGCAAAGGACAGATACCATATGTTTTCACTCACAGGTCTAACAAGAGAATCCTAACAGAAGACCATGGGGAGGGGAAGGAGGGAAAAGAGTTAGGGAGAGGGAGGGAAACAAAGCACAAGAGACTCTTGAATACTGAAAACAAACTGAGGGCAGAAGGGGGAGGGGGAAAGGAGAAGTGGAGTGATGGTCATGGTGGAGGACACTTGTGGGGAAGAGCACTGGGTGTTATATGGAAACCAGCTTGACAATAAACTATAAATTAAAAAATAAAATAAAATAAAATGCTACGAAAGAAAAAACTTTCTCAATGAGAAGGGAGAAAGCTTTCTAAAAAGGACTTTGACATAATTGTATATATCAGAGACCTAAAAATAATAAGTGACATTTCCTGTAAAATATTTGGCAAGAGAGGAGTATCACAGTGATGACATAAATATTGAAGGAGTTATGTTTTGTTACCATCTCCCCTTCCGTCCACCCCCAACATTCAAAGAAAACCAATTTGATGATCATCCACAGATAAGAGGGTTTGTTAAGTCCAGGAGTCCATGGAAGACATTCCAGCACACTGTTGGAGCAACAACGACAAATCCGACACTGGATACATTGTAGAGAGCAAAAGGGACAGTTTGACTTTACTGCACCACTCCTTCAGGACAGGCATATGTCAGTGTCAAGAGAGCCGTTTTCATTCCAAGATTTCTCCCATGGGAAAGAGTGAGAGCATGTGAAGTACCCACTTTCTCTAGGTATGCAGGATACTGTCAAAATGACCCATTTCTCTCTTGTCTTATCCAGAGAACTGAGTCATAAGCTGCATGACCAGAGGGCAGAAAGTGTCTGGGACAACAGCAGCCAAGGCTCAGAACTGAATGTATAAAAGGGATGTGACTGCTAAGTGTGTAAGGACTCCATCAGGAGGCCCGCACATCAGCTGCTGAAAACACCTCACCTGTGGATCCCCCAAACTTGACCCATAGGCACCTCCAACACTTCATGCGTCTCACTCACACAAACTCCACCCTGTGGCTGGCTCCCTGTGCATGCTCCCAACCGCAACAAGAGTGGGCTTTGATAGACAGTGGATACCCACAGAAAGCAGATCTGGAAGAAACCATAAAGTTGCCATAAGGAAAACAAAAAGGAGGCTTTGAGCTACCAGCCTGTCTTTATAGCACAGAAACAAGGCTTAAGAATTCTCCCACGAAAGAGAGCAAAATGTGTGGAACAGGCATACCCATAGAAACGGTCCCTAGCAGGGCTGACAAGGGATTTCTCTCTGGAAGCCAATCAATAAACCTGGAGGAGGTGACTACTTTTTAAAATGCAGTGACAGCAGAGAGAATATTTAGGAACATGAAAAATCAAGGAAATATGTTACCATGAAAGAAATACAGTAATTTTCCAGTATCTCCGAAGAAATGGAGATTGGCAATTTAACTGATAAATAATCAAAATAGCTGTTTTAAGGAAGCTCAGTGAGCTACAAGAAAACACAGACAGAGGCACCTGGGTGGCTCTGTTGGTTAAACGTCTGACTTGATTTCAACTCAGATCATGATCTCACAGTCCTAAGATTGAGCCCCATGTTCGGCGGGGGGAGGGAGGGAGGGCTCTCTTGCTTTTAAGATTCTCTCTCTCCCTCTACCCCTCCCCGCTCACACAAGCACATGTGTGTATGTGCATGAGCTCTCAACAACAACAACAACAAACACAGAAAGACAACTCAATGAAAGCAAGAAAATAATACACAAACAAAATGAGAAGTTTAATGGAGAGATAGAGATCATAAAAAAGAATCAAACAGAAATTCCAGAGTTGGTAGCAGATCCAGCAGAAGACAGAATTTGTAAAGTAGACAACAGTATTGAAATTATACAAAGAAGAGAAAATAAAAGAATGATTATATGATCTATGGAACACCAGTAATCTGACTAGCAGATGAATGGTTGGAATCCCAGAAGAGAAGGAGAGGGGCAGAGCTTATGTAAAGAAATAATGGCTGAGAACTTCCCAAATCTAGAGAGATATTTAAATATCCAAGTTCATAAAAGTAATAAATCACTGCAAAATTTCAATCCACAGTAAATTGGCCAATATACATTATAATAAAACTGCCTAAAATCAAATACAATGAGAGGATTTTAAAAGCAGCAAGAGGAAAATATTTCTTGCATACATGGGTATCCTGTCAGACATTAGAAGCACTCTCTGCAAAAACATTGCAAGCCAAAAAAAAACAGTGGGATGATATATCAAAGTTTTGCCAAAAAAAAAAAACTGCCCCAAAATAATACCAAGCAAGGTTGTCCACCAGAAATTAAAGTGAAATAAAACTCAAAAACAAAGAGAAGCTGAATGAGTTTATCACCACTAGAAAGGCTTTACAATAAATGCTGAAAGGGGTTCTTTAAGCCAAAATGAAAGGACATTATAACATGAAAACATACATTACAAAAGTAAAGACAAATATATAGTTAAATTCAGAAAACTTTAATGCTTCATTATGGTAAAATATTAGCCATTTAAATGTAAATGTTAAAGGAAAAAAGCATTGAAAATAACTACAGCTATAGTAATTTGTTAATGGATACAAAAAATAAACAAAGGTAAATTAGGATATCAAAAACATAAAAGGTGGGAGGAGGAGTGACATACCAAATTGTAACGTAGGTCATTTCTGACTATACTTCTCCAAAGAAAAAGAAAAACTAAAATCTATTCATGTACAGGACACCAGTGAGAAAATCCTAGAACATTGGGGTGAAGGTGAAGCACCACTGTCTCCACATTATAGAGAGCAACACCAACTGCATTAGAAAGATAGGAGAAGTGGCTACACACTGACCTATTGCCCCTTCCTCACATCCACTGGAGAACCACACTGAGAGATTTCCCCTGAGCCAGATTTCTCCAGTTGTAAAAGAGAACCCAAGATTAACCTTCAGTTCCTCTAGCATTGTGTCACCTATTGGGAGCCTCCACTCTGGTCTCACACCATGGGGATTCTGCGGTAATTCAGGGGACTTGACTACTGGGAATCTGTGACAGGGAAGGGAGGAAGTGCTTGCAATAACCAGCACTCAGACCTTGGCAGATTGAATTCCTACCTGTAGTACCAAAGTAGTAGTCCTTACCAGCAGGCTTGCTCGTCAGCAGAGCCAACACAGTGGCATAATCTCACCAGGAAACTTGGTGAGGTTCAGGTGTATATGATTTGGGCTCTGAAAAAAGGAATCTTGTAAACCCTGGAGCTTGGTCTACCTGCCCAGTGAGGGGAGCTGAGTCAGAACATGGTTCACCATTTAGTGTATCTCCTTGCCCCACCTGACCAGGAAGACTGATAAAACATCTGGAAGCTCTGTGGCCCAACACCAATTGATCAGAATATGACAGAGAGAGCTGATTATTTGCAGAACAAAGCCAATGGTATCATTTGGCCAGGGAACATGGGGAGCAATCATCATTCTGCCCTGGCAAGGGAGCTCATTCATAACACCGTCCACTGCTGAGTGTAGCAGCTCCTGGACCAACCTAACCAGAAAGCCTAGATAGAACAGCTAGAGGCTCTATAGCCCAGACATACTTGAACAGAGAATACAGCAGGCAGAACTGGTCTTTGGAAGAGCAAGTCCAGTATCACTGTTTGGCCAGGGAAATGGACACAGTTTACTTGAGTCAAGACGGCAAAAAAAGACCCTTGCCACCTATGGAGCCAGTTCTCCTGCTCCACCCAGGCAGGGAGACTAATTGTTTGCTAAAAACTCCACACACAAAAAAAGTTATATCCAATCAATGAATTCAGTTAAGTTGCAGGATGCAAAATTAACATGCGAAAGTCAGTAGCATTTCTATACTTCAACAATAAATTATCTAAAAAAAAAAAAGAAAATGATCTCATTTACAATAGCATCAAAAAAAAATAAATACTTAGGAAAAAGTTTAACACAAGCGGTAAAGTATGTCTACGCTAAAAACTATAAAACATTAATGAAAGAAATTGAAAAAGGGGGGGGAAGGAAAGGGGAAGGAGGGTGATGGTCATGAGGAGAGCACTTGTGGAGAAGAGCACTGGGTGTTATATGGAAACCAACTTGACAATAAACTATAAATAAAAGAAGTATACTTCAATGAGATTGAAAACAGGAAGAGGCTATCAAGGAACACAGAATAATGACAAGGAAGAGAATATGATCAAATAGTTTATAAAACTAGAGCAATAAACAAGTGGCTGCTCAATAAAATATGGGAAGGAAACATTACAAACATACAAATAAGGACTAGTACATGGTGTTTGGAGAGTAGTGTATGAATATCATAGTCTTTGTGTAATCTTTAAAAATTTTTATTTTAGGTATCAATTTATTTAAAAACAAAAATATGTTTCCATATCATCAAGATTTACTTATGAAGAACATCACAATGACTAAATTCCCAAAAAAAGTGATCAATTTTTCACCCTTTGGCAACCTAGGTAAATATATATATATATATATATATATATATATATATATATATATATACAGATGTATGTGTATGTGTATATAAAATAAATATATAGTTAATTATAGTAGTTTTCATAGTATGACTTTTCATTTTACTTATTTTGCATTTTACATATTTTAGGTAAATCCTTGCAAGTCTGAAAATGAAATGGCTTTAATTTATACTTTTTCTAGTAGTATAATGTTTTGCAGTATAGAATTTTTTTATTTAATCATTCTTCTATAAAAGGGAATGGAGTTTTTTAGCTTTTCACCACTGGTGTATGTGTCCATGAACATAGGGATTCTTATATATTGATGCTTATATTTCTTTGGGCAGAGTCCCAAGATTTTTAATGTTAAAAGAAACTTCCATATTGCTTTCCTAAAAGGTTATTAAAATTAACATTTTCTTCAGAAATCATGGAGAAAAAATACTTTTCTCTGCATAACCATCAGTCATACAAGTGGGTGTTTCGTTTGTTTCATTTTTGCCCATCTGAGTTATTAAATCATATTTAAACCTTATTTTAATTATTTCCATATTTGTTAGTGCTTTTTTACTGCATAACTACTCCAAAACTATTTAGCATAAAACAGTTAACTCAGGATTTAGAGCTCATGATTTCGGAGTTAGCAATGTAGACTGTTTTTGGCTTGGCTAACTTATGTGTCTTTGGTCATCTGGTAGTCGATGGCTTCACTCACATGTCTAGAAATTGGCTTGCTGTTCTTTGGGAAAACAGGGTTTATAGTCGGGATTCATCAAGAGATAAAAACCTCACAAGTTGTTTGAAAAAAAAAGAGCAAAAATGTAAAAACTCATTAACTAAGTATAAAGTTGTTAACTAGGTAACTGAAAGTGTAAAAGAATTCTAAGATAACATGGAGGAAGAATGTCAGGAAGAAGTTGCCACTCCTGTGGCTGATGAAGACATCTGAGTAGAAGATACAGCTTGGCTGGTGCTGATATCTCTGATTTTTCAGGAGAGGTCTCTGACATACTTCTGAAGAGGGGATGTTGCTACTGTCTCAGCTGGTGAAGGTTTAAATAAAGCTGATTTTGCAAATATTGGGAAAAATACAAATCATTTATGTCGTGGAAAGAACTTCCACCCCTGGGTTAAGAAACATTGATGGGATGATGTTCACAGAAACAGAAAGGAGACATGAAGCTCTCGGGAAGCCCATTGGTAGCCAAACTTATTACTCCTCCAAACTTGCAGTCTCTCTCTAGCATGCCCTTTTGCATTGCCCTAATTTTGAGTTACCCAGCAAAACAAAAATGTGGTTATCAGAGTCCTGGATCCAGTACCATAAAGCAGACTACAGAAGGATGGTTTGGGTGCTAAGAGAAACCAAACTTTTCAAGTGACACAAGAGGTGACTTGGCTCCTTGTCTCCCATCATCTAGCTGATAGATTAAGACTCTTCATGTTGTAATCTCAGGTTCTAAGAGTGGCATGTGAGAAAGCCCAATGTATAAGCAATTTTGAAGTCTCTGTTTGGATTTGTTAGCTTTTGTTCCATTTACTAAAATTATATAACCATCCTCCATATGGGAGGATCTGAATACTGGCAGTCAAGAACACGTTGAGGCCATTATTGAAACCAATCCACCATAGTGTGTCCTCTGGTTGCAAATATTCTTGACACCCACCCCATGTAAAATACATGTGCTCCTCCTGAAACCCCACAAATTTATATTAAAATTTTACACTAGGGCCAAAGATCACAATTTTGTGATCTATAATCATTTTCAGAGGCAGCTCCACTAATGTGACTTCCTACAAAATACACACACACACACACACACACACACACACACACAGATTATACAGTAACAAGACAGGGATAGGCCCCTCAGTAGTCAGTCCTCTACAAAAAGTGGCAAAAACAAAAAAAAACCCACATGCATATAGCAGTGAATGATCTATACAGCATACAGTTAAGTTGTCTTTTCGTTAATTCAATTATATTATATTTTAATTCTATTATAATTTTCTCAATAAAAATATGTATGCAAAAAAGAAATGAATCAGGATATTGGGAGATCCTAGGATGAAATGCAGACTGGGACATACAGAACATACAAATATATGACAATTGATGTCAGCATCATGATAGCATAGCATGTCCCTTCTTTTGTTCCCCCATTCTAAATGACAAAAATCTGGCACCCATTCATGAAGAAAGTGCAATTGTAGAAGTTGTGGGATCCAGCATCATACACGAAGGGACCTGGAAAAACCTTGCCCGCATGTGCATCAGGTAATAAGCAGACAAACTTCCATTTTGGCCATGGACTTTGACATAGCTCATGAATAGTTCCAACCCTCCTGGCCAGTCAGGGAGCATCTGGAGAACACAGACTTGGCCAGTCACCCACAGACAAGAAAGCTTTGTGGAAGTCCTGGTTTCCAGATAAGAAATTCCATTACTTTGTTGGAGCAAAAAATGAGTTTGGACACATTGGACTGCGTAAGAGGAACAGTTTGCCTTTGCCTGCATCACATGTCCCCCAAGGTGGTACAGCTAAGGTCAAATGAGACTTTTTTATTGCATAATTTCTCTCACTGTGAGGCAAGGGAGAGTAGGTGAGTGGGTACCAGGTTTCACTAGATGTGCAGGACACCACCAAAGCATCCAGAATACTAAATTGTGGGGTGAGAGATCAGAAGAGTGGCAGATATGATTCTCAGAAAGCATTAAAAGGATGTAGTTCTGCTGACTGTGTTGTGGACTGCCATCAGGAAACCCACCCATGAGATGCTGGGAGAGCTTCACTTGCAGATCCCTCCATCCAGTTGCGGGCATCCCCAGTGACAGGCTTATCTCAATCACACCTCCCCCACCTCTGCAGCCAACTCCCTGTGCATGCTCCTGAGAGTGCCTTGGTGGACAGCTAGGAGCACTTGCAGAAAACAAGGCAGGTTCTGTGGGCTACAGAAAAATCACAACTTGAGCTGTAGGGAAACAACTTACCCTAAGGAAAACAAAAGAGAAACTCAGTGCTTGCTTGCCCTGGTGTGTTGCAAGATCCAGAGAAAATATACAAGTTTAAGAACTCTGCCACAAGAGGGAGCAAGAAGTATGGAGAAGGGATATGCAGTAAAAATGGGAGAAAGCCTCTGGATTTCTAGCAGAGCTGATGAAAGGCAGTTCTTCCCTGAAAGAAGTTAGTAATGGGGGAGATGACTGCTACTTTAAATGTAAGAGAGCAGCACAAAACTTCAAGGAATATGAAAAATCAAGGAAACATGATACCACCAAAGGATTACAATAATCTTCCACTACCAAACCCAATGACACAGAGATCTAACGTTTACCATATAAAGAATTCAAAGTAGCAGTTTTATTATATATGTATAGATAACATTAGAAATATATTGTACATATAAATATAATTATATATTATTTGTATATAAAATATGTGCATAACAGAATTGTGTATATATATATAATGGAATACTATTCAGTTTAAGAAAAAAAGAAGGAAATTCTGCCATTTGCAACAACATGGATGGACCTTGAAGGAATTAGGCTAAAGTGAAACAAGTCAGACAGAGAAAGATATACAATATCTCATTTATATGTGGAATCTAAAAAAGAGCTAAACTCATGGAAACAGAGTTGAATGGTAGTTATGAGAAGCTATAGATTGGGGAAATGAGATGTTGGTCAAAGAGTACAACCTTCCAGCTAGAAGATGAATAAGTTCTGGGTATTTAATGCACATCATGTACAAAACAGATGAACATAAGAGAAAGGAAGCAAAAATAATATAAAAACAGGTAGGGGGACAAAACATAAAAGACTCTTAAATATAGAGAACAGAGAATTTCTGGAGGGGTTGTGGGAAGGCGGATGGTCTAACTGGGTAAGGGGCATCAAGGAATCTACTACCGAAATCATTGTTGCACCATATGCTAACTTGGATGTAAATTAAGCAATAAATAAATAAATAAATAAATAGGCACATCATGATGATTATAGTTAAAAATACTGTACTATATGGTTGAAACTTGCTAGAAGAGTAAGCATTAAATGTTCTCACTACAAAAACATATGGTAATTATGTAATGTAATAGAAGAATTAAGTAATGCTATGGTGGTAATCATCTTGCAATAGGTAAGTGTGTCAAACCAACACATTGTACACCTTAAACTTACACTATATTATATGTCAAATGTATCTCAATAAAACTTGAAAAAAATAATGATTGCATGACATAACTGTATTGACAGAAGTAGAGAAAAATGACCGTTCGAAGTAACTGGAAAAGAGTGCTTTGAGCAGATACTCTAAGGCCCAAGACACAAACGACCACATAGATATTGTACTCTAGTTGGTAAATTTGTTCCTCAGAGAGGTACAGATTAACAATTATTTTTAAAAAGCACTTGAATGAGGCATAAATTGCATATCAGAAAATCTACCCCATCTTACCTGCATGAGTCAAGAATTCTAGTAAATTTACCTAGATATGTAGTCACCATCTTAATTCAGTTTTAGAACATTTTTGCCATTCCCACAAGATCCCCAATGATAGTTTAGTTAAGTTAGTTCTCACTCCCCATCCCAGGCAACCACTAATCTTTTTGTGCCTATCAATTTTCCTTTTCTGGACATTTCATATGAATGAAATCATAGAATACATGGTGTTTTGTATGTAGCTTCTTTCAGTGAGCATGTTTCTGAGGTTCACCCATATAGTAACATGTGTTATCTTTCATTCATTTTTATTGCTGAATAGTATTCTCTTCTATGGCTGTAGCACATTCTTTTTCCCCCTCAGCGTTGTTGTAACTTTTAATGACAATTTGAAAAAAGTAAAATTAGAATTATTACATTTTACTTCTGTATCTCAAACTTTTCTTCTTTTTTAAAAAATGTTTAATGTTTATTTTTGAGACAGAGAGATACAGAATATGAGCAGGGGAGGGGCAGAGAGAGAGGGAGACACAGAATCCTTATCAGGCTCCAGGCTCTGAGGTGTCAGCCCAGAGCCCGAAGCAGGGCTCAAACCATGAATCGTGAGATCATGACCTGAGCCAGTCAGACCCTTAACCGACTGAGCCATCCAGGTGACCCTGTATCTCAAACTTTTAATTTATTACTTCCAAAATAGATATTTGAAAGGTTAAGAGAAACATTGAGATGAAACATATACTTAATTTTCAAAGGCTTAAAACAAATAATTGAGTTAAATTTTGTTCCTAATGATACAAATGAAATATTGTAGCATTGTTCTTCAAGTACACTGAAGTGTAGCACATATTCTTTATCTATTCTTAGACTGATGGACATTTAGGTTTATTTCACTTTTTGGTTATAATGAATGATGCTCTGAATATTTCTATGTTGGTCTTTGTGAAGGCATAAGTTTTCATTTCTCTTAGGTGGATATCTAGGAGTAGAGTTGCTGTGTTGTATGGTAAATTTATGTTTAACTATTTTTTTAATGCCAAAAAATAGTTTTCTATAGTGGCTGTACCATTTTACCTACATACAAGCAAAGTATGAATGATTTTATTTCTTCCCAGCATTGCCATCATTTGACTATTGTCTGTCTTTTTGATTATAGACATTCTGTTGGATGTGAAATGGCATTTCACTGTGGTTTGCATTTACATTTCCCTAAAAAATTATTTTGGTCATCTTTTCATGTGTTTAGTAGCCATTTGTGTGTTTCTTTGGTGAAATGTCTTTTAGAACTTTTTACTTTTTACCTATTTGTGAAGTTTTATCTTTTAAGTTCTTAAAATTTTAAGAATTCTTTATATATTCTGGATGCAACTTCCTTATTGGATACATGATATGAAAATATTTTCTTTCAGTCTACAGCTCGTCTTAACTTTCTTTGTTATTTTTTTTATTATGAGAGAGAAAGAGAACATGAGTGGGGTAGAGGGAGAGAGAGAGAATCTTAAGCAGGATCCATACTCAGCACAGAGCCTGATGTGGGGCTCAATCCCACACCCTGGGATCATAGCCTGAGCCAAAATCAAGAGTCAGGCACTCAACCAACTGAGCCACCAAGGCACCTTTTATCTTAACTATTTTTTTAAATGTTTTATTTATTTTTGTAGACAGGGCATGAGCATGAGCGGGGGTGGACGGGGTGCAGAGAGAGAGACACACAGAATCTGAAGCAGGATCCAGGCTCTGAGCTGACAGCACAGAAATCAATGTGGAGCTTGAACCCACAAACCATGAGATAATGACCTGAGCTGAAGTCGGACACTTAATCGACTGAGCCACCCAGGCTCCCTCACCAGCTTAACTTTCTTAATGGCAGTCAAAAGTTTTGAATTTTTATGAAGACCAATGTATTAAATTTTCTTTTATGAATCATGCTTTTAAACTTGAATCTAAAACCTCATTGCCTAATTAAAATCTCAAGATTTTCTATTTTTTCTAAGAGTTTTATAGAATAGCTATAACATTTAGGGATGTAATTTACTTTGAGTTGTGTTTTGTATATAATGAGAAGTTACTACCTAGTGTCACTTTGTATCACTCTGAAGTATTCTCTTTAGCATTTCTTCTAAGACATTTTTGCTAATATAGTAACAAATATTGTTAGTTTTTTTAATCTAGGAATGTTTTTGTTTTAGGGCTCAAACCTGCAAACCGTGAGATCATGACCTGAGCCCATACTCAGTCTGGCCCGTGCCACCCAGGCACCTCTTTCATCACTTTTAATATGTCATTCTGCTGAGTTCTGTCCTCTATTGTTTGTGATAGGAAGTCAGATGTTAATCTACTTAATAGGTTTATTGATATATAAGTCACATACCATTTATTTCACTCATTTACAGTGTGTAACTCAGTGGTATTTAGTACATTCACAGAGTTGTGCTTCCATCACAATGTTCAATTTTAGAACATTTTCATTATGTGGGAAAGAAATATTGATACTCCAAGCCATCATCCACTAATCTAATTTCTGTCTCCATAAAATTTCCCTACACTGGACATTCAGAAAGATGGAATTTATATAGACAGTCTTTTGTGACTTGCTTTTTAAAACTTAGCTCTGACCTCTAAAACTATCCTTCGTAATGTATATTTCTTTATTAATTAATCATCTCAAAAATTTATTTATTTCAATTTTATTGGCAACTGTGTATTAAAATTAGTTACAAAGGTAATCTATCTTACAGTTAATATATTTTCTAAATATTTCTAGAAAGATCTGAGTACATTTCACCCCATGTGACTGAATTTCCAAAAGCATATCATAGAACATCTAGGGCTGTGTCAACCATTCGTAAAACCATCCAGTTTCCTTCACTGAATAAAAAACCTTCAGGTAATTTTTATTCTTATTGTACAATGTAATTTTTTAAATTAGTAAAGCTTTAATTATATGGAAATAACCATATCATACTAGCCATAGTCATATAACCAGCTTAGCAAAACATAAGTGAAAGTAAACACTGATTAAGCTCATCTAACATATATGCATTTTATATGTTATATCTCTTCCTTCCCTGCCACCAGTAAATTGGACCTCCATTTTTTTTCTCAGCCTTCCTTTCTTGCTCACTATTATATATCCTGCAGATGGCTGAGATAAACCCATTTTATAATCTTTCTTTTTATATTTATACATTTTCCTTTTCTCCAACCCCAGGAAGGATATGTCACAGAGAAACTCAGTATGAGGGTAGATTGGAAGGAAAAGAAACATTATGTTCACTGTTCCCTTTTCCTTCATTACTATCTCCCCAGCCAGGCCCCCATTTCTTATCATTGCTCCAAAGGCATTATATAATCATCATCCTATAGATATCCTATGGATATTGAGTTTGAAGGTTTTTAAAAATGTAGATTATTTTTCTTTGTTCTATTATATTCTCTAAAGCCCCAAATAGTTATATATACTACCAATACTTTGGCCAGTTTTTCTTTCTCCCTCTGCATCTTTGTCTCATCATTATATCCATTGGCCACCTTTTACCATCCTATGGATTTGTAATTCAGAGATAAAATAAATTTGACTATTAAGTCAAACAATATTCTGTAAAATTAGAAAAATTAATTATAATATAGTCTTTATGTTCAGAAAAGTTATTCTCTTCTTCCTACTAACTGCCAGACAATGAGATCAGTAGTTTTACAGTATATGTATATTTCAGACAAATTTAATTGATTTTTAAATTCACCTGCTACTTCATATAACCTACAATACTGCTTTCCATTTATTAGCTCCTTGTTCACCTACAATTTGTGTTTTCTCTCCTAAGCAAAACTTTCCCTTGGATAGAGGTGTTAATTATAAGCAGTAATATTGCCTTAAGAAACAAGAAAGAGAAAGAGAGTAAGAACTAACAAATAGTCTGGATAACTTACTATTTAAACTTCTACTCCATAATTAGAGAAAAATAATAGTGGTCTTCTTTTATGGATGGAATAGAAATGATTCTATCACAAATATTTTTATATTCTATCAAACCATCAAGGCTTTTAACCTAAAAATAATAACAGAAAAATATTTTTAAAGCAAACACTTGCCTTAAGGAAACGGAAGGATTCGAAATGTTTTATTTCTCTGTACAACATATATTGTAAAAACTCAATGCATTAATATAGTAAATTTTTCCCACTTTGAGAAAATACAACATAAATACCCCACATTCTGTTTATTTTAGTGTATTTTTCTTCAAATGAGCATGTTGAAACTATTGTCTTTATTACATAGTTGTGTTTTTAACTGTTGAAAGTATGTATCTTAACAATCGTATTTCTAAACATATCTGCTTCCATTAACACTACATCTTTCACTGTATACATTTTTATACAAAAATGTATAAAAAATTTTTAATAAAGATATGCTGTTTCATATAAAGGTAAAAACTTTATATGATAATTTATCAATTTAATTGTTTAAGTATTTTTTATTATCATACTGAAAAAAACCTCTTCTTCTGGCATTTTTAAAAATTTTATTTATTTAAGAGAAGGGGAGGGGCAGAGAGAGAGAGAGAGAGAGAGAGAGAATCCCAAGCAGGCTCCACACTTTCAGCTCAGAGTTTGATGTGGGATTCAGACTCACAAACTGTGAGATCATGACTTGAGCTGGAATCACTAGTTGGATGCTAAACCAATTGAGCCACCCAGGTGCCCCTCTTCCTCTGGCATTTCTGTATACAATATTTCTAATATTTCTTTTTCTTGATATGTAGTCTTACTGGGTTTTGTTTGTTTTTTAAGTTTTTATTTATTTATTTTGAGAGAGAGAGAATGAGTGGGGTAGGGGCAGAGGGAGAGGGAGAGAGAATCCCAAGCAGGCTCCATTCTGCCAGCGTGCTGAAGTGGGGCTTGAACTCACCAACCATGAGATTGGAACCTGATTGGAAATAAAGAGTCAGGCACTTAACCAACTCAGCCACCCAAGAGCCCTGTGGTTTTGTTTTTAAATATCAAATACCCAGCAAGGAAAAACCAGAGAGAAAATATTTGTGCTAGTAAAGCTGCTAGAAATTATTTTTAAAAATTTAAGGAAGCTGTGCTTTAGAATTGGATTAATATTTATTTTAAATTTTTAAAAGTTGAAATAAGATAATTTGTAAGATAATTTAGTAATATTGTTTCATTTTTTAGGGCATCGAAAAAAATCTATCTCAAACAAAAAGAATATTGAACTTACTCTGCCTGCTGTGATCTCTACAACTAAAAAACCTATCCATAAAGGTAAAAAAGAAATCAGTGCTATACAAAGACAAATGAAATAAAACTTTATAGTATGTTTCCATTGTTTCTATTTACAAATCCCCTCAAACCTATGGGCCCCTTTTTCCAGACAACCAGTGTTATGAACCAAGTATATTTTCCTAAACCTTTCTTCAAATGTATTTTTGACACACACACACACACACACACACACACACACACACACACACACCTCTCTATATATATGAATTTGCTCTTCTGTACATAATAGAATCATATGTATAGATCTTTCTTCCCTCCAATCCAGATAAACTGATAATATATATCTCTTTTATATCTCATACCTTTAAGTTGTTACATGATATTCTATAATGTGAATGTGCTATATTTTATTCAACCATTCTTCTACTGAATGACATTTAGATTCTTATCAAATTGTTTTTTTTTACTACTATAAACAATGGTACAATAAATATCACTGTACATATTTATCTATGTTGTGGTGATTGTATTTTATAAAAGCATGTAAACATGTATTACATTAAAGATATATGTTTTTTATTTTAATATATATTTCCAAATTACTTTTCAAATGATCATAGTTAATAATTTTGCTAGCAATTTCATGAAGGACTTATTTCCCAGGATCTTAATGAGCCCTAGACTTTTCATAGATTGGAAAACAATATTTTTAAGCAATAAATACTATGTAAAGTAATCTTTACATTGAGTGCAATAATTATCAAAATCCCAGCAATGTTTTTTAAAGAAATAGAAAAATCCATCCTAAAATTCATATGGAATCTTAAGAGATCCCAAATAGTCAAAATGATCTTGAAAAAGAACAAAGTTGGAGAAAACACACCTCATTATTTTGAAACTTACTACAAAGCTACAGTAGTCAAAACAGTGGTACTGGCATAGAGACCGAAATACAAACTAAGGCAATAGAATAGAGGACCCGGAAATAAACTATCATGTATGTGGTCAAATTACTTTGACAAGGAGGCCAAGACCATTAAATGGAAAAAAGAGAATTATATGGTGCTGAAAAAACCGGATATCCACATGCAAAAGAGTGAAATTAGATCCCTATATTACACCTTACCTTACAGCTTAAAATAGATCAAAGGCCTAAAACTAAGTGCTAAACTATAAAACGCTTGGAAGAAAACATAGCGTAAAATCGTAAAGACATTGTATTTGACAATAATTTCTTGTGTATGTGTAGGCACAGTCAAACAAAGAAAAAATGGACGGGTTTTATCACAATTTTAAAATTATTCATCAAAAGACAAGGCTAATAAAGTGAAAAGGAAACCCACAGAATGGGAGAAAAATATTTGCAAATCATGTATCTGAATAGCAGTTAACAACCAGAATATATACAGAACTCTTAAGCTCAACAATGAAAACAAAAAACTTGATAAAACAGTGAGCAGGAAACCTTGATAGACATTTCTGCAAAGAAGATATACAAATAGCCAATAGGTACATGAAAATATGGTAAATTTCACTGTTCATCAAGGAAATGCAAATCAAAACCACAATGAGATATCACTTTACACTCAGAAAAGTAACTATGATGAAGGGAACAAAAGGAAAAAAGAAAGAAAATAAAAAATGGTGAGGACGTGGAGAAATTGGGACTCTTATGCACTACTGCTGGAAATGTGAAATGATGCAACTGCTATGTAAAGAGTGTAGTGGTTCCTCAAAATATTAAATATAGCATTACTGTATGATTCAACAATTCCATTCCAGATATATACCCAAAAGATTGAAAGCAAGGGCATGAAGTGATCTTTATTTATAGCAGTATCATTCATGATAGCTAAAAGATAGAAGACTTTCAAGTGTCCAACAGTGGTTAATGGACTAAAAAAAAAAAAAAATGTGGCATATGCACGCAATGGAATATTATTCAGCCTTAAAGAGGAAAGAAAACCTGACACAGCATGGTTTAGCATATAACATGGATGAATATGAAAGACATTATACCAAGTGGAATAAGCCAATCACAAAAGGACAAACACTGTATGATTGGCACTAATATGAAGTATCTTCACATGATCAAATTCATAGAGACAGTAAGTAGAATGTTGGTTTCCAGGAACTGGAGGAAATGGGAATGGAGAATTATTTTTTAATGGGTACAGTTTCAGTTCTGCAATGAAAAAGTTCTGAAGATGGATAGTGGTGATGTCTGCACAGTGTGAATGTACTTAATGCCACTAAACTATACACTTAAAAATGGTTTAAAGGGTAAATTATATGTTATATATATTTTACTACAATTTTTAAAATAAATGCTAAAAATGTTTTATCTTAAGTGATGGTTATTTACATTTAATGAGAACTGATCATATTTTAATATTATTATTATTACCTATTTTAATTTTCTTCATGAATAACCTACTTATATTCTTTGCTTTTATTTCTGGTATTTGCTTTTGTTATTGAAGAAGTTTTTTGTGTAATAGGATTTTTTAAATTTTTGTCTCAATTTAAACTTACAGAGAAATTGAAGGAGTACCAGAAGGAATTCTCATAAAGCCTATACCAAGATTCATCAATTGTTTATATTCTGCATTTTTGTCTTATCATTTTATGTTCATATATATATGAGAGATATAAGATATAAGTGTGTGTGTCCCACAGTCATTATTTTTTCTGAAATGTATAAGTGTAACTTGGAAGAAAGTGACCATATTTTCATCTCCGTATCTTCATATCTAAGCACGGAATAAACACTACAAAAATAAATGAAAATTAAATATCAATGTGGTGATTACTTAACTCACTGCACTCAGGCCAGGGACAAAACACTGGCCACAGGAAGTAAGGAGAGTCTGCAGACAACTGGCCTGAAGGATAGAGCAGCCAGAACACAACAGCAGGGCACATGCAGCACACACCAGAGATACCCCCCTGAAGTGTCAGGCTCTGGGCACTACATGACCTCTTCTTCATAAGGTCATTACTT
This sequence comes from Cryptoprocta ferox, assembly GCA_028646485.1. Taxonomy (NCBI): domain Eukaryota; kingdom Metazoa; phylum Chordata; class Mammalia; order Carnivora; family Eupleridae; genus Cryptoprocta; species Cryptoprocta ferox. The sequence continues at coordinate 104,380,197 of CM053571.1, read as the reverse complement.
CCAAGAGCAGGAGACATGACTGGCTTTTTTAACACACAGAAGAAGGCAGAGGCCTAGACAATGCAAAGATGGAGGAATTTATCCCAAGTGAAAGAAAAAGATAAAGCCACAGCCAGAGATCTAAGTGAAACGATATAAGTAACATGCCTGATGGAGAATATAAAATGGCAATCATAAGGATATTCACTGGGCTTGAGAAAAGAAGACATCAGTGAGAACCTTACCACAGCAATTGGAGAGTTAAAATGGAATCAGAGATGAAGAAGACAGTAAATGAGTTTAGAAACAGGCTCGATGCAATGAACAAGCCTGGAGGAAATAGAGGAATGAATTAGTGACCTAAAAGACAAAATAATGGAAAATAATAAAGCTGAACAAAAGAGACATAAAAGAATTATGCAACACGAGAATAGATTTATGGAACTCAGTGACTGGATCAAACATAATAACATTTGCATTATAGGAGTCCCTGAAGAACAGAGAGAAAAGGGAGTAGAACATTTATTTGAAGAAATAATAGCTGAAAACTTCCCTAATCTGGAGAAATAAACAGATATGCAGATGATAGAAGGGACAAAAAATGCCAAACAAAATCAATAAAAGGAAGCCAACACCAGGATATATTGTAATTAAATTTGCAAAAATATAGTGATAAAGAAAACATTTTAAAAGCCGCAAAACACGACAATAACATGCAAGGGAAACCACATAAAGCTAGCTGGAGACTTTTCAGCAGAAACTTTCCAAGACAGAGGGGAGTGGTATGATATATTCAATGTGCTGAATGGGTAAAATCTGCAGCCAAGAATATCCAGCAAGGTTACCATTCAGAATATAAGGAGAGATAGAGTTTCCCACACAAAAAGAAAAGGAGTTCATGACCACTAAACAAGCCCTGTGAAAAATATTAAAGGGGACTTTTGGAGTGGAAAGGAGAGACTAAAAATGTGAAAGACAGGAAACAATAGAGAAAATCTCCAGAAATAATGACAAAACAAGTAATACAATGCAATAAATACATATCTATCAATAATTACTTTGAACGTAAATGGACTAAATGCTCCTATCAAAAGACATTGGGTGTCAGAATGGATAGAAATACATGACTGATCTATATGCTACCTAAAAGAGACTATTTTTATACTTAAAGACACCTGCAGATTGAAAGTGAGAGGGCGGTGAAACATTTATCACACAAATGGATGTCAAAAGAAAACCAGAGTAGCAATATTTATATTGGACAAACTGAACTTTAAAACAAGGACTTTAACAAGAGACAAAGGAGGACACCATATAATCATAAAGGGGACAATCCAACAAGAAGATACAACAATTGTAAATATTTAGGCACCAACATGAAAGCACTCAAATATACAAAAACTGTTAATAACAAGAATAAAGGAACTAATTGATAATAATACAATACATAAAAATAAACTCAAATGGATTAAAGACCTACATTTGAGAACTAAAACTATAAAAATACTACAATAGAACACAAACAGTAATTTCTTTGACATAGCCATAGCAACATTTTTCTGGACATATCTCCTAAGCAAGGGAAACTAAAACAAAAATAAACTATTGGAACAGCATCAAAATAAAAAGGTCTTTTAACAGAGAAAGAAACCATCATCAACAAAACTAAAAGGCAACCTACTGAATGGGAAAATATATTTGCAAATAATGTATCAGATAAGGGCTCATATACAAAATATATAAATAATTTATACAATTCAACACCAAAGAAACAAACAATCCAATTTAAAGAATGGGCAGAGGACCTACATTGACATTTTTCCAAAATAGACATGCCAATAGCCAACAGATACATGAAAAGATGTTCATCACTCATCATCAGGGAAATGCAAATCAAAACCACAATGAGATATCAGCTTACACTTATTAGAATGGCTAAAATCAATAACATGAGAAACAACAGGTATTGGCGAGGACGTACCAAAATAGGAGTCCTTGTGCATTAAGAATGTAAGTTGGTACACCCACTCTGGAAAACAGTATGGAGGCTTCTAAAAAAAATAGAAATACCATATAATCCAGGATTCCCACTACTGGGTATTTATCCAAAGAAAATAAAAACATTAAATCAAAAAGGGATTGCTTTCTTAATTTCTCTGATGTTTTATTTGTTTATAAAATGTAACTGATTTCTGTATGTTAATTTTTATCCTGCAACTTTACTAAATTCCTTTGCTCTAAAATTTTTTGGTGGAGTCTTTTGGATTTTCTATATATAATATAATCTGAAAACAACATTTTGCTTCTTCCTGTCTAATTTGGATGACTTTTTGTTTCTGTTTTTTCTATAATTGCTAGGACTAGAAGAACTTCCAGGACTCTTTTAAGTAGAAATGATGAGAGTGCGTATTCCTGTCTTGTTCTTGATCTCCGATAGTTTTGTGTTGTTGTTGTTTGTCATTGAGTATGTTAGCTGTTAGCTTGTCATATCTGGCCTTATTATGTTGAAATACATTCCTTCTGTACCTAATTTGTTGAGAACTTTTATCATGAAAGAGTGTTGAATTTATCAAATGCCTTTTCTTTAAATCTCTTGAGATGATTATAATCATTTTGTTAATGTAGTATATCATATTTACTGATTTGCTATGTTAAATCATCCTTGCATCCCTGAGATGAATCCCACTTGATCCTGGTGTATAATCCTTTTGATGTGTTCTTGAATTCTATTCTAGCATTTTGTTGAGGATCTTTGCATGTATGTCCATCAGGGATATTGGCCTGTAATTCCCTCCCTCCCTTCCTCCTTTTTTTTTTCTTTTCTTCCTCCCTCCCTCCCTTCCTTCCTTCCTTCCTTCGTTCCTTCGTTCCTTTCGTTCTTTTCTTTCTTTCTTTCTTTCTTTCTGTCTGTCTGTCTTTCTCTCTCTCTCTCTTTCTCTCTCTCTCTCTTTCTCTCTTTCTCTCTTTCTTTTTCTTTCTTTCTTTTTCTTTCTTTCTTTCTTTTCTTTCTCTTTCTTTCTTTCTTTCTTTCTTTCTTTCTTTCTTTCTTTCTTTCTTTTCTTTCTTCTCCTTGTCTGGCTTTGGTATCAGTGATGCTGGCCTCAAACAATGAGTTCGAAAGTATTCCCTTCTCTTATATTTTTTGAAAGAGTTTGAGAAGTATTAGTATTAACTCTTCTTTAAATGTTTGGTAGAATACACTCATGCATTCATCTGGTCCTAGGATTTTATTCATTGGGAGATTTTTTTATTCCTGAAATAATTGCCTTGCTTGTTATTATTCTGTTCAGATTCTCTATTTCTTTGTGATTCAGTCTTGTTAGGTTGCGTGTTTCTATGAATTTATCCATTTCTCCTGAGTTACTTAATTTGTTGCCACATAAATGTTGGTAGTAGAGTATTATGATCTTCTGTATTTCTGTTGTATCAGTATTGTCTACTCTTTATAAATTTGTTAATTTAAGTCATCTCTCTTTTATTCTTAGTCAAGCTAAATGTTGGTCAATTCTGTCTATCTTTTCAAGAAATCAACTCATTTTGTTGACTTTCTAGTGTCTATTTCTTTTATTTTTCTCTAATCTTTATTATTTGCTTCCTTCTGCTAATGTCAGATTAATTTATTGTTCCTTTTCCTTGAGGTGTAAAGTTATATTCTTTATTAGAGAGTTTTGTTGTTTCTTAATGTAGTGATTTTTGCTTAAAACTTAGCAATTAGGACTGCTTTTGCAGCATACCATAAATTTTGGTATGTTATGTTTCCATTTTTCTTTGTCACTAGATATTTTTAAATTTCCTTTTTGATTTTTTTTTCTTTGGCCCATTGGTTGTTCAGACGTGTGTTGCTTAATTTCCACATATTTGTGAATTTTCTACCTTTACTTTGACTATTGATTTCTAGTTTTATACCATTGTGGTTGGAAAACATGTTTGATATGATTTTAATCTTCTCAAGTTTTTAAGACTTGTTTTATGGCCTAACATATAATCTAACCTGTAGAATGTTCCATGTACACTTGAAGAGAATGTATATTCTTCTGGTACTGTATGAAATGTTCTGTATATATGTCTAGGTCTATTCAGTCTAAAGTGTTGTTCAAGTTCATCATTTCCTTATTGGTTTTCTACTTGAATTATCTATCCGTTGTTAAGAATGGGATATTAAACATTGTTGAAAGTGGGATATGAATTTCACTGACATTATTGCATTGGTGATCTAATATGGGGTATGTATATATTTATAATGGTTATATCCTCTTAATGAAATGATCCCTTTATCATCAAAGACTGATTTTGTCTTTTTTGATAATTTTTAGCATAAAGGCTACTTTGTCTGATAAAACTATAGCTACCCGTTTTCTCGTATGATTTTTATTTGCATGGAAAATCTTTTTCCATCTCTTCACTTTCAGTCTATCAGTGCTCTTAAAATTTAAGGAGGTCTATTGTAGGCTGCATATGGTTGAGTATTATTTATTTTTTAATCCTTTTAAGTCCTCTATATTTTAATAGGAGAATTTAACCATTTATATTTAGCATAATTATTGATGGATAATGACTTAGATCACCATTTTGTTAATTGCTTTCTGATTGTTTTATAGTTCCTTTCTTCCTCTCTTGCCATCTTTCTTTGTGAATTGATGATTTTTTGTAGTGATATGCTTTACTTTCTCCTTATCATTTATGTATCTATTATAGTTTTTTTGCTTGTTATTATCACAATGCTTTCATGATACATCGCATAGCAGTTTAAGCTGATAACAACATAAATTTAATTCCATAAAATGTTCTACACATTTACTTGCACTCCCAATTTTACTTTGTTGATGTCTCAATTTATCTTTTATATTGTGTTTATGTTAGCAAAATATTGTATCTATAGTTATTTTAACATTTTTGCCTTTTAACCTATGTGCTAGAGTTCAGCCTAATTTATACATCACCATTACAGTACTAGAGAATTTTGATTTTGACTACATATTTTCATGTTCCTAATTAGCATCCTTTCATTTCAGCTTGAAGTACTCCCTTTAGCATTTCTTGTAGGGCAGGTGTAATGGTGTCAATTGTAGGGTAGGGTGTAGCATCTCCAATTCCTGGGAGGCACAGCAGTAAATACTCTGTGAAGTTCCGTCAGTTGAGGTCAATGTTATGTAATACTGTGGGGGTCTCCTGTGGCCAAGGTTGTGGCGTTCCTATGGGTGGCATAGCAGGTAAGAACTATCAGGGTCCTCAGTGGTGAAGGCTGCTGAGGTCTTCCTGTTCGTTTTTGCCTGTGGAAGAGGTCCTAGCTGAGTAGATCCCTCTTGGTGCCAGTTCTGAAGTACTGGCACTGAGATTAGCAGTAGAGCCAGTCCTGGGATCAGTTGCATGTGGAACTACTACAGCATTTGGGTCCTGGGATATAGGGCACTTGCTGTGGCAGGAACACTAGTGTTTGAGGTGTGGGTATGTGCAGATTTTGTGTGGAACTGAGATACAGTCTCTGGGGTTCACTGTGGTGCTTGGGGAAGGGAGTATGCAACAGCATCATGGGCCCTGTGGTAGCAAGGTATGGTGATGGTTTGGCCTAGGGAACGGGTGCAGTAGCACCTTGGCCTGGGGATGGTAGATCAAAATCCCAACTCTGGCCCCAGAGAGTAGTCTGGGAAGAGCAGCAGTACATCCAGGTGATATAACACTAAAGTCCTGTGGCAGAACCCAGAGGGTGGAGTGCCAAGTAGTGGTTGCTTCTATTAATGGCAAGTCAAAGCCACAACCTGGGATCTGGGGCAGAGGACAGAGTAGTGGCAGCCCCTCTGGTTCCACAGGTGATGAGGTGTTGTGGTTTCTCAACTCGGGTAGCAATGACTGGGATGCCTGGGAGGCAAGTCCCACCACAGCAATGGCTTCAGTCCTGGAGAGGAAATGGGGGTAGCATCTATCGACTCTATCAGCTGGGATTAGTGTTGGTACATACTGTGGGAGTAGCAAAAGTGCAAAAATCTATGGCAGTGAAGCTTGCTGGGGATCTCCTGTTCTCATTTTCCCCGGGGGGTGAAATACCTCCAAGGAGACTTGTCCTAGCTGCCTGAGATGGAGGATGATGTGACTCAGGTAAAGTGTTTCCTCCACTTTTCTATGTGGGCATCCTTGGTTTTTGAGCTCTGCAGGATTTCTGCTGCTTTTTCTTTGTAGTGCAGAGCTTTTCTAGAGCTGTTTTCATTGGTTTGTAGTTTATTCTTGTTTTGTTGGGAAAACAAGCATTGAGATCTCCTAGCCCCATCTTGTTTATATTACCTCTATTATTATTTATTCAAAAAATCAAGCGTCTTTTTGCTACACTTTTTAACATGTAATAATATGTCTTGAAAATCTTTCCATATCAGCACATTCAAATCAGCCTAATTGTTTTTAAGTCTTTTATATTTGAGAATACCATAGTTTATTTAACTAGGCCTCTGTTAAATGGGCACTTTGGTTGTTTTCAGTTTTCTAATAATGTTGCAACAAACATCATTTGAATAAATTGATATTTTATAATCCATTTTTGGTTTCTATCAGCTCAAAGATGAGTCTTCTACCTAAAAGGAATTGCCACTATTTCTTCTCTAACACTAATTTTATGATCCTTTTCTTTCACAGTACACAAATTGTCTCTTACTTAAAATTGACTTAAAAAAAAGAACCATCGATATATTAAACATATATATTATATGTATTCCAACCCAAAAACAACATTCCAGTGAATTGGAACTTTAAAAATTTCTCTATCAATGCTTCTTAAAGTGTGGCTTCTAGACTAGTAACCTAGGCATCAACTGGGAATATATTAGAAATACAAATTATTGGACCCTACCACAGACCTAAAGAATCAGAAGCTTTGGAGTTCAAATCTAGCAATCTGTTTTAATAAGTTTTCAGGGTGATTCCGACATCAGCTAAATTTGGGGAACCATGGTGGCTATATTTATACTACTCTATGTAAAGGATGTCCCAGTATCATTTCTATAGAAACATAGATAAATTTATGTACCGATTTTCCATTTCTAATTCCAATGTTACTATTATTCATATACAATAATGTTTCCCTATGTAACATATGATAAAAATTATATGAACTATAATGAAATTAATTTTTTTAATCGCAATAACTTTTCTTTAAAGTGTCATATACTGCTGCCTGAAAATCTCTACCCTACCATATTTTTGAGAATAAATGAATCCTGATCAAGATAACATGAGCAAATTCACGGAGATAGCAATGAACATTGCAAGTGTGGAATCCTTATGAAAATAATACTGACTTGAAAGGATGGTGCTTATTGGACAATAGTGGGCAACTTATCTACCCTGGATAAGTAGGGTAGCTTAACTGGCAGTAGGTGAGTTTGAATGTTTGCAATTCTTTCTCTTTTTTCTAATTTTAAAAAAGGTTATATTTTAAATCACAAGTGATTAAAATACTCTATTCAAAATGTTAATGTTAAAACACTGGACAACAAATTTCAAAAAGAAAAGGAAGTAAACATAAATGTCTCATGACAATAATGTGATTGATATGTGTTAAAGCATATTTTGTAGAATTGGTAATGTTTATTTTTGAGAGACCAAGCGTGAATGGGGGAGGGGCAGAGAGAGAGGGAAACAGAATCTAAATCAGGCTCCAGCCTCTGAACTGTCAGCACAGAGCCTGACATGGATGGGGCTTGAATTCAGGACCCCAAGATCATGACCTGAGCCGAAGTCAGGAAATCTGGAGCTATGCCACTCATGTGTACTAAGTGCTAATAATTTTAAAGACATGATTCTTGTCAATGTTAATAACACTAAAATATTGTTTTTAACCACATTTTCACTATGCCCTACAGTGAATAATACTACTAGATGACATGGTCTTAAATTCCAATCTGGATTATTACTGACATGAATATTTCAACTTATATAATATCCTTTTGAACCCTGAATGTTATATATACCCAGCAAAAATTAGAAAATTGGACAATGATATTAATCTAAGTATGTGGAGTTCCATTTTGTGTCAAAAATTAAGGAAAAATAGATTTGTACAGAAACATAAAGTGGAATAAAATTAATAAAATAATGGCTATACTCTAAAATCGCTAATTTAAACATGTTTATAATCTACACAGTAGTAAAAAATGTACAGCTTATATATGGTAAAAAAAGAAATTATAGATTGAGCCTAATTAAGGTATCAGTGAAGAAAAAGTAAATAGAGTAATTCTTCACTAATGACTGATTCTATTCTCTGAAACTGTGAAACATCCAGAAGTAATATAAAGATGAAACATATTAGCAACTCTTGTGAGGGTTTTGGAGAGAGACTATATGCAGAAACAATAGTAAAATTGTTATTTCAAGATGCCAAATAAATGGATTGTAAACAAGGTGAATTTTATATTTCTCTCTAGAATTATTATTTTTTTCAACATCAACCTTAGTTCAAGATAGCAATCTGTCCCCATGAATGGCAATTGCTGAGATTGTTTAAACTGGATCCATTCCACTTTTCTCTGTTTGCCCCTATAGACTATCCAGATAACAGTGCCATATATATTAATTATGTAATAATTTGATTAAATTAGCTAACATATGTGCTAAATTAGTGATTCTCAAGCCTATCTACAAAATGGAATTCAACTGGGGTGCTTTTAAAAAAACACTAATTCTTGGGGGCACCTGGGTGGCTCAGTCGGTTAAGCTCCGACTCTTGATTTCAGCTCAGGTTTATGATTTCATGTTTCATGCGTTTGTATCCCAGTCAGGCTCCACACTAAGCTCAGAGCCTGCTTAGGATGTTCTCTCCGTCTCTTTTTGTCCCTCCCTGCCTCATGCTTTCTTTCTCTCTCTCAAAATAAATAAACTTAAAAAAAAAAAAAAACAACATTTCTCTGTTCCCATCCCCAGACCAATTAAACCAGATACTCTGTAGGTGATTCAAGGTGCTACCAGAGTTGTGAACCATGGTGTTTATCATTTGATGATATAAGAGAAATCAACTAATTTCCAAACCCATATGCAAATAGTTACTGCTGATTTTTTTTTAAAAATCCATATCCTATAGCTATTGGCAAATGAATCTCAGTGAACAAATTCAATACATATTGGTTCCATTTAAATATTCTCCTCCCAAAGCATCGCTTTTATGGCAATTACAACTTTTACTCCACAGCACTCCACAATATAATTTCCTGTGAAAATGGAAATGTTATGTATCTGTGCCCTCTAAAAAGGGAGCCATGAGCAATATGCAGCTGTTGAAGTCTTGAATGTGGCTCGTGTGACTGAGAATCTAGATTTTTAATTTTAATTAGTTTAAATCTATCCATATGTGGTTTGTGACTCCCATATTGGATAGCTCAACTTAAGAATGATCAATGATCCAAAGTTAATCAGGACCTGAGAAGGCAGTGAGCTATTCAGAAAAATACATAGAAAATATTTTTGTTGATTAATGACTGGTATAAATAAAAACAGACCCCTAGAGAAGTAGAAGCAGGAATAGTATTTCAAAAGTATTGTTGGATAAAATATAGTGCTTTTATATGATAGTAGGATGTCCCTTAATATTGAGTAGACAATGTCAGTTTCAACCAAGAACTGTCTAGCTCAAATTAGTCCAGAATTTGGGCAAAGCACGTAGGATCTACAGCTTTGGAAGGCTTTGGCTACCATCAAAGATAAGGCAAGTCATTTCCCTTTTTAACAATGCAGTTAAAAAATTTATTGTGACATTTGTTTAAAATGGTAATGAAGACTTTATTCAAGATTATTGCAATAGGGCAGAGAGATTGAATTCAACTCCAAATATAGCAAAGACAGCTGGGGATCTCTAGCCAATGAGCAGAATGAGGAGGTCAGTAGATATAAAATTACTAAAAGGAGACTTCAAGGGTAGGAACATTCCTACTAAATTAGCCAAAGAGTGTTCTTGCTAAAACCAGGCCAAGGGCAGAGGCCAAGGCCTAGTCAAAAAGAGGGCTTAGAGGAGCCCAAACATAATTTGGTTAAGGGAGGAGTCTTTGTCAATGTCTGGCTAAAATCAACTTTTTAGCATTGAGAGAAAGATCACTGATTTTGAAAACCAAAAGCTCTAGATAATATTTTGAAAAATGGAATTAATGTAACATATGATCTAATAAGAAGAAATGTATAAAACTGAAAGTTTTAGAAATGTTTGTATGTGTGTGTATCAGAGGTTAAATTAAGTGAAAGTTACAATGACTTGGTTTATTTTCAGAATTCTTCTTTACTATCTGGAACAGATTTGAAACTCTAAGACCAAACCCTTTTTGTTGCTGATATTAAGAAAGGAGCTCTATATTGAAGTTCCAGCTTGCTTCTATTCACTAATGTCCCCGTAATAATTTCTGGTGTGATGTAAAAACAATTAAATAAACTTTGTTCTCTGCATGTTTTGATAATGTCGTGATTACCTAAGTGTCACATTTGCAAGTATATTTTGTATGATGTTATATAGAGGAAAGTAGTCTTCATACATTTCTTATACTTCCAGGTAAAAGCATTGAATTTAGAAAAGAAAATATCTTGCTTTATTTTTTTCACATTAAAACTGGATATTCATTGAAGAGGACAGAACAAAATCTTCATTCTTTATGTAATAGTAAACACCAATTCATAGAAAATATTTAGTAAAACAACAAATCATACTACTGGCTGTAGTTCAACTATTAAGGACTTATAAAATCAAAGGACTTACGCTGTGTGGAAATGTTAGTAGTGAATATGAAATTTATTTGATGTTAATTTTAAAAGGAATATTGAAAAGAGTAAGAGAAAGCAACTTATAAATACTGAATGAGTTAGTAACTCAGTATCTTTATGTGGCCTTGTTTTCTCTTATGGTCCTGAAATTTATGCATTTTTATTATTATGATCATCCATTCATGTGCTTCTATTTATGTGAATATGGTTTTATTTATTTTTAGACTATTTTATCAACTTCTACTATTCCTAAATGTAAATTAATATTTTAGTTTCTTATTTACTTGAAAATCCAGATGAAATAAAATTAAATAATACACTTATGTATTCAATTAGATTTTTCTAGTATCCAAAATTATTGTAACACTTCAAAATGTGCTTCTACTGATAGGGTTTAGAGAAAAAAATCAAGATACCTGAATTTCTATGTTTAAGAATTCTATCTTTCACATACAGCATCTCAATCCATAATATACAGCATTGTGGATCCCAGAGATAGATTCAAAGTGATTTTTTTGTCACATCCTTAGTGCCTCTCAGTGATACACAGACAAATTTTAAGTCAAATACATATGTACTCCATCAGCTTAGTAATTTGTTTTGAAAAATGTAAGACCTAGGTACTGGAGAATACTGTATCACACTGTATCTACCTATAGATATTTCTTCAGACAATATTAGAGTTTGAACCATGATTTGTAACAAATATTAGGCAACATTTAATTTTACTTCATGTACAATTCCTTTCACAACTTCATGTTTGAAAGATGACTATTTGACCTCTGCTTAAGTGCATCTAGTTACAGTGATCTCTCTCTCTCTCTCTCTCTCTCTCTCTCTCTCTCTCTCTCTCTCTCTCTCCCTCTCCCTCTTTTTCTCTCTTTGGTAGAAAGTGAATTAATTTTTTATTGAAGCATATTTAATATACAGGTTATATTAGTTTCAGGTGTGCAGTATAAGGTTTCAATAATTCGACATATTTCTCAGTCCTCATCAAGATAAGTGCACTCTTAATCCACTTTACTTTACCTATCACCACACCCTCCTTCCCTTTGGCAACCATCAGTTTGTTCTATCTAAGAGTCTGTATTTTTGTTTCACTTTTTTCTTTGTTCATTTGTTTTGTTTTAAATTTCACACATGAGTGAAATAATATGGCATTTATCTTTCTCTGACTGACTTATTTCACTTAGCATTATACCCTCTAGATCTATCCATATTGTTGCAAGTGGTAAGATTTCATTCTATTTTATGGCTAAGTAATATTCCATCACATATATATCACATATTCTTTATCCATTCATCTATTGTAGGAGTCTGTCACAATCAGAAATGTGCCTCTTACATGTGAATAGGACCTCAGAGATCCTTCTAGCAGGTACTCCTTCTGTTCCCCTCCATGAAGACCAGGAACCTACCAGCCTTTGCATTCACCTGGCCCCATTCTCCTCTGAAAATGGAATCTTCTGTCCTCCCTGTTTCTGGTGCTCTAGACTGTCTTCTAGGTCACCAGGAATTGGCTCCTATGACCCCCACCCTGGACTCTCTTGAACATCTGCATCTCACCTTTTTGAAGTCTCTCCAATTAAAGAAGGTAGGGGGACACAGCAGTGGAGTAGAAGAACCCTAGGGTCACCTCATCGAACAAACACAACTGTATAACTATCAAATTTTCCTCAATACCCCAGAAATTGGCCTGAAGACTAGCAGAACAAACTCCACAACTAAAGGAAGAGTAAAAACCATACCAAAGAAGGTAGGAAGTGCAGAGACATGGATTAGGGGATAAATGGATAGTGGGTACTGCAGAGGGGAGGGAGCCATGGTCACAGAGAAAGGTGAGTGAGAGGGGAGCACACAGAGGAATGCACAAGGGAAACATTTCCTCAAAGCCACTGGCTTGGAAAACCAAAGGGGCTAAATTTTGTGATGAGTGGGGCCTAAAGCTTGGAGTTTTAAAAGTCAGTGGGCTTGGATGAAATGGAGCCCTCCTGCTCCTGGAGAGAAGGCAGGCAAACAACCCAGGGGAAGGCAGCATGGAAACAGCAATCTGAAAAGCACCTGGAGAACAGAGTGGTGAGATCATTTTCTCTTCTTGGTGCATTTTCCTAAGAGGCAATGTTCATGGGGATGCCTCTCCAGGAACAATGGGGCCGGCCAGCACCACTTCCTTCCCTGACCCCTCAGCATTAACACAGAATCACCTGCAAGAAACAGCATATTGCCAATCCTGGGTGCTGAACTTGCTTATACCAAGCTCCACTCCACTGTGATCCAGTGGAATTGCCATTCTCAGTCACCCCTTCCTCAGTTCCAGCATGATGGACCCCTCCCCCAGAAGACCAGCACAAAGCCCTGCCCACACCACATCTCCCAACCAGAGAGTTCTGCAAAGCCTCACTTCTGGTGGCAGTAGTGTCAGGTCTCATTTCACAAGAAGACCAGAGCACACCTAGGTAAAACTTGCCACATTCAGGCCAGGGAACAAAGACAGTCCACAACAGGCAAGGAGAACCTCTGCAGACAACTGGCCTGAAGGATAGAGCACCAAAAATACAACAGCAGAGTTCATTCAACACGCACCAAAGGCACTCCCTGAACTGCCAGGCCCTGGCAATTTCCCTGATGAACAAGGATGCAAAAATCCTCAACAAGATATTAGCCAACTGGATCCAAAAATACATAAAAAAATTATTCACCACAACCAAGTGGGATTTATACTTGGGATGCAGGGCTGGTTCAATATCCACACAACAAACAATGTGATTCATCACATCAATAAAAGAAAGGACAAGAACCACATGATCCTCTCAATAGATGCAGAGAAAGCATTTGACAAAATACAGCATCCTTTCTTGATAAAAACCCTCAAAAAAGTAGGATCCTACCTCGATATCATAAAAGCCATATATGAAAGACCCACAACTAATATCATCACCAATGAGGAAACACTGAGAGCTTTCCCCTTAAGGTCAGGAAGAAGACAGGTATGTCCACTCTCACCACTGTTATTCAACATTGTACTGGAACCCTTAGCCTCAGCAATCAGACAACACAAAGAAATAAAAGGCATCCAAATCAGCCAGGAGGAGGTCAAACTTTCACTCTTGGCAGATGACATGATACTCTGCATGATACTCTGATACGGAAAACCCAAAATATTCCACCAAAAAACTGCTGGAACTGATCCATGAATTCAGAAAGTCACAGGATATAAAATCAATGCAAAGGAATCAGTTGCATTCCTATACACCAATAATGAAGCAACAGAAAGAGAAATCAAGGAATCGATCCCATTTACAACTGCACCAAAACCCATAAAATATCTAGGAATAAATCTAACCAAAGAGGTGAAAAATCTATACTCTGAAAATTATAGAAAGCATATGAAAGAAATTGAAGAAGACACAAAAAATGGAAAACTATTCCATGGTCCTGGTTAGGAAGAACAAATATTGTTAAAACGTCAATACTACCCAAAGCAATCTACATATTCAATGCAATACCCATAACACCAGCATCCTTCACAGAGCTAGAACAAACAATCCTAAAATTTGTATGGAACCAGAAAATCCTGAATAATGAAAGCAATCTTGAAAAAGAAAATAAAAGCTAGAGGCATCACAATGCTGGACTTCAAGCTGTATTACAAAGCTATAATTATCAAGACAATATGGGACTGGCACAAAAACAGACATATCAATGGAACAGAGTAGAGAACCCAGAAATGGACCCACAAATATATAGCCAACTAATCTTTGACAAAGAAGGAAAAAATATCCAATGGAATAAAGACAGTCTTTTCAGCAAGTGGTGCTGGGAAAACTGGACAACAACATGCAGAAAAATGAACGTGGACCACTTTGTTACACCATACACAAAAATAAACTCAAAAGAGTTTATGACAGACCTAAACTTAAGACAGGAAGCCATCAAAATCCTAGAGGAGAAAGCAGGCAAAAACCTCTTTGACCTCGGCCGCAGCAACTTCGTACTCAACATGTCTCCAGAAGCAGGAAACAAAAGCTTTTGCACAGTGAAGGAAACAATCAGAAAAACTAAAAGGCAACCAACGGAATGGGAGAAGATATTTGCAAATGACATATCAGATAAATCTATAAAGAACTTATCAAACTCAACACCCAAAAAACAAACAGTCCAGTGAAGAAATGGGCAAAAGACATGAATAGACACTTCTCCAAAGACATCCATATGACACATGAAAAAATGTTCAACATTACTTGTCATCAAGGAAATACAAATCAAAATCACAAGAGATACCACTTCACACCCATAAGAATGGTTAATATTAACAACTCAGGCAACAACAGATGTTGGTGAGGATGTGGAGAAAGAGGATCTCTTTTGCACTGCTGGTGGGAATGCAAACTGGTGCAGCTACTCTGGAAAACAGTATGTAGATTCCTCAAAAAATTAAAAATAGAACTACCCTATGACCCAGCAATTGCACTACTAAGTATTTACCCAAGGGATACAGGTATGCTGTTTGAAAGGGGTACATGCACCCCAATGTTTATAGCAGCACTATCAGCAATAGCCAAAGTATGGAAAAAGCCCAAATGTCCACCAATGGATGAATAGATAAAGAAGATATATATACAATTGAGTATTACTCAGCAATCAAAAAGAATGAAATCTTCCCATTTGCAACAATGTGGATGGAACTAGAAGATACTATGCTAATCGAAATTAGTCAGAAAAAGACAAATATCATATGACTTCACTCCTATGAGGACTTTAAGATACAAAACATGAACATAAGGAAAGGGAGGCAAATATAAAAACAGGGAGGGGGACAAAACATGAGACTCTTAAATAGGGAGAACAAACAGAGGGTTACTGGAGGGGTTGTGGGAAGGGGGATGGGCTAAATGGATAAGGGGCATTAAGGAATCTACTCCTGAAATCATTGTTGCACTATATGCTAACTAACTTGGATGTAAATTAAGAAATAAATAAAGTAAAACAAACAAACAAACAAACAAATAAGGAGTTACGATGGCAGAGCAGCATGGAGACCCTCAGCTTGTCTCATCCCTGAAATGCAGCTAGATCAGCATCAAACCATTTTGCAAACCTAGGAAATTGATCTGTGGATTGACACAACAATCTGCATAATGCAAGCCACAGAACTAGGCAGGTATGTGGTGCAGAGAGGTGAACTGTGGGAGAGAAAAGCTGCAGATGGTAGGGAGCTGTTTTTGTGGAGAGAGGACAGAGAAAGGGGGAGAGTGCAATGCATTGGAAGTGCAGGAAAACACTCCCTCAAAAGTAACTGGGGAGAAAGAGAAAGAAAGGTGAAAAAACTCACAGGGGACTGAGAAAGAAACTTCCCCAAAACCACTGATGGGAAGAAAGCAGAGGGTTTCAATACCACCAGGATTCTATAAACAGTGGAGCAGAGTCTGAAGTTCTGGAGCACAGTGCCTAGCAGTGCTCTGGTGAGGAAGGATAATCCCCAGGAGCAGGCAGCAGGTATGAGGAGTCCAGGTGCCACACAGAGAAGCAGTTCCACTGCTTGGAGAGCATATATGGTTTAGGCCATATGGCCTCCCCACAGGCAAAGGTACCAGTGGACCTCAAAGAGCAGCCGCATTTGCTGATATTGGGATAAAAATGCCAGAGTGTGGTGAAACCTGGAGCCAGCTAGCTGTGTGTTGTGATTTGCCATAATCTCTGTACCTCTGCCGCTGTGCGATCACATGAACGCTTTCTGGGGAAGCTAGCACCTGGCCATTGCTCAACAAAACCCTCCCCCAGAGAGTCTTTGAGGGTCCAAACCACAGGGGGTTCTGAAGTGTGGGATTTTGAAACACAACCCCATCTGAGATAAAACTCTAGAGGGATGTGTGGCTGGCAAGCAGATGACTTAGACATGACCAGGGTAGTGGTGGGGAGTGGATGGAGACCTGAGACAAAGGAGGGGTGCTTAATTGTAAATTGGTGAGAGCATGAAGATTCTGTGCTAGAGACTAGGGAACTGGGTGAAGCCATTTCCACCTCTCCTGCCCACACACATGCACACATGCTCACCACACTGATCCATCCCAGTAAGCTAAGCATTACCACCTAGTGGAGAACAGAGTCGTTACTCCAAGTCCTGCCCAGCGGCGCCGTCCAAGCACATCCCCTTAGAGGACCACAACAAGTCCCTCCACCTGCTTAGTGTACAGACTATCGAGTGCTTCATAGTTTCACTTCTAGAAGAAACTGGAGGTAACTTTATTTGGGTTTCATTCTGTTTGCTTGTTCATTTATCCGTTTTTTTCTGGTTTTGTTTTTGTTTAAATTGTTTTTCTTTCCTTTATTTTTTTCTTGGATACAGAAACAAATGTATTTTTTCTTTTCTTTTTTCTTATTTTTTACTTTATTTTTGGATTTTTAAAAAAATGTATTCTATTTCATTTTCATTATTTCATTTTATTTTATCTTATTCTATAATTTTTTAATTTTAAGTTTTTTCCTTAACCTTTTATTTTACTTCGATTTTTTTCTGTATTCTATCAAGCTTCTTTCAACAAGCAGACCAGAAATCACTTGGGAAATAGCTTCCTTTACTTAATTTTTTGTTTTGTATTTAATTTTTTAATTTTTGTTTTTTATTTTATTAATTTTTGTTTTTCCTCCAATATGACAAAATGAAGGAATTCACCCCAAAAGAAAGAACAGGAAGAAATGACAGCCAAGGGCTTAATCAACACAGATATAAGTAAGATGTCTGAAATAGAATTTAGAACCACAATAATAAGAATATTAGCTGGGGTTGAAGAAAATGTAGAATCCCTTTCTGTGGCTATATAAGAAGTAAAATCTAGTCAGGATGAAATTAAAAATGCTATAACCAAGATGCAATCTCTAACGGATGCCACAACAGCAAAGATGGAGGAAGCAGAGCAGGGAATCAGTGATTTATAAAATAAAATTATGGCGAATAAGGAGGCATATAAAAAGGGGGAAAAGGCAAAAGAGCATGATACAGGACTTAGAGAACTCAGTGACTTATTAAGAAGGAATAACATTCGAGAGAGGGGCAAGATGGTGAAGTAGGGAGCTCTGTAATCTCTGCCCACCGGCAACTATCAAACTGAGAAGGACTAAAGCCACAATACTCTGATCTGCAAGAATGGGAGGTGTACACACAGAATCCTTATAGATGACAGCTTCATAGATGCCTGAGTGAGTGCGACCTGGGGCCGGAGGCTCTGAGGGGAGGGAGCACCAGCCCAACACAGAGCCGGGGGAGAGTGCCCAGAGTGGTGGTGCAGAGCCTCAGAGGGCCGTGTGTGGAGAAGCAGCACAGGGACGTGGAGGGCCACACGTGGAGTGGCCATGCAGAGCAGCGGAGAGCCGAAGGGAAGAGAAAGAGAGACTGAAAATGCTCACAGAGTGGTCTCTGGAGAGGGGAGAGGCCTTGGCCCGGGATGGAGAGAAACACTACCATCCCATATATAGCCACTGGGCGAGGAGAGAGAAATTTGTCCGCCTCAGCGGGCTTGTTCTTCCTTGGGCTTGGCGGCTCGTCGATTCCAGGCAGAGCCGGGGAAAAGTTGCCTCCCCAGTCCCGTTACTCAATCATGGCTAGAAAGCCGCCCCAACTGTGGGAGACATTTCATCTGGGGTGGTAGCATTAAAGTACATGGACTAGGATTTAGAAACCAGTTGGGGCTTGGAAAAAAGCAATTTGGCCCGCCCACGGAAAGGGAGATCAGACTCAAAAGAATGGCTTACAACGCGTGGGTCTGAGAAGGGCTTGGGGCATCGCCATTCTTCTCCCCACAACCATTGAGGTGGGGCCTTGAAGAGGAGCCCCCGAGACCCGACCTACCTATACGAAACCATGCCCATCTGTGATGGAGAGCTGCCTTTTTTGTGTTTTTTTGGTTTTCACTATTTTATTTTCCTTTTTTTCCCTATTTCTTCTTTATTCTATTTTCTATTTTCTTTCTTTTCTCCTTTTCCCTCCTGAAGTCTTGGAAACACTAATATTTATGCACTGCCATGATTAGATCAATTCTTGCCATCCAGATATATTTTCCCATAACTCATTCTTATCTCTCTCCTCTGCAGGTTTTATGCTCTCAGTCCTTTGTCTCTAGTTGTTTCTGTCTCCCCTCTCTTTTTTTTCCTGTTCCTTTCCTTTCTTTCCATTTCTGTTCTTTTTTTCTTTCCCCTTTTGGTTTGCTTTTTTATTTGATGTCTGTGAGTTTGCGTGCTTTTGTTCCCTGTGTGTTTGTCTGTCTGTTTTCCTTTTCAGGGCTACCTCAAGAAACAAGTCAAAGTACACATGGTGGAAAGTCCCAAATATCACTGAGTAGGGAAATAAAATAATCAAAGGCATAACAAGAGAAACCAAGAGACACCATTAAAAGAACACTTCCTGAAACGACAGGCCCTGGACAGTCAATGAGTCTCCTAAATAGAGCAATACTAACAGGGGCACAGTGCATAACGAGCTTTTAAAACTAACAAGAGACAGAAGCTAGCCAAAATGAAGAAACGAAAGAACTCTCCTCTAAAGAAATTCCAGGAAGAAATCACAAGTAAAGAACTGCTCAAAACAGATAGCAGCAGCATAACGGAGCACGAATTGAGAACAATTATCATAAAATTAATCGCTGGGCTTGAAAAAGCATGGAAGTCATCAGAGAAGCTACTGATACAAAGACTAGGGACCTTAAAAATAGCTGTGATGAGTTAAAAAAAAAGGCTATAAATGAGGTGCATAATAAAATGGAGGTGGCCACTGCACGGATTGAAGAGACAGAGAGGAGAATAAGTGAATTAGAAGACATAGTTATAGCAAAAGAGGAAACCAAGAAAAGAGAGAAATTGATACAGGAGCCTGAAAGGAGAATTCGAGACCTGAGTGATACAATCAAACGGAACAATATCCGTATCATAGGAGTTCCTGAAGAAGAAAGAGAAAAAAGTCCTGAAGGGGTGCTTGATCAAATTATACCTGAGAACTTCCCCAATCTGGGGAAGGAAATAGACATTGAAATCCAAGAGGCACAGAGAACTCCCCTAAGACGTAACTTGAATCGACCTTCGGTATGACATATCATAGTGAAACTAGCAAAATATAAAGATAAAAGGAGAATTCTGAAAGCAGCCAGGGATAAAAGGGCCCTAACATACAAAGGGAAACCTATCAGAGTGGTTACAGACCTATCTAATGAAACTTGGCAGGCCACAAAGGAATGGCAAGAAATCTTCAATGTGATGAACAGGAAAAATATGCAGCCAAAAATCCCTTACCCAGCGAGCCTGTCATTCAGAATAGAAGGAGAGATAAAGGTGTTCCCAAATAAACAAAAATTGAGAGAATTCATCACCACCAAACCAGCCTTACAAGAAATCCTAAGAGGGACTTTATGAGGGAAATGTAGTAAGGAATAAAAGGTACCAGAGACATCACTACAAACATGAACACTACAGAGAACACAATGAATCTAAACCCACATTTTTCAATAATAACACTGAATGTAAATGGACTAAATGCCCCAATCAAATGACACAGGGTAGCAGAATGGATAAAAAAACAAAATTCATCTATTTGCTGCCTACAAGAAACTCATTTTAGACCTGAAGACATCTTCAGATTGAAAGAAAGGGGATGGAGAAACATCTATCATGTGACTGGAAGTCAAAAGAAATCCGGAGTAGCCATACTTATATCAGACAAACTGGACTTTAAAGTAAAGGCAAAAGATGAAGAAGGACATTATATATATATATATATATATATATATATATATATAATAATTACAGGGTGTCTCCATCAGGAAGAGCTAACAATTATAAACATCTATGCACCGAATTCGGGAGCACCCAAATACATGAAGCAATTAATCACAAACAGAAACAATCTTATTGATAAGAATGTGCTTATTGCAGGGGATTTTAATACTCCACTTACAGTAGTGGATAGGTCAACCAGACAGAAAATGACTAAAGAAACAATGGACCTGAATGGCACATTGGAACAAATGGAATTAATAGATATATTTAGAACTCTGCATCCTGAAGCTAGGGAATTCACTTTGTTCTCGAGTGCCCATGGCACATTCTCCAAGATAGATCACATACTGGATCATAAAACAGCCCTCCATAAATACAAACTAGTTGAGATCATACCATGCACACTTTCAGATCACAATGCAGTGAAACTTGAAATCAATCACAGGAAAAAGTCTGGAAAACCTCCAAAAATGTGGAGGTTAAAAACCACCCTACTAAAGAATGATTGGGCCAATCAGGAAATTAGAGAAGAAATTAAAAAATATATGGAAACAAATGAAAACGAAAATACAACAATCCAAACTCTGGGATGCAGTAAAGGCAGTCCTAAGAGGAAAGTATATTGCAATCCAGGCCTATTTCAACAAACTAGAAAAAGCACAAATTCAAAATCTAAGAGAGCACCTAAGGAAACTAGAAGGGGAGCAGCAAGAGCACCCCAAACCCAGGAGAAGAAGAGTAATAATAAAGATCAAGGCAGAAATAAACAATATAAAATCCCAAAAAAAAAAAAAAAAACAGTTGAGCAGATCAATGAAACCAAGAGTTGGTTTTTTGAAAAAATAAACAAAATTGATAAACCTCTAGCCAGGCTACTCAGAAAGAAAAGAGAGAACACCCAAATAGACAAAATCATGAATGAAAATGGATCTATCACAACCACCTCCTCAGAAATACAAACAATCATCAGAGATTACTATGAAAAATTATATGCAAACAAACTGGACAATCTAGAAGAAATGGACAAATTCCTAAACACACATGCACTACCAAAATTCAAATGGGAAGAGATAGAAAATATGAACAGATCCATAACCACTGAAGAAATCGAATCAGTTATCAAAAATCTCCCAATGAATAAGATCCCAGGGCTGGATTGCTTGCCAGGGGAACTCTACCAGACATTTAAAGCAGAGTTAACACCCATCCTTCTCAAGCTATTCCAAAAAATAGAAATAGAAGGAACACTTCCGAACTCATTCTATGAAGCCAGCACCACTTTGATTCCCAAACCAGAGACCCAACAAAAAAAGAGAACTACAGGCCAATATCTTTAATGAATACAGATGCAAAAATCCTCAACAAGATATTAACAAATCGAATTCAACAGCATATAAAAAGAATTATCCACCATGATCAGGTGGGATTCATTCCTGGGTTACAGGGCTGGTTCAATATCCGCAAATCCATCAATGTGATACATCATGTCAACAAAAGAAAAGATAAAAACCATATGATCCTGTAGATAGATGCAGAAAAAGCATTTGACAAAATACAGCATCGTTTCTTAATAAAAACCCTCGAGAAAGTCGGGTTAGAAGGAACTTACTTCAACATTATAAAAGCCATTTATGAAAAGCCCACCGCTCATATCATCCTCAATGGGGAAAAACTGAGAGCTTTCCCCCTGAGATCAGGAACACGACAGGGATGTCCACTCTCACCACTGTTGTTTAACATAGTGCTGGAGGTCCTAGCATCAGCAATCAGACAACAAAAGGAAATCAAAGGAATCAGAGTTGGCAAAGGTGAAGTCAAACTTTCACTTTTCACAGATGACATGATACACTTCATGGAAAACCCGATCGACTCCACCAGAAGCCTTCTAGAACTGATTCATGAATTCAGCA
>CM053571.1:104210002-104357321 GCA_028646485.1 Cryptoprocta ferox | reverse complement strand
GGGGAAGGGGAAGGGGGAAAGGTAAAGGGGGGTGATGGTCTTGGTGGAGGTCACTTGTGGGGAAAAGCACTGGGTGTTATATGGAAACCAACCTGACAATAAACTATAAAGGTTAATAAATAAATAAATAAATAAATAAAATAAAAAATAAAAAATAAAAAATAAAGAAAGAAATGCTGGGTCATATGGTAATTTTCTGTTGAGCTTTTTGAGAAACAACCAATATGTTTTCCATAGCTGTTGCGCCATTTTACATTCCCACCAGCAAGGTACAAGGCTTCTAAATTCTCATCAACACATTATTTTCCACTTCTTAAAATTATTGCCATCCTAGTACATGTGAAGTTGTATTTAATTGTGGTTTTAATTTGCATTTCTCTGATGGATAATGATGTGCATCTTTTCATGTGCTTGTTGATCATTTGTGTTTCTTTGGAGAAATGTTTATTCAAATCCTTTGTCCATTTTTAATTTGGTGATCTTTTTATTGAGTTGTAGTTCTTTATTTATATTCACCCCTTATCAGATATGCAATTTACAAATATTTTCTCCTATTTATTAGGTTTTCTTGTCACTTTCTTGGTAATGTCCTTTAATGCACAAAAGTTTTCAATTCTGAAATCCAACTCATACTTTTTCTTTTGTTGTTCATGCTTCCTTGTGTCTAAGGATTCACAGGCAAATCCAAGGTCATGAGGAATTACCATGTAATTCATGTAAAATCTCTTCTAAGAGTTTTATGGTTTTTAGCCTTTAGGTCACTGATCTATTGTGAGATAATTTTTGTACATAGTGTGAGGTGGGAGGGTCCAATTTCATTCTTTTGCATGCACAAATCCAGTTACCCAGCACCATCTGTTGAAGAGACTTTTCTTTCCTCTTTGACTTAACATCTTTGTTAAAAATCAATTGGCCATAGGTGTATGCATTAGACACCTCTTTTGAATTATAAAGGGAATAGAAAAAGCAGGTTTGTTACTGATGGGAATAATCTAGAAGAGAGGGGAAAACAGTGAGGCAGTGATGCTTGTTTTAGTCAGGCAAGAGAAGACAGCATCTAAAATAAAGTGGAAGGACTGGTCCAGGGGGATACAGTCCACCTACAAGAACTGGCAGGAAGGTAGAGAAGCTCACTGCAGATGCTACTAGGTAGGTAGTGATAACTTACGGAAACAAATCCATCTATTCAACAAACACTCATTGGTCACCTATTACTGTGCCAGACATTGTTCTAGGCATATAATGATGAATCAAAAGACACAGGTTCCTATACTCACAGACCTTTCAAATCTAGGGATAAGACAGAAACATCAAGTACAAAGGACACATAGTAACCTTGAAGAGGTGAAAAGTGGAACTGGAATGAGGGTGTTGAGATTAAATTCATGTTTTAAATTGTTACTCAGAGGCCACTTAGTTAGCTGTTGAAGGAGACCTGAATACTGATATATCCCTCAGGAATAATCTTGGTCAGTAAGCAGTATTAATATAACATCGCTATCAATAAGCAAAGTCAACAACATATCAAATACTACACATGAAATTGAAGGTAACTTTGTCTTCTGTAAACTATTAAAGTAACATGTTAAAAATGGGATTTAAATATTCTGAAGTGTTTCCACTCACAAAGTGATCCATAATTAACTTTTAATATACCACTCTAGTTTAGAATTAGTCCTAATAATAAACCCAGAGTAGAAAGTCCAATAAAATTATATGAACTCTCACTAGTAGCCTTTTATGGAAACTCTATCCCCTTGAAAAATTCATATAGCATCTTTAATATAGTTAAAATCTAATGAACACTTAGAGAAATTATTCGGCCCCCAAATCTGCTCATATCTATCAATCAGAAGCCACTTCTATCTATCCCTAAATTCTTAGAAGAATCCTAGAACATGAGAGAGATTCTAAAGAGCCAGTGAAGAGTATTTACAGGCTCAAGAAGAGTCCTGAAGATACTATTTCTGAATTTCTTTGAGCAGATCAGGTCAGAAATATCTTCAAGGAGACAGGCAATGAACCTAGCAATAAAGACAAATGGCCTCTACTCAAGGTTCTCTCTCAAACTCCAGTAGGCAACAGAAGGAAAAGAGGCCAATTCCTGGTTAAAATAGTTGACCATACTGACGTTTTTAAGTAGTATGATGAACTATTCGTGTGGCTTAAGGTCTTATCTGGGTATTTTTATCAAATAAATTCATAAGGTTGTATGTTGCAAAAGATGAGGAAACTTTGTAGAATGTCAGAGAATCATTGCAGCAAATGCCATTATTGACATTTGACATCCACAAATAATTTGTGAATGATACATAACATTTTGCAAATTTTCACAAGAGAGTTTAAATTTTAAAAAAACCTGTAACTGTTATTTTACTTTCAGGACTCTTACTTTTTGGCAAGTGTTTCACTGGAGGTCAAAATACACTGTCACCTGGAAAATAAACATTTTTGCAACAAAGTTCTATGTGGCTACAATCAAAGCTAATTTCCCATCTCTTAGATTGTATTTTGAAATTGTCAATCTTAAACCTAAAATAGTAGTCAATAGTCAACACTCTTACAGTCAGTATGAGAAATAAACTATATAACTCCTCCAGCTTCCAAATATAATTATAATAGAAAATTTAAAAATTCATATTTTGGCCTCAAGGACCTATGTCAGGAAAAAATACATATATATAGAAGACTTTGTTCCTTTAATAATAAAAATCTCATATATATTATAAAAGCAAACTCTTGGAGTAGAAATATGTAATTCAATTCAATTGATTATGCCTACAGCATAAGGCAATGACCCGAGGAGTGTGCATGGTGGGAAAAAGAAAATGAACAAGACAGTTTCTCTCATCAACAAGACAGTTTCTTTCATGAAGCTTACAATCTAGTAAAAATGTGTGATTCTAAATTGAAAGATGATTTATTCTAAGCTAGGAAATACATTTAAATGGAATAAGCACAAAAGGATAACAATTTTTAAAAATGGGACGGAGGATACTGCAGAAGTGAGAGACTGGTAAAGTTCAAAGTTTCAACACAGTTCTCTCCCCCAGATCTTTCTGACATTTGTTTTACCTCTAGGAAGGAATATAGGTCTTTTAATATGCTTTACACAAGTATTTTTTTAATGGATATACACACTTCTCTAACAAATAAACCAAAGCCAAAAGAAAATAAGATTTCTGAGGGCACCTGGGTGGCTCAGGTTAAGCGTCCGACTTCGGCACAGGTCACGATCTCACAGTGCATGAGTTCAAGCCCCGCACTGGGCTCTGTGCTGATAGTTCGGAGCCTGAAGCCTGCTTCTGTGTCTCCCTCTCTTTCTCTGCCCTCCCCTGCTTGTGCTCTCTCTCTCTCTCAAAAATAAATAAACATTAAAAAAGATTAAAAAAAAAAGATCTCCTCAGAAAAGTAACAATCCTGTCAAGATCTTAAATAAAATGACATAATTTCCAGCCTCTAGTCATCGGTTCTAAAACATTCACAGAGTTAATTCTGCTTGATGTAGGGATGAAAGCTACCTGCCAGTGCAGGGAAGAAGTGTGGAGGGAGGGATGAGAATCTATCCAATATTATCTAAAGAGCCCAAAGATAGTCTGAAAAATCTGACCATACCACTTTCCTTATGTCCCTGGCACATCTTTTCTTTTTTAAGAAATAGATTTTAGTTTCTTATGTGAAATACCCATTAACCAGAAATATTATCAGCTTAAGCTATAAAAATTTCATGCACAGAAATCGACAAAATACATCAACAGAGCAAAAACAACCAATTTAAATATTTTAGGCATTTTTATTTAATAAATAACTTCAGTAAACAGCATGTAAAAAGTGAACTGTTAAAATTAAAAGGCACTTAACACAAGAATGTGAATAGCATGAAACATGGGCAAATGGTGAGAAGGAACTATACAGTGGTCTGTTACAGCGCTGAAAGTAAGACACGCCTAAGTGATAGCTGTTGCGAAAGTCACAGGACAACTTCACATGTTCATTGAAAAGGCAAATTTACAGCTGGAACATCAAAGAAAAGGTACTGGTAAAAAAAAAAAAAGTCTTACCCCCAAATTGCAAACAAATACATTAAATGATTAGAAGAGGTGATAAAAAGCACCAGGCTTTAAACAAAATAAAATGAATAAATTCACCTAAATGCCCTCAATTCGGCAATTATGTAAAGGCCTTTATGTAAATAATGCTAAATTAAGGACTTTTTTGCAGAAGATTTCCCGATACTTTTATCCAAGGCTTGATTTTCTAAAGAGAAGGCGTAAGAGTTACCAAGATTAAGTAACTCTTAAAATGGCACACAGGTTTTAAAGCTATGTTTTCCCTTCCTAATTCTCTTTTTCTCACAGCCTCTGTAGATCAAATATTTCAAAAGTATTTAACATCAGAAATTCCCAACACACTCAATCTTTCAGATATGTCATCAGTCTTGTCTAATAGGCAAATAGCAAAATAACAAATTTAAAACAATTCTAAACTCGCTAAGTAGGACATTTACTTTGGATTCTGTATAACTAAAACCGGACATGTTTGTAAAAAGCTAACAATCAATTTTAACACTTGATTAATAGAAACTCTCATCATATTCATTACTTTGCTGCTCTTTCAATCGCTGTAGAAATATCACTTCATCCAATAAGAGCCTGATTTCAATAGTCCAGGAGGAAAAGGTCGAAAAGGCACAATGTGACCTTAGCTGACAAGGATAACCATCCTGTCTGTCTCAAGTTTTCTGTCAGTCCCTGGCATTGATTATTACATTATTTTCAAAATAATAAAAAAATTTTAAATTATACATTATTGTACATTTTCAAAACCTGCACATGAGAAAAACCATGGTGATACTGCTCTAGTGCTACCTTACTGTGACTATGAAAACTACGACTTTGCATTCAGTGCTGTGAAATTTGCGTGGGTAGTGCTCATTTTCCCTCATACTTCGGATTGACAACAGTTGTCACGGCACTCTTATAAATAGGATTTTCACCCTAAAAAAAAAAGAAAAATTATCACTCTATTAAAATCATGTAATTATTATTTTATAAAATATTGAAAGTTATGGTCATTTTCAGAAGTCATTCATATCACACTCCATTTTTTTAAAAGGCATTAAATAAGGAGTTTACACAAAAATGAAATATGAAATCTTTGCTCTCTACAAATTGAAAGGTGACCATATAATCTGGCATTATTTCATTCCTGAGTCCTTCCTTCACGGCAGGACTGATTTCAGAATGTCCTCCACAGCAGAGAATGCCCTATTATCGCTTCTCTCCTTTAAACTAGTTTTGAATGCCTGTCGTAAAGAAGAATTAACTCTTTTGTCATTAACAGCCTGATTCTTAACCCTTTACTGTGGTGAGGAAAATTCTGGATAATTACTGGGAATCCTTGTCTGTCAACTCTGTGAGGGAACTGTTCTCTAGAAACTCTTCTGGCACAGAAGTTACTGGTATGGAGAGTTCTGGAATAAGGTTGTAAATGTCACTGAGGGTACTGTGGCATCGCGTTGCCAAATCTGCTTAAAATGTTAACAAAAATAATTACGATTCATGAAACAATTGTTATTCTTTAGTATCATATTGATGAAATGTTTCATTTATATTGCAATATTAAATTTTAGTAAAGAGTACTGAAATCAAGCCCAGCAAATGACTCCAAGCCACAAACCCAAGAATTCTTTCAAGATCCAAAAATAGACTGAGGTTGATGTTTCAAGCATGCAAATAACATACAATCGCATATTACCATTTTCTTAAAAAAATATGCTAAGTGATACATTTAAATATTTACTGTAGCATTTTCTTTCTCCTATCCTTATAAACTGAAAGTAGGCTTGAAAGTGAAGTGAGAAATACAGCCAAATAATCTGTATCAGAGGAAATTACAGTGAGCACATATTAGTAAATGTTAAATTAAAACAAAAGATTAAATTTTTAGATAAAAATTAAGATTTTGAAATGTTGTTTGGTTTTATACTGTACTATAGAGCTATTTGTGGTGATTTTAAAAAATATAGGAAGCATCCAAACAGTAATTTTTACTTTTAAATTTTATTTACACTTACTTTACTGATCATATTTGGATATGGCTTTTATTGCCTCAATTTCTGCCCTCTAGGGGGGTACAGTTTGGTGGATGACAGACATGCAAATAAGTTAAGGCACTTTGATATAGCACAAAATTGAATTATAAGTATAAGAAAAAAGGAAAGGACTTTGAGAAGATTAGGGGTTTTCATAGAGAAACTGACTATAGATAAAATATTAAAAGATGAATAGAAACACAGCAAAGTCAAAGGTCATGTGCAAAGTCAAGATCTAGGGAAAAGAATGGCATATTTATGTAGAAATATATATAGGGGTGCCTGGGTGGGTCAGTCCATTAAGGGTCTGACTTCGGTTCAGTTCATGATCTCACTGTTCATGGGTTCAAGCCCTGTGTTGGGATCTGTGCTGACAGCTCAGAGCCTGGAGCTTGCTTCAGATTCTGTGTCTCCCTCTCCCTTAGCCTCCACCGCTCCCCACCCCCCCAACTCATGCTCTCTTTCTCTTTCAAAAATAAACAAACATAACACACACACACACACTCTCTCTCTCTCTATATATATATGGTTTAGAAGTTTTTAAGGGTGCATGTGTGAGTGTATGTTTTGAAGTGTGAGCAAGGGAAGGCAAGACAAGAAAGAAAAAAGTGCCAAATCATTAAAAGTCCTGTATGCCATGCTAAAACGACAGAATTTTTGATTCTGTAGATGGGAAATCATGGAGGAAAAGTTGAGCATGAAAAGGGCTGAGTGGTCCTGAACCACACCAAATAAACTATTATGATTTCAGCTCGGCAGTTAGTCTGAATTCCAATTAAGACATGACAACATGCCCTAGCTCCACGCCAACCCCATCCCAAATTATACAACTCTGTCATTTTAGAACCAGTCATTTCAGAAACACGGATGAACTCAGGATCCTTCAGAGACAAATGTACAGGATAAAAAAACATATATCAACTCTGATCTCTAGTCCAACGGAAGCAAATACATTATTATATAGACAGTACAACAGACATTTCATAATAGAGACAGGAAACTGGATCCTGGCAGCTACACTCTTAACAAGTTATATAGTACAAATAAGTTACACTCTTTATTTCCATCTTCCTAGTCAGCATATGAGGCTAGAACTTGCATTGTTTCAAATATACTGAGAAAACAAATTACCATTTAAGTTTAAAGCAATAGATATATATTTAATACTTAAGAATTATAAGGGAAGTAAAAACATACATATAAACCCCTCCCACCTCCAGAAAACAAAACAAAAAAACAAAAGAAGAAAAAAATACCTAAATTATTGATGAGTCCAAAGTATGTAAGGCAGAAACTTACCTTTGGAGAAAAGTTTGCCTTTTCATATATATAAACGTTTATATTTATTATTACATCCAAGTAAAATTTTAACATGCAAGGTTAGGGGTAAAATTAAACTATCTGTGTTAGGCATCATTTTAAATGGAGGTAAACTAAAATAAATCAGATTAGTTTCCATCGTTCAGAGTGCAACCTACCCCTATCTCTAGAAGAAAAAAATCAAAGCATATTTAAATCAAGAGAACAGGGTTATATTCAGAAATGAAGTCCTCTGTACTCAGTAAAACATCATCTTTGTGCTCACTCTGGAATGACGGACAATAGTGGCTACAGAACCACCTCAGTAATATAACATTTTAGATATACAATACACAACTGCCAGAGATTAGAAATCCACATTTAAATGTGGATAACAGCAGGGAAGATAGACAATTTTTAATTGACTTTAACATTATAAAGTTGGTAACTTGATTCTTTAAATGTGCCTACATGATAGTCTTATGCGGTAAAATAATTACAGTGCCTGCTCATTACCTGAAATATGTTAATGACATAATTTACCGATTGGCAAACCTTGGTCTCCTATCAGAGAAATGTTTTATGAGCCATAACTTGTTTTCTTTTCTAGATGCTCACTCATTAATGCCTACTGTTTATTTCTACTTTAACTTTTCATGAGAAAACATCTCAGAATAACCTGTAGCTATCAATTTGCCTGGAGTTCACTAATGAATAATAAAATTTTAACCAAATTCTTACTTTTCGAGTTTTCCAAAAGGCTTATTTTGGCTGAAGAAGTAACATTTCAGCCAGAAATTAATTTAATTATATAAACATTAAGTTTCACTATTAGTTATCATTGATCATTTCCTTAAAAGTACAATTTAATATATCATAAAGGTGTAAACTTCACCTTTCAATAGAACACATAGAAATTCATCTCATTTGAGAAGTAACCATATGGAACTGCCAACATTTGACTGTTTTTGACCTACCAAAAAAAAAAAAAAAAGAAGAAGAAGAAAGAAAGAAAGAAAGAAACCGTAGCAAGTCAGTAGTTTCTGTCTAAAAATACTGTGGTAATGTCCACTGACAGAAGAATGGATAAAGATGTGTATATATATATACATAACGGAGTATTATATAATGGGGTATTACCCGGCAATCAAAAAGAATGAAATCTTGACATGTGCAACTACATGGAGGGAACTCTAGTTCCAGGTATCATGTTAAGTGAAATTAGTCAGAGAGAGACAAATATCAAATGACTTCACTCATATGTGGAATTTAAGATACAAAACATATGAACATAAGGGAAGGGAAGCAAAAATAATATAAAAACAAGGAGAGGGACAAAACATAAGAGACTCTTAAATACAGAGAACAAATGGAGGGTTGCTGGGGGGGTTGTGGGTGGGGGATGGACTAAACAGGTAAAACTACTCTGTGGTAAGGATTAGGTGAGTAGGTGAGGAAAAGAAGGATACATCAAGTCTCAGACTAATACAAAACCGTAACAGCCTACCCATATAGGAGTGTAACTGTAATCTTTTGCAATCAAATTTCATTTTGCCATTGCCAAAGTGTTAATCTGCTCAGAAATAAAAGGAAATTCTGGTAAGTAATGGTTTCTATTACTGCGCCTTCCTACCTCTTAAAAATATTAAACATAGGAATGTTTTTAAGTATTTTTAGTACGCTCCCAGTAAATGAGAAAAACAGTACTGTTGGTTTCTAGGTCATAAAGTGGTAACTCTGTTACAATGTTTGTCCAACACAGTAATGTTACTCTAAGTTACTACAAATGTCAAAAAGCCATAATTCTCTACAGAAAATGAGCTACCTCTTCTTAACCACTAACAGTCTCCTGAAGATATGTGATTGCTGCCAGTACATTGTAGTGTGTAAGAAAACAGACTCTGGAGTCCAAACTGCCTGGGTCTACATCTGAGCTCTTCCACTGACTAGTCAAGTGACCTAACCTTTCTGTGCCCCAGTTTTCTAATATGTGGAATAAAAATAAAAGTTGCAGGGAAAGGAAAGAGGAATTCTGGATCACCAGCCAGGAGAATTTGCTCTTACCATAACCTTTTTAACTAGCTTTAGGAACTTACATGATTATATTAAAATATGCTAGAAGCATTTCATGAAAATTCAGATCTAAGGTAGAATCCTGTCCACTACCAAAAGAAAAAACAATGCATCTTTCATTCAGGTAAAACAAACATTCACCAAATAGCTTACCCTGCTTTAGTGAAGAATGATAAGCAAGCCTTATTACAACCCTGAAATTTTCAACGAAGTTTTTATTGAAAACTGTAAATAGGACTTTCTCTTTAAAATCTTTACCTTTTTTTAAAAGTTCCATGTTAGATTTGAATATTAAAATCATTCAATAAGAAACCAGAAAATAAATATATATATATTTAATGTATATGTAAAAGGTCTTCTAGGTTTTTTTATTTTTTATTTATTTGAGAGAAAGCGAGAGAGAGAGCGAGCGAGCATGAGTGGGGGAGGGATTTTGCACTGTCAACGTGGAGCCCGCTGTGGGGCTCAAACCCACCAACCATGAGATCATGACCCAAGCAGAAATCAAGAGTTGGATGCTTAACCAACTGAGCTACCCAGGCACCCTAGCCTTCTGTTTTTAATGTAATTTCAACTTAATCAAGAACTAAAGAACCTCAAAATAGTTCTAGAACCAGTAACATGATACTGGAGTTGTATAATATACAAATGTCTCACCAAGTTACATTTATTTTTCTATTTTGCAATAGAGATTTCACTTATTCCTATTTCACCCTAAAATCTGCATATAGTAGTTTGTATATAAAGATAATACCATTTAAAACACAGGACTGCAGTGAAGATTAAAACTGACAGGCTGATATACTGTAGTTCATCAGCCAAAACACCCATACCCACACAATAGAAATTATTAAGAACACCCTGTTAAAGATATGAAAAACTAGTGGCACCTGGGTGGCTCAGTCAGTTAAGTGTCTGACTTTGGCTCAGGTCATGATCTCCGGTTTCTGAGTTTGAGCCCCACGTCAGGCTCTGTGCTGACAGCTCAGAGCCTGGAGCCTGCTTCAGAGTCTGTGTCTCCCTCTCTCTCTGCCCCTCCCCTGCTTGCGTACGCTCTTTATCTCTCAAAAACGAATAAACTTAAAAAAAATTAAAGATGAAAACCTAAATAGGTCTAAACAGTGAAGTGACTCAGTGCTGTTGAAGAGCTGGGATCTGACCCTAGTCTGTCTGACCACAAAGCACATTCTCTTTTTACTACAACCCAGCTGCGGCTGCTTTACTATAAAGCCTGTTTTAAAGCCCTTCTAAACACTAACTCTAAATTAACACACGCACACACACAAAAGCCAGAGTACAGCCATATAAATAAAGCCAGACTTTAAAAAACAGCAGTTGTGATAAAGGACACACAGTGCAGTAAAAAAGGGATAAAAGTTCACATGCAAACACAGAAAATGAAAGAAAATACGAACGGCAACTTAGAGACCAGCTTTACGTCCATAGTTTGGATTCTTGAAATTATTAATAGGACTCTTGTAAATCGGATTTTCTTGCTAAAGTAAAAGAAATAGTTTCTAATGATTTCTTCAGGAAAAAACTGACAATATATAGTGTTTAAACACTGTAAGAAAATTTTTACTATTTTTATACTTCTGAATATCATTTTTTAAAAAAAAACCCAGCCAACTGTAGTAAAATGCAAATGACTAAAATTCATTTACAATTTAAAAATACCAAAGACTGCCTTGTTGCTTCAAAAGATAAAATACATTAAGGCCAACATTTGGCTACCCCACCCTCAGACTTCGTATTTCAAAGCACATTAAATATTATTACATTTCACTCACTTTCAGCTTTTAAAATTTTTTACAAAGCAAAGTTTATTGAGTTATAATTTGTGGAGAGTTGAAAATTACCCCTTTTAAGTAGAGAGTTGTGTAAACATATCCACAATCAAGATCATCCCAAGAAGATCCCTCAATGTTCTCCTCCCCCACCCCAGCCTCTGGAAACCACAGATTTATTTCTGCCCCTATAGTTTTGCCTTTTCCAGAATGTTGTATAAATGGAATTATACAATACGTAGCCTTTTGAGTGTGGCTGCTTTTGACCTAAGGTTCTTTGTTGAAAAAAACAAAAGAGATGTTTTCCACTAAATATCTTGCTACAGGAACAACTTTATTTAGAATTGTATTTTACATTAGAAGAAAAGGCAGAAGAGCAGATTCAAGATCAAAATTCAGGAAATAAAAACTCTGGCCACAATACCCAGAAGCTACTTTCTCATAATATTTTGTTTTAATGGGACATATTTAAGATGTTTTCTGTTTTTTGCTAAATGCATATTCTCTGAATAATGAACTTTTGGGGAAATAAAATATTTAAAGAGGACTTTAATAGTTTTAGAGTTAACAGACAACTCTTAAAAGTGTTACATTTACTCTGTGAATCACCTTACTTTTTACATGTTTTGCAACTTACCGTGTCCCATTTGGCATTCATTTTTTCCTTTTCAAATTTGGCAAATTCCCTTCTGTCATGAATTATCATTAAAAGCTTCCAAATAAGCAGCAATGCAAGGCCAATAAGAACAATTCCAGCAACCACACCAGCTACAATTGGAATGATGTCTGGACCAGTGGGGCACTCTGTAAAGTTAAAGTTAAAAGGAAAGAATGAGCACACAAGGGACTGATATATGCAAAGTAGGGCCCAAACTACAAAGATCTGGTTAGTCTCTTATCAAAACATATAAGAATAAAATCCCAAGATAAGTAAATGCATACTATCAAAAGAATATATAAAAAAAATACTAGAACTAACAAGAGAGGATATATGACCTATAAACAAAAATCACATTTATTTCTATATATGATATAGAAGCTTATTTCTACATATTGGAAACTGAAATTTAGAAAATAGTACCTTCTAGAATAGCATCTAAAAATCATTAAATACTTATATATAAATCTAACAAAATATGTGCAAGATTTACATGCTAAAAATTACTAAACACTGATGAAAGAAATAAAAAAAGACCTGAATAAATTGAGAGGTATTCCATGTTCATGGGTTGGAAGACACAGTATTGTAAAGATGTCAATTTTCCCCCAGTTTGATCTATATAAACTCAGTGCATTCCCAATCAAAATCCTGGCAAGAGTTTTGTCGATAGTAGCAAGTTAATTCTAAAATGTACAAAGAAGGCAGAGAACTAGGAAAAGTGTTTCAAAAACACTTTGGAAAAGATCAAAGTTGGACATTTTACATTATGAAATTTCAAGACTCGTTATAAAGTGACAGTGATTGAGAGAGTGTAGTACAGATTAATGGAACAGAAGAGAAATAATTTTTAAAAAGTATTAGAATTAGAAATAACAACTAAGACCACCTGATTTTCAGGAAAGGCAGAGAAAGGTCAGTCTTTTCCACAAATGGTGCTAGAACTACAGGACATCCATAGGCAAAAAACTGAACCTTATTCCATATTCTAAGAATAACTCAAAATGGGTTATGAACCTAAATGGAAAAGCAGAAACTACAAAACTTCTAGAATACAGGAGAAAAAGCCTTACGAACATGAGTTAGGCAAGGAATTCTAGATACAATAAAAGTAAAAGCAAGAGCCAAAGAAGAAAAACCTGGCAAATTGTAGTTCATCAAAATAAAAGCTTCTATACTCTTTAAGAAAACATCATTAAGGAGCGCCTGGGTGGCTCCGTCAGTTAAGCATCCAACTCTTGATTTCAGCTCAGGTCATGATCTCATGAGTTCGAGCCTGGCACTGGGCTGCACGCGCGCTCTCTCTCTCTCTCTCTCGCTCCCTCTCTCTGTCCCTTTCCCGCTCACATTCGCTCTCACAAAAAAAAATAAATATACTTAAAAAATGTATAGTTTAAAAAATAATTTAAAAAGTGAGAAGACAAGGAAGCATAAACCAGGAGACAATATTTGCAAAACACGTTATCTGGAAATATAGAGACTTCAAAAAAACATTCTGGCTATTTCTTATAAAGTTAAACACATGCTTACCATATGCCCCCCAAATCCATTCCTTATCTATATCCAAAAGAAATAAAGACTTACATTCCCACAAAAACCTGTACACAAATGTAGAAAATATCAAAGTATAAAAAGGTGCCTAGAAAAACCCCCAAAAAAGTTTCACTTTCTGAGAAGCCGAGCAAATTCATGCTTTATAATATCCTTTAACAAATTATTTTCCCCAATGTCCAAGACTAAAGCAAGCTCAAACTTAAATATCATCAATTATGATATAACTCTTAGTGAGTATCTGTTTAAATAATTGTCAGGCAGAATGCTGAGTGTTTTGTGTGGATTCACACATTTAATCTTCAAACTCTCCACTCATAAAACTTAAAACTTGTTTTCTCTTCTCCTTATTTCTTATACAGTCATTTAAATACTATTTTAAGCTTTGAGATTAAAAATGCCCTAACTTGAATGCTGGAGGCTGTTCCTGGGTGTTCGGGAAACTGCCAAGAGGCCTAAGTAGTAGTAAAAACAAGACACAAAAGAGAATGTGAAGAATTTTGAAATGATCAGATTTTTACCTGGAGTCTCTACAACATGAACAATGGCCTCATTGTTTGCATTCACTGAATATGTGAAATAAAACCAGCAATCATCAACATCTTTCTCCTTACAATGGGATAGGGGATCGACCTGGCCTGGCTGTGGTAATTTGTCCCGATTTTCAACCTTGGTAATGTTGAAATATGAACATTCCTGTGCGCATGTGTCTTTCTTTTCTCCTTTATTGAAGGCTCTGCACTGAACACATTCTCTGTTAAAACACAAATTATATTAAAAATTTATTTAAAAATTAAATATTTGCTTAAAGATTATTTTGTGTGAATAAATGGAGAGGCATGACATTCTAGATGGGAAAACTAACGTAAAGATGCAGTTTCCCAAGTGAAATTATAGATTTAGTACAGTTCAAACTAAAATCCAAAAAGAGAAAGAGAGTACTAAAATAAAAACTAGCCTTATCAGACATTATAAATATATAACACAATATGAAAATAATTTAAACAATGTGTTGTTGGTACAATAAAGTTCCTCAAAAGGCAAAATCTTCAATTTTGCTTAGTTTAGACAAAAGATAATAATTAAACTGTTAATACTAATTTAACAAAGGTTACCTCGTGGATTCAATTATATAGCAAATTCAGACCAAAATAATGGTACCAACTATTCTCATATAACACATGTAAGTATCATATGACACTCACTAGTGAGAAAGAATTTTTAAGATTTAGAGTGGGCTACAGTGTATCAGATATTTTATTTACACTGTAATGTATTATCAGTATTGTTCTGGTTCTAGATAGAATACCTAGTTAGGCCAATAGACAGTAAGTATCAACTATTTCAAGCAACTAGGAAATACTTACTTATGCTCAGCACAGACACCAAGGCAGGTCTGACACATCTCACAAGTTGGCCCTTGAAACTTCGGATCCGTACACTTACAGGCACCACACTCACAGATGCCCCTACCATTGCAGATCTGTCCATTTGTGGCCATGCATGAAGTCGTATCCAAAGAACAGTCACAGGCACTACCGGTGTAGTTGGGATTGCATTCACATACACGACACTTGCAAACGCCATTTCCTGGGATTAAAAATATCGTTTCTCATAACAATGGTCAAAATATAAAATCAGAGCACAGACTTAATAGTAAAAATAAGCAGTAATGTGGAATAAAATGTAGCTAAGGATGGACAGACCCCTCAAAGCTGTTCTTTACTTATTCATCAAGCAAACTCTTAGACGTATTAGATGGGATCACATTTCATAACCATTCCCAGACCCCTTTCTCACCTCCACAAATTAAGCCATTGGATCTATCACAGTTGAAATTATCACATTCGCAGAATTTGCCAGAATAAATTTCATTTGTATTATCCCTCTTCCTACAAACACACTGTCCACAGACACACTCTCCATTGTTACTACAGATTTCTGAACTATTTTCTTTCCTGCAGTAAGCGTCCATATCTTCACTGTTAACTTCATCTGTGCTACATTCACAGTGTCTACCAACACGTCCCTCGTTGCACCTGAAGAAAGAATCCAAAATTTCAATCACATAAAATAACAGAAATCATACTGCGAGAAAAAATAAGACTATGAATAGTATCTTCAAACTACAACTCTGTTACATGGGAGTGTACATGCCACATGTCACAGATGTGTACAGAAGTGTACATATGTGCACACACACATGTGTGCACCAGTCAAGTTCATATGGAATATATGCAAAGGCCTGGGAAAAAAATGTCTTCAGAAAAATAACATTTTGATCAAGATGAAAATATAATCTAGCAGTGAACAGGTAAACAAAACATTTGGAAACACAGGATCAACTTACTTTAAAAGAGTACAACAGTTGATTTTAAATGAAATGCTATTACATTTGGTATTATAGGTGAAGGAACTCTAAATTTAAAGCAACGGTCCAATTGTTAATCTAAAAAAGTACAATAAAGGGTGCCAGGCTGGCTCAGTCCAAAGAGCATGCAATTCTCGATCTTGGGGTCAAGTTCAAGGCTCAAGTTGAGTATAGAGATTACTTAAATATTTTTTAAAAAGTACCATAAACACATCCCAAAAGGTTCATGGAAGTTGAAGAAAAACATATTGAGCATACTGTTTAAAAATACACTATTTAAAAATAGACATATCCTATGGGTCCACACTTTTCAGACACATTATATATTTTAGAATACCTAAGGCTTATCGATACTGGCAAAACACTTATTTTGTATCTGGTGAATGTGTAAAGGAAAGGAAGGCACACTTTAAGATCTTTTTAGTTAATGAATTTTACTAAAAACAGATCTACATGACTCAATCAGGACATGTGCAACATAAAAAATTAAAATATAACATTTTAATTATTACAACTAATAATGGTGAAATATAGTCATTTATTTTTCTCACAATTAAAAACTTTTCAAACCCGAGTCATTTGGGGCTGACATTTAGATCAAAATACTCTCCCCTTCCTCCTATTCTTTAAGGAGAAAACTGTATTCAGAGTATACTCAATTTTAATTTTTAATTAAAAGGTAACCACCATAGTCTAAAAAAAATTAAAATAATTTGATTAAAGTTTTGTTAGTAATAGATCTATGTTCAGAAAATACTGTTCTTTTCAGTTTTGCAAAATATATTTGCTTTTAAAAAATTATTCCAACAATTCAGAGGTACATGCTTAAGGTGAACACCCTTTACTGCTCCCTAGTTTCATATCCTATATAAAACTACCAGTACACGTTTGATATATTTCCCTAAAACATTTTTCTGTAAACGTATTTTATATGAGCTTATTTAGCTCTAGAAAATTCAGGCTGCTATTATATGAGGGAAAAACCCAAAGGCTACCTTAACAATTTGTTAAATATACGTCTTAGATGGCTATAAAACCTTTTACTTCAAAGAGCAGTCTTCTTAAGGAAAAGAAAAAGGCAGTGAAGAACTTTCTAGAAATATCACCCACAAGAGATTGTCAAATTGATAGCGTGGTGAGCAACAGTGGTTGGGACAAAGAATTTATTTGCTCCAAATCGAGATTTTTTTTTTTCCTGGATGTCTCAAAATAGCCTAGATCTTTCTCTGTCACTCTCCAACGGCCTCAGCTTACCTGCAAGCTCCACACTCGAACGTCCCGTTTCCTTCATGACACTTTGGACTGCTAGGGATGCCTTCTTTTTGGCACTCACATTCACAGATGAACGCAAGAATAATTTCTACCTCTTCAGTAAAGCCCAGAGGCTTAATTTTAATGATTTCAGAATTCTTATTTGGACATTTATTTGAAGTTATGCTAATTTCAAATTGAACCTTGAAGGAAAAAAACAATTAACAACTAAGCAATGTGAATCTGCTAAAAAGTATTTCAAAAAACTACTCATTACTTTTACTGTTTCTCAAATTATAAACTAGATTTGCTTATAAACAAGCAATTTTTTCTTCTGGAAATGCTTATACAACATACCTCATCTCCAATGGAAATATTAGAACATTTTCTTCCATTTTCCCCTGTTCCATTCACCCCATTCTTGCAGTAAGATTTGTAATTTATTGTCACTCCTTCTGGCAATTTGCTGTTTTCCAAAATGACCTCTGAGGAAAGGGACTAAAAGAAAGACTAATCACACACAGGAAAGGCAAACAAAATGCTACTATAAAGTACAATGAATACATAAAATCAATAGGCAAAATGAACTACTGAGGAAAGTGTATCATTTAAATAAAAGACTTGGAGCCAAATACTGAGTGACTAGAAAACACAGACCCCAAAGAAATTTTTTTAATTGAAAAATTAAAAATTTTCAAAATAACATACATGATTAAAAAGTAAGAGTATTGGGGCATCCAGGTAGCTCATTCAGATGTTAAGCATCCAACTCTTGGTTTTGGCTTGGGTCATGATCTCACGGTTCATGAGTTCGAGCCCTGCATTGGGCTTTGCACTGCCAATGTGGAACCTGCTTGGGATTCTCTCTCTCCCCGTCCCCTGCTTACACACACACTCTCTCTCTCAAAATAAATAAATAAACTAAAAAAAAATAGTAAGAGTATCTTTAATTATTGACGATCATACAGTGCAGAAAAGGCCTGATATAAATTATGAAGAGTCCTAAGACCTCAGAACAAACATTTTCTGTCCCCATTTGGCAATACAACTCTCCTATGACCCTACCACTTCCAGCCAACTAGGGACTAAGGTAAACAACTGCCTGTACAGTCTGGGAACACATATGCTTAAGAGCCATCATAGACCCAGCCAAAATGACAATAACAACAAAACACCAAACTCAAAACCCCAAGTACGAAGGATTCAAGCCAGTGGTTTTTTTTAGAATATCAGAATGCTCAGGACAAATGGAGAAGACTCAGCAGCAAGCTGTCACTCGTTTACATGCCTACAGGCATGCGAGTAAGGAAAATATTAAAATATTCTGTTGGGTGGATTACTATGGGGAAGACATGAACCAACTGGAATCTTGAAAATCTTTGTATTATTATATAAAACCTGTCTCTTTGCATAAGGTCTTTCCAAAACATTTTAGGAAACTCTAACATAAGGTAAAAAGTATCTAAAATTCAACCTGTCACAAGGTTGAGGGTGAACACACAATGGCTACCATATTATTAGAAATGTCTTCTACTTAAAATGATTATTCATCAATGCTTAACAAGCATCACTAAACGTACTCTGAACTAGCTGTAGACAATTCAACTTCCTTCCATGAGTGGGGGAAAAAATCTTATAAACTTTTTCAAAAGAGTTAAAGCATATATATATTTATATATGTAGATATTTTAAGGTACATGTATATATGAGTGTCTGTGTATCTCTTGAGAACAGAAAACTGAATCTCTGAATACATGGCAAGAGAACTGACAAAAAAGCTTTTCCAGAATAATTTATCACAAGAGATCAATCTACAAAGGATTGAGAAGGGGGAAGACAGAAGTAATCCTGTAAATCTAAATGTAAGTTACGTTCCACTTGTTTTCCAACAAGGAAACCTATTTAATGACATTAAATATTAGGAAATCTACCCCACATGTCTTTACTGTATTTTTGCTTTGTTTAGGCTATGTAAATAATTATGCTTTTGTAAGAGAATATAAGATGTTTTCCTCCAGATACACAGGATGTTCGTTTTGCGTTGTCCTCTGGGCTTGCTGAATTGTGTATGAAGAAGAGTTTTACTTTCTTTGAGCAAAGTATTCTCAACAGGGCACTGTATAAAACAGACCTTATTTAATATGTACTTACATTGTATGCATCAATAATCAACTGAATTACATTGCTGGAATTTGCAGATAATGTTCCTACTGCTGACTTAGGGATCAAATTTTTCAGTTCCTAAAATTAAAAAATAAGACACATGAGATACAAATACTATTCATTCAACCAAATAGCATCTACTGAGTATATGAGTTCCCTATCCATTTCCTAAATAACGTTAGAGGGTCAGACCAAAAAAAATAACTAGTTTTATTTGTGATTAAAACTTCATAAAAACCACTTCTGTAAAATCCGGCTGGTCTGGCTAATGACACTTTCCCACATTTCAATTCAGACATATGATTTTGCCTCTAATGACTAAACATAAAGGTCTAGAAACTGATTCCTCTTTTTATCCCATATATATATATAAATATATTTACCTTGTAAACGGGCTGAAATTCTTCAGTAACTGCAAAAATTGTCTGAATGTTATTTTCACTTAGTTTCTGGACAAGGTGAGCAATAGAAGGATAATCCTAAGAAATTAAGTAATAAAATTTGTAAGAAATTATATCCAATGTATCCCAGTTTTCTAATACTTTTTGAAAATAATAACGATCTGCATAT
This sequence comes from Cryptoprocta ferox, assembly GCA_028646485.1. Lineage (NCBI taxonomy): Eukaryota > Metazoa > Chordata > Mammalia > Carnivora > Eupleridae > Cryptoprocta > Cryptoprocta ferox. The sequence continues at coordinate 104,337,504 of CM053571.1, read as the reverse complement.
ATAACTGGATTGCTTACACAAGACTGCTTGAAATAACACAAATAACTGCGGAAGAGGGAGGTGGGTGCACATGGGTTTCTAATCTTCTATCTTTATGTATGTATAAAATACTTCAATAAAAAGATTTTAAAAAGCAAGGCCTATGTGTATTAAATGTTAGAACAATGAAATTGAAGAACTGCCAATAATTAAAGGCTGTATCATAAATCACTTAGGAAAAAAGATCAAAACTCACCAAGGTTTAGATTTCTTCTAGAACTTGAATAATTTGCCAATCTTTGTTTTCAGTAAAAATAGAGTGCCTACTTTAAAAAATCTTATATAAATAAGATGAGGAGTACATGACTCTACAAATGATGTGTGCAAGGGAGAAAAGCCACAGCGATGGGTTGAGGCACAGAATAAAAGTGTTCGAGCAGCTCCTTTCACAGACGGAGGCCCTTGGCTCAGCAGCAGGAAGCAACAAGCACAAAGCCACATCTTCAGAACAGCAACACTAGCTTCCTTGCACATTAGGTTGAGAGCCCATACTTACCAAAATAACAAACCCTCAAACCTAGTAAAACCCACAAGCTTAGTCACCCACAATACTGAGTATTAAACACTAAAATTCCACATGAGTCCATTCAATGTGTGAGGAATTCAGCACTTACATAATAATGGCTCATTGTGTACACATCATTTTCCAAGTGACACTGTCCATCATTTGGTAAAACAATGCCACCAAGTTTCCCATCTCCAGCAAAGTGAAACCCAGCATCCGTGGAAAACACCAGAAGCCGTGTAACATTCCTCCAGCCAATCAATGACTTGAAAAGAAAATGATTTCAATTTAAAAATACTATCCACAATAACTGTACATAAATCTTTAATCCTTGTATAGGCTACCATTGTACTTTTAACCTAATTCTGTATCTTCTTACCTTCTCTTTTTACAGTGCTAATATTCTTGCTGATAAATGTACAGAGCCCACCGCATAAGGCTCCTCCACCCCGTTGGAAAACTATGTCTTGCCTGGTTGCCCATTTCTCTCAGCTGTTTTTTAAAAACTATCTTTGGGGCACCTGGATGGCTCAGCCGGTTGAGCATCCGACTCTTGATTTTGGCTCAGGTCATGATCTAACAGTTTGTGGGATCGAGCCCTGCCGTCGGGCTCTGTACTGACTGACAGTGTGGAGCCTACTTAGGATTCTCTCTCTCTGCCCCTCTGGCAACTCGTGCATGCTCTCTCAAAATAAATATTTAAAGAATAAAAATAAATAAAAATTAAAAAACTGTATCTTTGAAAATCAATGTCTCCCTCCCCCACTAGAAGGTTAGCTAACTCTATGGGGGGCAGGGAGCATATCTGCTTCTCCAGTAGCAAGCACAGGGCCTGGCACACAGTAGGTGCCTAATGAATATTTGCTGGGTAAATAGAAATGTCTTAGCCCATTCCATACTTTACCTACTGCTGCTGCCTTGTTCCCTTCCATCCTTGCTCCTACCTCCTACAGTATATGCCTCCTTTATCAGCCCTCTGTTATAAGGCCTTCCTTTTTTTAACTACAGAAGAAATTATCTTCTCCAAACACCTGCCCTACTTAATTCCATCCAGTCTATCTCATAAGTACTATTTGTTCATTTATTCTATTTTCCTCCTTACTCAACAAAGAATTTAAAGTAGCAATAAAGGGGCACCTGGCTGGCTCGCTGGTGGAGTGTGTGACTCTTGATCTCGGGGTTGTAAGTTCGAGCCCCAGGCTGAGTGTAGCGATTACTTAAAAAATAAAATCTTTAAAAAAAAGTACCTCTTCTATGGTAAATTTGTAATTACATTTGTCTAAGTTTACTCAATTCATCTGTATATAACCTCATAAAACTGTAAATTCCTTGAAGAATTAAGTTTACTGATGCTGGCAATCCAAGTGTCTCTTGCATCTAGGGAAGTAGATGGAACAGTTATCTCAGTTAGCATGATAAACACGGAAAGACAATAGCGGCTATGATGTTATGGCTTGCTCTAATCCCACAGGTTGGGGCACAGCTGGAGGCAGCCCAAAGAATGTTCTCTCCACAGGGAGCTGCCAACAGGATCACAAATAAATGACTGCAATAAAGGGTGGCAAACTAGGCACTACCTGGAATATTAATCTTTCTTCCCCTTTAAAAGCCGAGACTATCTTTAAATTACAACTGCCCCAGGGAGAAGTCAAAAGTAACAATATAGTACTTGATATTTGCGGAGTGCTTACTGGCACTTTACATGGATTGCTGTATTTATGCTTGCTAACCGTCCTATCAGGTGTACCTACTACTGTCCCTTCATACTGAGAAGGATACAGTCCTCAAGTGTGGCTAAGTAAATGGTCTAGCATCAGTAGCAATGGGAAAATGTGAAACCATATTCTAACAGTCTAAAGACTGTTCTCTTAAACACTGTATCATACTGCTATACCACATTATTATCTTGGATATCCTGGATATAAGATACAACACCTTAGCAAAAACTGGTTGAAAAATAACCATTAGGAAGCATCAGGAATCAAGGAACAGGGAACATATATGAGTGTTCTAGGTAATGGAGGTACTACAAGGAAAAAAAGGGAGGAAAAATTAGACAGAAGGTCTTATGATAAACCTTATTTACCTCAGAACGCTTTCTAGTTTCAGCTTCAGCCATGTCATGAAAAGGTCATCTAAAAGTCTTCAGCTGCTAAATGGGTCACAGAATTCTATCACTAGTCTAATGGAGATGAGCTTATTAAAAATCTTGCAATTAAAATTATTAATAAGGTCACCTGGGTGGCTCAGTCAGTTAAGCGTCCTACTCTTGATTTTGGCTCAGGTTATGATCTCACAGTTGTGGGATCAAGCCCCACACTGGGCTCCATGCTGAGCATGGGACCTGCTTAAGATTCTCTCTCTCTCCCCCCTTGTGTGCTCTCTCCATCAAAAATAAAAATAAAATAAAAAATAAATACAATTATTAATATTGCAGGACTTCTCAAAATATATATGTTCATATAGCTTACAAAGTAGAACATAAAAAGTTCTTTGTGAATTACTAAGACACAGAAAGACATCTTTCAAAGACAATGAGCAGAAGAAAACTGATCAAAGGAAAATGGTATCTGAGATACTATTCCATTTGAGCTCTTTTAATTCTCCTGGTGATACCTTTGACAAGTTCAATTCCACCTCTAGCACAAGCCAGAAAATCAGGACACCTGCACCTTTTCTAAAAACCTAGAATGTCAGCCAAATCATAGCTTAACTGCCCCACTGTTTCAAATGGTGAGTGTTCTGGCTTTTAAAATCCCATATAAAATAAGTAATTGTCTGGTTTAAATAAGGACATAATAATTAAATACGCTTTTACAAAGCACTTGTGTAGCTGGAGGGAATTTAAGGGATCCAATTCTGTACTTCTCTGGGATAATGAAGGATGATTTGGTAATAGTTTTTCTGTACTGAGAGTAAAATCATACCTAAAATTCATACAAGGAATAGCCCTTTGTAGGAAATGAATGCACTTACTCCACAAACCGCAACTTGCATGATTGCATCGAAGCCACCTTCTGGAGAATCCAAATTTCCAGATATGCGCTGTTTACCAACAAGTTCATTAAATACTTCCCCTTTATCAGTAAGACTGAGCACATTTTTGTAGCTAAATGGGCTGGTGCAGTTTTGTTCACTTGTGCAAGGGTTCCTGAGCTTGGCTGGTGTTGTACTAATGTAAGGCATCACAGTCTTCTCCACAAATGAGCCAAATCCTATGAAGGAAAAACACATGAAGAGAGATGGATGGATAGACATAAACTTGCACTAAAAAGAATAAAGTATGTTACTACATAGAAATCAATCTTTTTCTTTAATAAGAAATAAGATTTTAATAATAAAGCTTAGAAAGGAGATCATTCTAATACAAAAAATCCAGTGTAAAATGAGATTAGGCTGTACTGACAGGTTGTAGTCATATTAATTAGTAATGAACTAGAATTTTGAGTACTCAACATGTTTATAACTCAACACATGAATGGAATAAATTCCTGGTTCCTTATCTATGTGGTATAATGTGTGTTAAGTAACATGGTAGCACAAAGTAACAGAGGAACAAGAAGGCACAAAGATTACTTAGATATGTGACAGGAATGGGTTTCCTCTCAGAAAGAAAAGACTAAAAACTGCCCTGTTTATTTCACAAATATGTGATGAAGAACAAAACTGCCAAGACTGATACAAACGAAAATTATTAGTTTTCTCCATATCCCTACCAATTCGGAAGTCTGAAGTAATCCTTCTCATTTCATTCATCAGATCCGTTCCAAGACTTTTGACATTCTCCAGATCGTCTTTCATGGAGTAGGAGAGGTCCATAAGGTAGTAGAGATCGATAGGATAGTCTTCAGCTCTCTTGAATTTTAATGTAAATGTCTGTGGCTCTCCTAATTAAATAGAGATTAGAAAATGAAGTTAGTTAAAGCAATCAAAAGCAAATGAGTAAAACCAAATTAGATGCACAAAGTAAACACTATAAAATGAAATGCATTACTGCCATGTCTTTACAAAAACTTGGGAATTCCACTGGTTACTAAATGAGTGTATACTCAATTTCATTCAACAAATACTTACTATGCTAAGCTCTGGGCATGCAAGATGAAAAAGACAATACTCCCATGGGCAAGACAGACAAACAGTCGATTTATAACTATGACCAAGGACAACAGGTAAATGGAACAGCATAAATTACACTGGGGTGGGTAAGGCAGGGCACGTTAGAAAGTATACCCGACTTTTAGAAGGTGAAGTTGTAAGTCACTCTGTACTCTGTTTATATGTAAGTAAACAACATCGTCTGATTTTTACTTTAGAGAACCTGACCCCCCCAAAAAAGAAAGTTTTAAAAATGAACTGTAGAGACAAAGAAGCTTGTTGAGAAACTACTGGAAAAATCCTTGAGGAAGACATGAAGATATGAACTGAAACCATGAGGAATAAGGAGGGAGGTATATAAGAGGCGTAAGGTAAAATTCATTTAGGAATTACAGGAGAAAGAGAAGGTTTGCGTGAAAAGTCACTATTTGTTAACTTGTGGATGTTCTCTATACAGATTTCTAGTAGGCAGCTGGGTAAATGTGTTTGGGGCTTAAGAGGAAGGCTGTGTTATAGCACACAAATGGTTTTAAAGCAATGAGAGAAAAGCCAACAATTTAAGTGTACTGCAAAGGGGAAGGAAGAAAAATGACACAAAAAGGAGAGCATTTCAAGAAGTTCAATCAAAGGTGTCACTCAGCACAAAAAGTTAAAAGAAGAAAAAAGGCCCTGACAGGGATCCAAGTTTGGTGGTTCAAGGTGATGGTAGAGTTTTGCTAGAACGGGTTGAGAAGCAGACTGAAAAATGCTCAAGAGGGAAGTCATGGAGACCAGGAGTGTGCACCATGCTTTTGAGAGAAAAGGGATGGAAACTGGGAATCGGAGGGAGAGGGCTTGTTTTCTTCTTTCTTCTTTCAGATGCAGGACTGCCACAGGTGCTTATAAAAGCTTACTAGTTTCACAACATTAAACAGATACAAAGGAAAAACATAGGTTAAAATGTTGTCTTTACATTAAGTAATTATACCCCAGGATGGATACTTTTATTTCTAAAATCCATTAAATCTAATACTTTCTGACCCTTTAACCGAATTTGCTTTGGACATTAGGCAACCTTTATTATTTCAAGTACATGTGCCTTACAGATTATGTCTGCTACAAATTTCTAAAGTTTGACATATTCCACATTTCTATGCGAGTGCCAGTCCATATGTGAAAATCCCTTGATAGAAACTCAAAAGAGGCTTATGTAAAGTTGTCAAAAAGCTCCAGTTGAAACCAAGGTATTCATGCAATTAGATTTCTGTACCTGATCGCAACTGCAAAACCAACTGCTGAGGTTGGATCTGAGTAATATCTTCTGGCTGCAGCTTCTCTGCTGTTCCTTTGCTACGGTTTGTTACATTTTTATTTTTCGTAACATCTTTGGAGCCTCTGGGATTTTCTATGTCATTTGGATGGCAACCCTTCTTTTTCAAAGCTTCTAAGTCATCACATCGTGCAGACGTAGGCATTCCTTCTTGTAAAAATGTCTAAGTGACAAACAAAATATAGGATTAAATAATAAGTATAATGGTCAAAAATTCTGCATAATCATAATTGCAAACATGCAATATTTAAATGCAAAAATCAAGTGACACAACTAACACACTTCATTTCTGGTTTATAAACAAAATGCTCTCTTCACCCAAATCATATGCTGTTTAAAAACAAACTCATTCTCTAGAAAAATAATAACTTTATTATTAATATATTAATAATTTATTACTTTGGTAATACTTATGACTGACCTAAATGTACATTTTAACTGTCCCTCTTTCAAATTATAAGTATCTAATCAAAGAAATTTCTTCAGTGAAATCACTTATTCAGTATGCTTAATGGCCACTAATAATGTATATACCCAAATATGGGACAATTTTTCCCAAAATTTCCCTTAGAGAAGTCTTATATAAGTCTCTCATATTATGTACCATTCTCCTCACAATATTTTGAACAACTCGATGTGTAGAGAAAACATATTAGCTAGAAGGTGTCAATTAATGATGAAATTGTTAAAAAGAAGACCAAGAAACTTAACATAGAATTAGTAAGTATTCCTGGAGGTTTGAAAAAATTTCAAGTATTGGCTATTATTTTAAATAAGTCTTCTAAAATTTATTTTTAAAAACACTAATCACAGTGGTGATTACATGACAATACAATAATCGCAGTAAAATTTGATTACCTGACAAGGTCATGAATATATTCCCATAGGGTACATTTTAAAAGAATAAAAATATAAAAGGTCTGAATGATACATAAATGGCGCTTGTGGCTTGGGGTAAAATTTCCAGTAGTGATATGACCTCAAAATGTGTTATATTTCAAACAAATTAGATGGAAATAAAAATTTTACCAGATAACTGAAGAAGTTATCTTAGTGAAAGCAAATACACTGCTGTTAAGATGCATGTAAAATCTTTAAATAAAAGTTTTTCATGAAATCTGAGAGCAGAGAAAAACAATGACCTTAGTGTGTGAGTGGGTAGGTGTCACTTCAAAACGTGTACCTATAACTACCAATTATTATAAAAGACATTTGCGTATTTCACATATATCCCTAAAAGCTGTATATATAGTTATATTAGACCAGAGATATTTTTTCTTTTTTATTCTTGACACTGGGAAAATGAGGAAATGCCTTTTATTTTGAGTCACTTCATCTTCAATCTTATATGGTATTTGTTTACTATATACAAATTTCACAGTGCTGTGTAATGAGGATATTTAAATACAAAGAATATACATTGATTTTGATCAGTTACTTTTTTAAGGGAAACATAACACTAATGAGAGAATTTATGTAACTAGAAAAACAAAACAGGAAGGGAGTACCAAGGGTCAGATAATTCAAAGCTGAACTACTTTGATGTATTACCAAACCTAAAATACTACCAAAGCACAGGAGCCTAGTGTGGAAAATTTCAGACTGTAACACTCAAATAAAATTTCACTAAACACATTCTGAAATACCCTTTAATAATTTAAGAATTATGCCACAAATATCAAACGCTAAAGAACAGTTTGGCAAGTAAGCCTTGCCTGAGACAAACTCAGAGCACTCCCTGTTTCTTCCACTGTCTCCAAATGAATTCCAGAATACCATTTTTCTGAGAACAGAAAGTGTCACTAGAAAAATTTTGAAATAACAAAACAAAACCCTCTGATTTTCCCTTTCATATGGTTAAGGCATACAAAATATCTGATATTTGACCAGTTACTTACAGCTATAAACAGGTAGTTGAAATGTGTGGGCTCAAATGCCTGAGTAAAAATAAGCAATTAACCTTTGATCTTCTGATATTATTTACTCTGTGAATAAATTGTAAATCCTCAAAATGACTTCTCTTTACTTCTGATTTATTCATTCATACATTTCTTTATTCACTTAACATTTAGTAAGCTTTGTGAAAGGTATCAAGTTAAGCAGTGTACAGAGATGACCAATGAAAAAAATTTACACCCTAACCTCAATGGGCTTTTATTAGGATGCAAATCAATTCTATGTTAGTTTTAACTCAAATATAGGAAGGTTAGTTTCTACCTTTCCTGCCAAAAAAAAAAGGAGATAGATCTACAACAGTCAAATTAAATGGCTAGGGATTTTTGGGAAGCTATCCAATAGAAATATAAGGCATGCCACAAAGGTGAGCTACCAACGTACTTTAATTTTCTAGTGCCACACAAAAAGAAAAAAATAGAAAGAAACAGGAAACTAATTTTAACAATACATATAAAATATTGCCATTTCAACATTATTGATTTTTTTTTATCATGAAGTCTTCAAACTTTGGGATGTATCTGAGACTTACAGCAATTCTCAATTTGGACCATTTTGGAGCATATTCAAAGTGCTCAATAGCCACATGTTGCCTAGTGGCTACTGTGTTAAATAGCATACCTCTAGACCAGCACATAGTGTTAGACACAGAGTTGATACTTATTCAGTAACTGATTTAAGTGAAAATTCGTATCTAACATTTCCTAAGGATACAATATGGGGCAACAGTAAATGACTAGAGAGTAAATGGAAAGCCTTGAGGAATCTTACTTACTGAATTTATACACCATCCACAATTTGGCCCTGCTTGGATACATTCTCCACATGATTTCGCATTTGCTTTTAAACATCTATTTTCATCTGTCAGTAGAAACAAAGAACAAACTTTACTTGAAGTTTCAAGAGAGAAAATGATGAAAAATAATTAAAATGCAACATATATAAATGTTAAATATGAATAACAAAATGTCATATATAGTTACATATTATAATACTATGTTATATTATATTACATTACATATAATAATAGTGAACTGATCCAGACCGACCTCAAAGACTAGTGATTTTCAATTACCTTGGCATAGAGAGCCATGAAAAAATAGTGACCGTTTTCTTGCCTTCTATAGCAGACTATGTACCAGAAATCTATATACTTATTCTTTTCCTCAAAGGCATAATTTCAGGATCTGTTGTTGGATGGTCATAACCCTCAGGAGTTTTCTTACAACTGGTTAAAATATTATTTCTTTTTAATTAATTCATACTACCATACCCATACCGCCAGAAACATCTGCAACTGCTTTCCTTTCATTTTTAGTATGTAAATACTTGAAAAACCCAATTCATCCAGTCCACAATCTCATGGTTTTTCAAGCTCTATGTTCAAAGTATATCTCACATTTCTTTAAACCCACCTAAGGATCGGCATGCCTTTCATGTGGTAAGCACTAACATGGATGGTCTCCAATGTGTCTTCTCTTCTTATAAACCTAATATATATTCACAATAGAAAATCTGGAAACTACATAAAAGCATAAAAAACAAAAAACCACCCATAACCCACTTACTAAGAGATAACTACTGTTAACATTTTTGTATATTTCTTTCTAGTCTTTTTTCTATGAAGATAGATTAAAAAAAAACAGCAAGGAACCACACAGAGACATTATTTAAATAAATTGAGAATATACATTTTGCATACTACTCTTTATACTTTATCGTAGGTGTTTCATTTCAGATTCTTTAGGGGTACCTGGGTGGCTCAGCTGGTTAAGTGTCCAACTCTTGATTTTGGCTCAGGTCATGACCTCACGGTTTGTAAGATTGAGCCCTGTGTTGGGCTCTGCACTGACAGCATGAGGCCTGCTTCGGATTCTCTCTCCTTCTCTCTCTCTGCCTCTACCCTGCTCACATACTCATGATCTCTCAAAATAAATAAACTTAAAAAAAATCTTTAAAAAATGCTTTTTAGTGATTATATGTTACATTATGTTAATGTGCCCTAATTGCATGAGTGCATGTCCAGACAACACACCTGCTCACGTATACGCACAAACTTTCCAAACACAAATGTAAATATACATGCACATATATGCACCCACTGTGATGACCATTCTCACAATGTAAAAGTCTAATGATTTCCTTATCACACACGAAAAACAACAGAAATACTGAGTGGAAAGCTATTAATGTTTTTAATATTCTTAGTATATACTAACCTCTATCCAGAAGCAATATTTAAATTTATAATCCCACAAACAGCATACAAAATACCATTTTCACCAAACCTTCAGCAAGCACCAAGTACTTAAAAAAATTTTTTTTAAATGTTTACTTATGTTTTTGAGAGAAAGAGAGTGTGCGCAAGCGGGGGAGGGGCAAAGAGGGAGACACAGAATCTGAAGCTCCAGGCTCTGAGCTGTCAACAAAGAGCCAGATGTGGCGCTTGAACCCACGAACCGTGAGATCATTACCCGAGCCAAAGTCAGACGCTTAACCGACTGAGCCACCCAGGCACCTCCAAGTACTTCTTTAATATAAAAAATCTTTTACTCATTTAGCCCATATAAATTAGAATATCAATTCACTTGTCAGTTATTTAAGGTTTCATTCTTACCATATTTTACTGACCATTTGTTTTGTAAATTTTGTTTGCAAATGTTTCTTCTATGGTGTTCATCTGTTTTTATTAGCTCTCTATATGTGCTAATGAAATTAAACCTTTATTTAGTTTCTCATCTTGTTGATGGTGTTCTGACATCTACACACTTGGAGTTCCTTGTTGATTTTAAGTAAATCAACATTATCAATAATTTCCTTTAAAGTTTCTTCCTTCATTTTTCTGTTTGGTAAGTCCTTCCTGTCCTGAGATCAAATAATTGTCATATGCAATGTGTTTTGAGATTTGGAGGAGAGAACTGCACATCCATTATTCCAGAGGTGGGTGCACCATGGTTTACAAGAGGACTAAATATATTTTCAGCTTTACTTTTTAGTCCTCTTCTAGATAATGCTAACATTTTGTCCAGACTTTTTGATCAAAGAGCGAGAACATCTTCTAGAATGTCAGTTGTTCCTGGTTTCATTTTTTTAGATAGTAACGGCTTGTTCATAATCCATTATCCTACACATTTATTTTCTTCTAATACATTACATGCCTTTGCTTTCTCCCTGCTCACTTAAACACTCTATTACAGTCTTAACAGACCTTTCTGTAGTATACTGTATTCCTATCACTTTAGCACTTCCTGCACTTCCAGCACAGCCTTATCACTCTTCTGGGTGGCAGCAGCCAGAGGCCCCTGTGAGAACCCTGCCCATCACCCTGAGTGAGACGGGGCCACTGCAGGGCTTTCAGAAGGAGCAGCAAGATGGAATCTAATTGATCCAGAAGTAATGCAAGACACTGAAATGAAAAGACAACCAGAAAACTTTTTTTTGTTTTTTTTTACCTGCTTGGCCAAACACACAGCAAATTGAACCGATCAGTCCAATCCAGAAAATCAGTTGTAAATTCATCTGAAATGTAAAATGTACATGGCAAAATATTAAGAACAAAAAAGATAATACATTAAACACAAACATTCCTAGTCACCTTATCTTCTGTTGATTTTATAAACCTAATACCTTCTAACCATTTCTTCTGCCATCCTTCTCTATACCTTTTTTTTCTATACCCACCACCACCTCTCCTTCCCAGTTACCTCACCTTTCACTTACTCTACAATAGTTTCCATGCCAGATCCCTGAATCTATTTCTTGCCTTTCTCCCTATCAAATGAATTTTAACATCTAATTAACAGTGCTCAAGAAAGTGTCAAGTATTCCCTAACACCATAAAAGCTATTAACAGCCTCTGTTCCATGGTATCTCTATGCCTATTAACTTCTGTGGCTCCTATAGGGGCCACACAGCCACATCCAGATGCCTCTATTACCTCAACACTGAATTTTGAGTGAATGTGTCAGTGGTTCACTCCCTTGATTACAGCACTTCAGTAATTTCCATTTCTCCTCAGGCTAAGACCAACATCCTACACAAGGAAGGCCTGACTTAATGTTTGAGTGTGATCTCCTGGAATGAGTTATCTTTTTAAATAAAAACAACTTCTATGCATGGGATTAGTGAAATATTCCATTCAATTCCCTATAATTTCTAGATCTACAAACAAGACCATAAAAGAAAAAGTTCAGGAGGGGAGCCTAAGAAGACCTGACAGAGGCTTAAATGTCTCCCAGAATCGCCGAAGAAAAATTAAGTATTATCCAGTATATTGCTCAGAATTATCCCAACCTGCACCTGTTAGGTATAGGACTATTTTTCGTGAATCAGTTTTCACAGTATTAATCTACACTTCAGCAGAACTGGTCAAAGATGGCTCTAGCCACAGGTCACTAACCCTATCCTTTAACGTTTACTGCTCTTGGACCAGCAGCCAATTATGCATGAATATCTGCCTCTCCCACAAGAATACAAAAACCAAATACAGTATAGACCAAAAAGGTTTTTAGAATGATTTTGAATGCAAAGTACGTATTAAGATGATAAGTATGTAAAAATTACAGTACATAAACATATAAAGTATATATGCATAATATAAAAATAGGCTTCTTTGTTTTATAATTGTCATAGTGTTTTCTTCTTTTCGCTTTCTTAATAAAAACAATTATGGCAGGGTAACTGTGTGGGATTTTCGTCTGTCTTGGTAAATTTCCGTTAGTAGGAAAAATATATTTCTTTAAAAAAAAAAAAAAAAAAAAAAGAAACCCTCCAGCTTCAAAAGCTTCTATTCTAGGATGCTATTCCCACAGCTCCGGGAGAGTGCTTCAAAATTGTGCTCAGAGAACCCCAGGATCCGTGTGCCTCTTCTGCTGTTAAATGCTGTTTAAGCTTTCTCTGTTGGCTTCCCAGAGAAAAGCAGTAAGTGTAACTTGCGTGGCTACATGCTCTACACTGTGCTCAGACCAGAAAGTTCTGCTGTGCCACGAGCTTATGTATCACTTGTAACTGCATCTGAAAGACGGACAGAGGCAGTGTCACGGAAGCGGGACATGCCTACAGTTTGCCTTCTATGGCCTGTCCAACAGGTTTATGTGCAATAAATCCACGTAGACTAAAATTCTAAGCAATCTGCATAATGTTATCAATTCCAAAGTTATGAGAAAAAGGGCCTGGAACATTAAGACTGTGATGAATGGACCATCTGGGCAGTTTCCACACAAAGTGAACAGAACAAATATTTGTTCCATATATGGGCTGATACGTGTTTCCTCAGGATACTCCTCAGGCTACTTCATGACCACTAGACTGCTCTGAAAAACCTTTTAAAATATTATACAATTCAGAGACTTACCACTAAGATAAAGTTATTAGGTCACAGAAACATTCTATTATTAGACAGCCTCACAACCTTATGCTATGTACCTTTAAAACATTACTTTAACCACCCTGTCCTCTTCCTTCTGCAAACCGTGACAAGCAAAGATCAGCCTTGTGAAACCCTCTTGCCTCTGGAAGAGCTCCAAACCCAGAAGCAGGTAGAACAAGGCTTTAGTGTTGAAGAGCAGCTGAGAGAACAGGACAGCAGCTGAGAACAGTTCAAGGACACTTGTCAACTCTCCTGTGAATGGTCAGCATACTTGCAAGAAACAGGCACTGTCATTGGCTGGCGACTCATGTAAAAGGCCAGTCTTTCGCTCGGGGAAACAGAGAAGCCACTGGAGACAGAAGAAGCTGGCAATGAAGAGTAAAGAGCAGTGAGGACGAGGCTGAGAAGACACCGGGTTAGAAGTGGCCATGAGGAAAGTGTGCCACAGAGAGCAGGCCGAGCAGAGGAAATGGCACAGAAGACTCAGCAGCCTCCCCATCAATCCAGCTCTTGAAGGTACAAGATCCTCCTCCTGCATGGGTGGGGGGGAAGAATGACACACCAAGAGCTTCCAGCAGCATTTCAAAACCAGGCCGTACTTCTCCAAGTGTGATCTAGGAAGTATCCACTTCAGATTTACCTGGATGCCCACCGGGGCCTAAAGCCACAAGCTCAGTCGGTGAGGTCTGTACTCCAGTGATTCCCAAGCTAAGGGGTTTTCTACCAATGGCATTCCATGCAGAACGATTCATTATAAGGGGCCAACAGGGAGAGATGCCTCCGGGCATTACCCTGATCCTATCTTTGGTCTCCTGTTTGAAATCAAAGGTCTAGAAATAGTTGTCTATGCTGTTCTCCATTCTGTAATCTCCTACTCCCTCCTCAACCAGCTATAATTGGTGTCTGTTTCCTACTATGCATGTGAAACTGCTCTTGCAAAAGAGAACCTTCCAGGCCTTATCTTACCGTCTGCATTCATTCATTCATTCAAAAATAGCTTGACTGCCTATACTTTGTATTCTGGGAGATACATCAGTTTGCCACCCACAGAATTCACACAAAGCACTTAATACATATCATCATTCTTTCTTAACGCACTCTAGTACTCGGGCCCTCCTGGTTTCTCCCCCACTGCTCTGGAAGTTTCTCCTCTGCCAACATGTCCAGTTTTGTGCCATATATGGAGATACAAAATTTGCTGTCTCAGGAATTTTCCATTCAAAGACAAAAATACAAATGAATACAATATGGTGTGATGGTTTCTGTAATGAAAATAAGGACAAAGTGCACTGAGGACACCAAAATCTGCCTGACCGAGTTCAGCGGCTTCATGAGTTTGGCAACACTAGAACTGCAGACATATGGGAACCAGGCAGGCAAATGGAGAGAAGTGTTCCAGGCAAGAGGTTAGTACGTGCAAAGCCATGGAATCCTTAGAAGATTTAGATAAGTTCTTTCTGATCTTATTTCTAAACACACACGTTTGGGTGACTCCCCAACCCTCACCACCCAACTGGGATTGTCTCGCTTTATCTTTACAGAAGAAAGACTAGAAAGCATGTATCTATATGTTATTTGTAATTAAATCTAGTCTTTGGGAATGAATGATTATTTTATCCCTGTAATTTTCCACAGTAAGTACAAATTATGTTAAAATCTTAAAATATCATAAAGGCCAAAAAGACTCTTAACATACTGAAGCATTTCTGAAACTTAAACCTATGAGATGGGAAAAAGAGAAACTGAGGCGAACAAGGCAGGAGGAGTTAGGTTACAGCCAGCCAGTCATATGGAGTTTAGATTCTACCCGATACACAGCAGGGAGACAGCACAGGGTTGGGTAGCACATGCCACACACACACACACACACACACACACACACACACACACACAGCAGAAAATCAGCGAGGGAGCGAGGGTGGGGAGAAGGGTCAAGACCAGAGCTACAAATGAGCACCGCTCTCACTGCTGAGGTTCGGCAGACTTAAACTCACACAGTAGCGATGGATAAGAAGACAAACGTGCAATTAGAGGACGTAGCACAGTGGGGCCTGACGGTTGCTTAGAAAAGGAAGTATGAGAAAGAAAGGAATCACCATTTTCAAACAAAGATTGCAGGTCTGCAGAAGGTGAGACACCTGAGGGGAAGCGAGTGAGGACATCTATGGGGAAGTTAAGACACAGGTCCTCATCTCAGGAGGTAAGTCAGGGTCAGAGATGATTACCCAAGAGTGGCATAAAGGCACAACAGAAACTAGGAAACTGAGGAGACCATGAAGGAAAGAACACTCCAGAAAAGAGGGAAGCTGGAGAGGTGAAGACACAGGGAAGGATATCTGATGGCACGGAGAGGGTGAGCATCCAGAGCTCGGGCGAGTGTAGGGGCCAGAAGAGAGGGGCTTCTCTCAGTCAGCGCAGGGCAGGGCAGCCCAGGTCTGTTCAGCAGGAAGGGGTGGGGGGTGGGGCAAGGGCCAGGGGCCAGGGGCCGGGACTGGACCGGGACCAGCACCTGGGCAGGAGGAGGTGGGGCTGAAGGTTGGAGGACACTAGGAACATGCAACAGCAGCATCACAGAGCTGAGGGTCCTGACTTACAAAGGCCCATCAGCAACACTCGTCTCACTCGAAACTACCTGTTCACACCCATCTTTCCTGATAGGTTCCGGCTGCAAGAAGAAAGGGCCTTGGTGTGTCTTATTCAGTTGTAGTACCTAAAAGCGCTTGGCACAAAGTCAATGCTCAAAAATTTTTGCTGAGCTATATTAAATTATATGACATTTTTCTCTGACATTACTCAGAAGCCCAGAAAAGAAGAGTTCTCAGAATTAATGGGCAGATCCTCTTTAAATAGAAAACAGTTACTGTAGACCTCCTAGTGATACCAATTTTCAATTCATTTAAGTATATACAGCCAACTTAAAGCTAGATATAAAATGTTTCACAGTCCTGGCTCGTACACATTATGAACCAAAATTAATTTACATATGCAGATACACACTAGGCACTGAAATAATAATTACTCTGTTACAAGGTAGTCAAACCAGATAACCCAGATGTTGGTTGCTTACTACTATAATTATTAGTACAAAATCACAACACTTTTTACAAATACTTACAGCTCCAGTCACTGAGACTATCTCCCTTGGATCCTCAGACTTCAATCTGAAATCACTGAATTAAGTCATTGGTGTACAGAGCAAGTGCAGGCACCGAGGAGGCCTTGGCTGTGCTGATGAAGAGTTAACAACAAAAATGACCCAGTCAAAAGACCAGAGAGCACAACAGGTAGGTGAGAGAAAAGGGGCTCATGTAAACAGGATAGGCAAGAGAGCTAGAAAATAAGGGCAGGTTTAACATTTCAGAGACAGGCAGTCTTGGGTAAAAAGGTCTACGTGATGCTACAGCTTTGGGCAACAGTTTTAGCCAGAATTCCTTCTGAAAGCAGAGGCTGAGACAAAACGAGGAGTGCAGGCGATTATTATTACGAAGGTGACCCCAGGGAAAGACACAGATACTACAAAGAGTGAACCAAGACAGCCAATTCAGGAGACTTAGTTACCATGGGGGTCCCTGGGGGCTTGATCTGACTGAGAAGTTTTGAGAAGTGTATAGAAAGTGGGTCCAGAAGAGGATCAATGTGAAGAAGTACATTAGTTAATTAATTCCAGTCCCCACAGGTAAAAGTTTGCCCCAAGCAGTATTAATTCCCCCACACTTCCAAGAACTATGGTGCATCTGCCCAGAAGGCTGGGCCAGCTTCTTACCCCACAGACCGATAAGAGAAGTCCGAAGAGGAACCTGAGGCATGATGCAGTCAGCCAAAAGTGAGTCATAAAGCGAACTGTTTCCAGCTGCAGTGGCTGGAATCAGAGAAGAGGCCAAGAGGAGGTGAGGACAGAAGAGGTCTCTAATTCAGTGCTCAAGGGCCACTGGAATTGAAAGAGTCAAGAAAACAGCTAGACCAAAGTGTGATGTTTTACCTGTATGAACTCTTGAAGACCCCTAATGACGGCAAGAACTGGGGAGGTGATTTAAGTCAGACACAGACACACACACACACACACACACACACACACACACACACACACACGTATATACTAAATCAAATATATAAACAGTCTTTGTTTCAAAAATTTAGTACTTAAGGGGCACCTAGGTGGCTCAGTGGGTTAAGCATCTGAATCTTGATCCTGGCTCAGGTCATAATCTTGTGGTCTCTGCGATTGAGCCCCGAGTCGGGTTCTGCACTGACAGCACACAGCCTGCTTGAAATTCTCTCTCTCTGTCTCTCTCTGTCTCTCTCTGTCTCCCCTCCCCCACCCCGAAGGTGTGCGCACATGCGCTCTTTCAAAATAAATAAATTAAAAATTTTTAATTTAGTATTTAAGATACATGCAGCTCTTACCCATCTATTACAGAGGTCTGAAGCTAACCTGTCTTATAAATTGCCATCTCCTAGAAGTCACTGCTCGGTGTTCTCTGTATCAAGTGCAGTATATTCATATTTAGTAAAGAAACTAAAGATAAAGGTAACTAAAAATATTCTGAGGTACCCAAAAACCAAAAACCAAACCCAAACCAGTTACTTTAAGGAGAGCAAGTGGTGTGTTATGCCCAGCACTGCAGGAACATGTTAGCACAGAGTTAAGAGCATGGACTTGGAGCCAGAATGCCTAGATGCAAATCTCTCTAAACTATGTTTGAAGGTTTTGCTTGTTTTCAATCATAATTATAACCAGAAAAATTTGGATTGACCCACATTAGGGGAGAAACAAGATATGAAGAAAAGATAAGGGTTAGAAATAACATGACTGCCAAGAACAGATGAATGTTCATTATTATATCCATTCAGAGACTTATTTGGATACAATATCAAAACCTTACTACACTATATGACAATAAGATTTAATCAGATGCTATTATATTAGATACCAATTATCATATTAATTAAGTATAACTAGATGTTTATTTTAGGTGCCACATCTAATAAGGATTATTCTACTTAATACACTTTCTAACAACTAGATTCCTAACAATTTGTATGTAAAATAATATAAGCACCAAAGTCTCAAAGTTTTTGTGGTCTGTGTGATTGTTTTATATTACATTAGACAAAATACAAATGTTTCTGAACATCAGTATCACAGACTACCTTAAAAAAGATCAGGGTGAGAGATAACATACTAATACAAATACAAATATGAGAGAGTGACTTGAGGCTTTTCTGTCAAGGGGAAGCAATCCTATGAGAGGCTGAAAGAAAGAAGGAAACTTCCCTGAAAAGACATCTTACTAGTAGAAATGAGAATCCGAATGCTCTATACCAGTGGGATTTCATTCACAGACTGATGTCCATGAGGACTACAAACAACAGGGGCCAGAGTAGGCACACGGCAGGCACGGAAAAGAATAACACAATACACTCAGCTTTGGTGATTTAAGATAATTCGTAAAAAAAAGTTATCTCACTTTTAATTCAAGGCCTTCAGATGATTATACTAATGACAATAATGATAAAAATAATAACAGCTATCTCCCCCAAGTGACTCTGTGGTTGGGAATGATACTACCTTTGTTTTACAGATGAGGAAACCAAACCACGGAGAGGTTAAATAACTTCTCCAGAGTCACACGGGCAGAGATTAGACTGTCTGCATCACAAGCTGTGAGATCAGATTTATGCTTCATCAAACTAATTTTTTGACGGCCTACTCAAGTCACTATTGGAAAAAAAAAAAAAAAGAATATCTGTCCAGTGTGAGAAATGACTCAAAGCATAGGAATGGAAAGGATTTATAACATTCTGTGAATTTATTTTTTAGTGCTTCAAACTTGAATGGAGGCTAACGAGTTATTTTAATTGTCAAATTTCATGAGTATACCCACAGGTTTTGTGTCTTATTTCTACAGAGACATTTTATCCTAGTATTATTTTTTACCATATTCAAGTTTACCTAAGGGGTCATAATTCATTCCTTAAACAATAAATCATCTTAAACATCTCCCCCAATGTCATTTTTGTGGTTAATAGTCTGAACTGTATGCACTGTAAAAATTGCACATAATTATTTTAATCTCCACTCTAAACTCACTTTTATTCACCAAATTAAGTGTGATTTTATGTTCTGTTCAAACTTCTAAATATATACTTATTTTAATGTGTTTAACATTGTCACAAATAACTCATTTGGCATTTCCATTTACAAATAAAATCTTTAGAAACTTTTTATATACTAAATTTATAGAAATTAAAGAATTACGTTTTAGAGAAAAATTACTTTTAAAAACATGGTGAGAGTTACATTTATTTCAAGTTTTAAAATAAGGTGCCCAAAGCCAACTAGTACAAAAAGAAGTCATCCACAAAAGATTTCTTCCCATTAAATCTTTGCAAAGGGTACATTTTTATTCAATGCACCAATTAAATTCAAGTCAGCAAATATTTATTGCATATCTACTGTGCCTGAAACAAGCTAGACAAAGCTGGGATATGATTCTCTCCCTCTCTCTTTGCCCCTCCCCCCCCTGCGTACACAAAATAAATAACTAAAACTTAAAGAAAAGATTAAGGGTTTTCACCTTTCAAATACTCTTTCAGACAACAGAATTTACTTCCTTTTTTATGTCATAACTTTTTGTTTATTTATTGAGAGAAAGCATGCATGCAAGCCATGGAGAGGCAGATAGTGAGTCCCAAGCAGGCTCCGCTCTGTCAGCACAGAACCCAACATGGGCCTCAACACAGAGATCGGTCCCACAAACCATGAGATCGGTGAGATCATTACCTGAGCTAACATCAAGAGTCAGACACTCAACTAACTGAGCCACCTACACGCCCCTATGTCATAACATTTTAAAGTCTTTTCACCTTAATGGTAGAAAAGATGAGGATACCTACATTAAGGTATATCATAAATCTCTCCTAAAAATACAAGAAAGATGTATTCATCAAGTCTGTCCCATCATCATTATTTTCTGTATCTGCTTTTTAAAAGGGAAAAAATAAACAGTCTAATAAAAGAATAGCATTTAAGTATAAATGTAGAGCATAAAAACAACACAGAGACAAAACGAAAGTCTCAGAGAACTTATATATAGCCCTTCCCACTTCTCCCCACAGAGAGTAAACAGATGGAGGGTCCACATGGAAGGTGCTCAGAAATCCTACTGACCTCTATTCTATCAAATTTGAGGGTGAGAGTGGGGATGCATTCCTCCAGGGCAAGAGCATCTTTCACCTACAGGAAGAACATTAAAACTCAACACTTTATTTCCCTCTGTCTCACAGGAAGACGTATGTGATGGTGACCATGAAAGTGTTTATGACGCAAATAATAAGCCAAAATTAATGATCAACAAAAACTTGGCAGAAAGGATAAAGAAAAAAAGAGAGAGAGAAAAAATAGGAAAGAGAAAAGACAAGGCAAGGCAAAGATGCAACTAATACCTCACTAGAAGTCTTTTTCTGCCTAATGAGGACAAACAGTAGTCTGAACTAGAAACCTTTCTATAATTCATTACTCCCGCCCAGAAGAAAAGAGTGCTTTTTATGAGCACTGTCCCCTTCTTACTCAATGATGACATCAACCTGAAGCTAAGGAGCTCCAACAACAAAGGTTGGGCTGCTCTGAAGCTACAGGCTCACAAAACAATTTGAAACCTGAGAAGAGCTCATAACAGGGCTTGATATGTTAAGAAAATTACAATAATAGACTGAAACAAAATTCATCACTAGTAACTACTCTACCCACCTTCTCCAAGGAAACATGAATATGGAAGATCAATCAACATCACCCACCACCCAGTCCACAAGTGCACAGGAAAGATAAAGAATGGACATACTGTGTTTTGGCACATAAAGAGCCTCAAAGATAAATCAGTTGTGGGGGAAGGGAGCAGGCAAGGGCATGGAACTTATTCAGAAAAAACTTCTACAGAAGAAAAAGTTAAAAGAAGTGAAGAATCTTCTAGGAGAAAATCAAGATGAATCATTATGCTCTTGAAGAGACTTAGAAAATCTTAAATAGGTCTTTCAGCAATCAGTCAAAAACAGTTAAGACTACAATACTAGAGGAAAAGCGTACAGAACTCAGGGAGGAAATTTAAGTTGAAATCCTCTATAGAACTCTTAAATACAAGCAACAGAATCAGTAAGGCAGGAAAAGCATGCATGAGAAAAACCACACAGAATTCAAAATAATTCAAGCCAATCAGAAACATTACGATAGAGCCAATGGTGATCTAGTAAACAGATAACCAGTAGACTACTACCACACCTCCAAAAGGAGAGCCTATGTGAGAATGAAAAAAAAAAAAATTCAGAGCTTTCGGGTTGGTGAACTGTGGGGGATCTGGGGAGAAGGCATGGAGGCTCCTTCCCCATTCCTTGCCCTCCTTGCATCTCTTCCACCTGGCTGTTTATGAGTTATATCCTTTTATAATAAACTACTAACCCGGTAAGGAAAAAACAAGCAAAAAAAACACAATTAAGTATTAAACTTAAAAAACTCGTGAGGGGACATGTAATATGCTCAAAGACTGAAGGACGAATTTACATACAAGCGGAAAACTAAACACTTTCAACAGAACTGTTGAGCCATAATATTAAAGGCTGATAAAAAATGAACACGGGAAGTTGCCTGAAATGAATTGTTCCAAGATCCTCCTTGCACTCAAAAGAGAAAACATTACCTAGCAATTGACATTTTTCAAACCAGCCTAGTGTGCTGTTCCTTCTCTACACTTGCTGTGGCTATAGATTTGGCCCTTCCCTGAGAGGAGAACGGAGTAAGAGTTTTGTTTGAGAATTTAACTATGGGGCAAGTTTACAAAGATAATTGTGAATGGAGCTAGCAAAAAATGAATGTTAACCATCCTGTTATAATGGCATCAAGAACACTTGGAAGGAACAGTTGTTCCACATTTTAATTAAGGAGAATTGTAAATCATGTTCCCAAATTGTATAATTTTATCTACTTTTAGGTAGATCACTCTAAAATTCTTTCTTGATCAAAACTCTAATAAATTTTGACCACATCATTTGCCACAGCTCCTCTCTGCCCTGTAGTGGAGTGGAACAAGCACAGTGCTAGGTCTATTTTAAATATATAACTATTTTAAATATATAACATATACTTTAAAAACTAGCTTTACATAGGGAGAAATCAATTTCTCATTGTACTCTGCACTAAGCTGGGAATAATATCTACCTCAGAACTGTTGCAAAGACAAAATATGATGATCAATGTAAAAGCTCTTAGCAACACATATCATTACGGTGATCTGTGGATACATTTTACTTATTACTGAATTTTCTTCTTGCTCCCAACTCACCTACTAGTCATAGGCATCTAAACATAAGCTGAGTGACTACTTAATAAACCGTTTTCAATCTTTTTATAACCATGCTTCTTTAGCAAGTACAAATCCATTCCTATTGTGTTTGTTGTTGTTTTCCTAATATAACATAATGCTGAATACACTTTTTCAAACTACAACCTCCTCCTCCAACAATCAAATACAACCTACCATGACCCCTTCTGGGAAGCACTGAAACCATAATATGAAATAAATCATACAGTGGCGCCTGGGAGGCTCACTTGGTTACCCGTCCGACTCTTCGGATTTCAGCTCAAAATGATCTCATGGTCGTGAGATCAAGCCATGCGTTGGACTCCACGCTGACCATGGAGTCTACTTAAGATTCTCATTCTCTCTCTCTCTCTCTCTCTGCCCCTCTCCCGCTTACGCTCGCTCTCTCTCTCAAAAAAAAGAAAAATCGTATGTTAACTGTAAGATATTCAAGAGCTAATAAATTATTACTCTGAATTTCACAAAGAGTACGAAAGCTTAAGTTACTCACATATTCATTCAATAAAACATTTATATACTGAAATGTGACTTCTATACTTCAAATGGCACATTCCCAATAAATTTTTCATGTAAATACTTTCCTCATCCACAGAAACTATATTCCCTACAACAAAATAAAATGCTAATTTTTCTTCTTCTTTCTTTTTTGGCCTTCACTGGCTCTTCATCCTTTCAAACCACAAGAAGCAGAACTACTCCTTTTTTAATTCTTTAGTTCTTTATGTTTCTAGAATAATAAGTAACAAACCTCCAGTGATGCTCAATAATATCATGTTGTTTTAACTCAAACTTCTATTATAACTATACTCACGTCTGTGAAACACACCAGACAAAAGGTGGAGGACAAAATCCAGGCCTTCAACAGAAACACACACACACACACACACACACACACAATTTGCTAAATTAAACTGAATTCTATCTTATACCTATAGTGCCCTTGGAATACATCACCCATCTGTCACCCATTTTTGTGTTCATACCATTCCAAGCTCCTTTATAAAGCCTTCCAAAACCACTTAAGCCAATGCTGATCTTTTTCTCAAAATCTGTTACAGAAAATTATCTGGTACAGTACATTGAGTCAAGTATTCTTTGGTATTTGTTATGTTTCCCTAGATTAAACACAATTTGTCCTAACTCAACAATACACTCAACAGCAAAGTCCATGTCAACTGCTTGATCTACATCCACTCAGCACATTTTCCAGGTAATTGGCACTCAATACACAGATTAAAATGTAACATACAACAGAGTTACATCCCACACAGAACTAACAGGAATAGATATGGCTGGTCAACAGTGGCAGGTTTTCTTAATTTGTAATGTAATTTGTAACGTAATGTGTAATTTGGCATAGCACCTGTCCTCTCTGGTGATGATATAAGAAAATGGCTGCTCATGGGAGAAGAGCTGCCCTCCAACTGCTTGGGTGAAGCAGTAGCTATCCTTGAACCCACAGAATGACAGAATGATGGAAATATACTGGCCACTTCTGTATGGTGTAGCTGCAGAAACCAAAGCCCTGGAAGGCGAAGTATTTCAACAAAAGTCACAGAGGAATTCAGTGACACAGCTTGTACCGAAACCCAGGTTTCCCACCATCCAATTACAAAGCCTTTATTACATCAAACTGCTCTTCCAATATGAGTCTAAAATGACTACTAAGTCTTTTTGTCTTTACCTCAAACATGTCAACCACAGGAAAAACTTGTGAATTCTCAAGTCACTCACTAAACTGTCAAACAAAAGAAGTAGGAATTAAGAGAAGAAACAGGACAGGAAATGCCTTCCTGAATTCCTTTTCCTCCACCCAGCCCTGGACAGTTTATAAGTGTTCCCAAGCTTTCTATCCAGCCCCTTTTCACTCTACACACTCTCCTTTGGTATCCTCATCTGCAGGCCATAGCTTCAACTAGTCCTTGTAGACAAGAATTCCAGAATCTGAATCTCCCAGCCAGACCTGTTTTGAGCTCCCAATCTGTGTATTCAACTATGCTCTTAGACATCTCTACCAATGTCCCACAGTCACTTGTAAAACCACTCAGCATTATAAATTCATCATTTCCCCTCCCAGTCAACCAGTACCACCCCCTTGTGATCATACTGCTTGTCTTGGCAAATGACACCACCTACCCAGAAACCTATGTCACTTTGGGTTTCTTTCACTTCTCTTACCTTAGACACCAAGTCTCAATTCTCCCTCCTGAATGCAGAAGCGCTTGTACCCCACCCAAATCATCCCCTATGCCAATGATCTCCAAAGCTTTTCCATCACTCACTTTTATTACTCAAAAGATTTTTGAACTAACATATGCCCAAATAAATATGTACATATTTATTTATATGTTAAAATTCATGAACTTCTACAGCAATACAGTAAGATTATAAATCATAATAAAAATTTTAAACTTTAAATAAGGTGTGTATACACACACACGTTAGGTCTAATATTTTCTTCCTACACTCCAATAAGTCATTTTATACATCCCCGGGGTCCAGGAAACTACTTTGGAGACTATATGAGACTAGTCCAATAAGTAAGATATATATATGCATGTGTACATGTATTTATATAGGTATGCAGTAGGTATTTGAAGCCCTTTCTTTTTACTCACACGCACATATTTCAAGATGATATACAAATGCTTTAGCATATTGCTAAATATGGTTAACCTTATTAAAGGCCATAAACCTAAAAGTTTAAAGGTTGCTGACTTCTAAAAACCCACTCAATATTATTTTATAAATAAAAATTCCGTAAGTCTTATAATTACCCATCTTTCAAAAGATAAGAAATTGACAAAGTTTAGTTTGGCTCCTTTTCCACACGGGCTCCTGGAGAAGAGATACCACATTTTTTTCACCTACCCACTGAAATACTCTAAGGCTGCTAATGTTCCGGGTTTTATGGACTTCTCTTAACCCAAGCACATACTGAAATATTTTTTCAGCTTTCTACATCTATAGATACTGCTACCATTTCACAATCCTGAAGATTAATGCACTCTTCCTTACTCTTATCCTTGTCAATCCATCCACCCCACTACAACAACAAAAAAGGACAAAAACTCACAATATATAACCAAAGTTAGAAGAGACTTGCTAATACAAGAGATATTTACATGTTTGCACAATAGAATCCTCTAGGATTCTACCCACAACCTGACACATCCTAACTTTCCATGCAGAGTGGGGAAACCTAAAATTTAACAAGGGCCCATATAAATCCTCAGATAAATTCAACTTGTTACACATTCAGAAACTGAAAATCTCAAACTCAAAAGTTCTGCAACTTTCACCAGGTAGATGTTTCATCTGATCATTCTAGCAGTATAGTTAAAAGCAAACCAGTGCACTAATAGAATATTAAAAAAAAATATTTTCGGGAGGTAGAATATTATACTACCCCCCCTTGTAAGCCACAATTCATCTGGCAAGAAGTCAAACAATAAAGCTATTATGTGGCAAGCATTCCATTAAAATTATCACATTAAACTGATTAATTCTATTACAAAGTGATGAAATGTCCCCAGAGAAGCTCCTGGAATTAGGAATTTATGGGTAACAATACAGAAAACTATATATTCATTTAGTGATGGAAATTTGGGTCAGATTTTAATTATACTGACCAGAAAGTAAAGAAAAAAGCCATCTGATTGTTAAACTTACTAAATCTAGCAATTTTCAGTATTGTTGATTCATCACGTACAGAATGTTGAAGGTATTACAAAATGATCATAATATAGAATTTAGCATTCTTTTTAAAAAGAGTCAACATTACAAAAAAAGATTTAGATCTGTGAAGTCAACACAGATGCCTTAATTTGGAGTTGATTTGCTTTCTATTTGCAGAAGTATTAACCACATCCCCTGTCTTCTTAACCAGCATTCTAATTACATCTTCCATTTGACACCAAATTTTAGGATAAGTAAATGGCTTTTTCCTCAAAGGCCTGTCCCCCCAAAATACTGACTTGTTAGCTCTGTTTTCTATGTATCACTTCATTATCTTAAGTCACTCATTTAATACTGATCAATGAACTAAAATTATTTAAAAATATGAACACTGCAGTGGAACTTTTAAGTCAGTCCTACCTGCTCTGGGCCTAGCTGTCCACAAATGCAGAGGAGGTGAACTTCAACTAAAATTTCTTAATCATTTCTAAAAGCAGTCTATTAATATAACCTAAAGGCTATATGTAGTTTAAGAAAAACACCTAATCAAAATTCATTTTGCATTGTTATTTTTGTACCATCAAAATAACAAAAAATAACAACTCAGTAATTCTACCCACATGAGTATCTATATGGAATGCGACCCAAAGAAACCTTGCTAATTATGTTATCAATTACAACCCCAGATTTAAAAAAAAATCATTTTAATACACCAAGAAGAGATGAAAAGGAGTTATATTTATTGAGTATCTACTCTTAAATTGTTTTCCATATTACATTTGATGTTCACAACTATATTGTAGTTTTGGAAGGTTACCTGTCGGTCTTACATGGGCTCTGGAGCTAGACTCCATGGGCTCTTTACTTGCTAGCTGGATGATCACAGGCAAATTACTTATGCTCCCTGTGGCTCAGTTTCTTCATTTGTAAAATGGGGATTAAAAAAAAGCACCTATCTCACTGCATCGGTTCCAGGATAAAATGAGAAAATGGACGTAAAGTGCTTAGAGCTAAGCATGGCCGATACTGTCGTTATTATAATATAGTTACTTTTATTATAGTGTAAGTATTCTTGTATCCCATTTTACAGATGAGAAAAAGCTGAAAGAGGGCAATTTACTAGTGCTAGGTTTTGACTCAAAAGCACAAATTTGGTGACATAAAAACTACTTGCGCAAATATTTATATTCTTAAAACTACAACTCTTTAGGACGCACAAGAACTAGAAACATAGTAAGACAGGCACCAGGGGCAAGGGCAGGTGGGGCACTCAGTCCTGTGGAGCGGCAGGGAGCCCGGGCCCAGGACTCTGACTGCCAAGGGAGCCGACAGTCAAGCGCGGCCTTCATAAACACGAAGTGGAAAAAAATATATGCCAACACTGCGCCTTCTTTTCCTAGCGGCTCCACCATGCCAACTTTTGTTTGGGCCCACCCCGCAATTCCTCCCGGACCACAGGCCCTGAAGGCTAGGGCCCAACTTCTGGAAGTTGGAAGCGAATTACTAAGCTTAACCCTGCTCAGAGGAAAAGCCGCTTGCGGACAGAAATGGAGACAAAGGGAAACCGTCAAGGATTGTTCAAAGTCATAAAGCTTCGAGTCGCTGGGAGGCCTGCCTCCATTCGCCGTCTCATCTGCACGCGCCCAAGGCGGCGGACGGAGACCCGGGCACCGCGTGGGGTCAGTTCGTTCAACGGTGCCCAGGCCACAAGGGTAGCTACGAATGGCAGGTGTCCGAGGGGCCGGTCGCGCGCCCCGGTTCTCCGCGGACTCCAGCCCCGACGTGACAGCGCCCAGGCCGGCGACACTCCCACTCGCAGCGCCACGGAGCCGGCTTAGCGCCCTGGGGGCGCCCGCGCCGGGGGAGGGGAGGAAAGGCCGCAGGAGAAGCCGGGAGCGCGGCCGCCGGCCCGGACTTCCTCTCCGGACCCGGGCAGGATTCCGCCCGCACCCCCGCCCCGGCCCCCGCGGCCCACTCGGCCCCAAAGTCCCATACGCAGGGCCCGGCGCGCGCTCCGGAGCCCTGAGGCCACCGCCCGCCCCGCCCCCCAAGGCGCCAACCTTCTCCGGGCGGCGTCCAAGCCCCGGCGCGGTCGGCTCCGGCCTGCTGCTCCGTGGCTCCCGCTCGGTCTCTCCCGTGGGCTGGCGCTGCCTCCCGGGTTTCGGGCGCGGCGGGCGGCGGCGACTCCTCCTCCTCCTCCTCCTCCTCCTCCTCGGGGGCGGGAGGAGGAGACTAGGCGGCCCGGAGCCGCCCCCTGGCAGGAAACGACCCCCGCGGCACCTCCTTCTCCGCACTGCGGATCCTGCTACTCCAGCCGCCGGCGTCCTCTCCCTCCGGAAACGCATTCCTACCGGGCCGCGTCAGCTGCGCCCGAGGCGAGTAGGCGGCGGCGGCTGAGGCGGTGGAGGAGGCAGGAAGACCGCGGCCCGAGACAAAGGAGAGGGCCCAGCGGGGCGGGAGCGGGCCTAAAGGCGTCGCGGGGGGCGGGGCGGGGGACTCGGCCGGGCCTTCGCCGTGCCTCAGTTTCCTTTTCTGCCTGGGGACGGAGGCGTCGGGGTTGCACCAGAGCTCTGCGCGGCCCTGGCGAGCTGTAACACCCTCTCATGAAGGAAGACTGGATGGGCCGCAGGTAACCTGCGGCTGGACTCCTTTCCGGCCTTAGGTTCTGCTTTCCCCAGGCCACACTCAAGGGTCCTTTTTGCCCTGGATTGTCCCGGCATCCCCTTCAGCTTCAGGCAAATCGAGGCAGTCACCCACCCTGCAAGGCTTCGTGGGGCCAAAAAAGTTTAACTTTTGGAATGCAGTTAACTAAAGCCAATACTGTTTTCTGGAGTGATAGTTTGCTTGACTTGGGTCTTTGAGAAGGTGAAGACGGGAAGGAGTTCGATGCCAAGAAAGATGGATTTTAGGAAAGTTTTAGAGGAAAAAAAATGGTAAGTTGGGGATTTGCTTTTGTTAGATTAATCTGGAGGCCTATTTATGGGAAACAGGAATAAGGTGGAGATGAGTGAGGGCTGGAGGAAGAACATTTAAAATAGAAGGGAAACATTCATTGTGAGAATGGCTGGACACATTTTGATAAGTGGCTTGAAACTTGTACCAACCAGCATCATACTGAAACCTAGTAATTCAGAATATGCTGCTGGCAGGCGGCCATCCTGTGTTAACAGAAAATGTTACAGCCATGCCGCCTGCCCAGCTGCAGCACCCTGTTGGGAATAGAGTTCAAGTAAGATTTGTGAAACTGAGTAGTGTTTCACTTGGGGGAAATTAGAAGCTGAGATGCTCATTTGGCTGTGAATTTTATAGTCTTAAAAAAAAAAGTTTATTTTGAGAGAGAGTGTGTGTGAGTGGGGGAGGGGCACAGAGAGAGGGAGAGAAAGAATCTCAAGCAGGCTCTGTGCTTTCAGTGCAGAAAGCACAGAGCCTGTCAAGGGGCTAGAACCCAAAAACCGGATGATCATGACCTGAGCTGAAATACAGGATCAGATGCTTAACCACTCAAGCCACCCAGGCACCCCTTGGCTGCCAATTTTAAAAAAGAGAAAATAATTCTACTTATAGAAAGTTTGCATATTGCTCACCAGCAAATTCAAATCTGTTGATTAGATAATCTCTGAAGACCTGGAAGGAATGAGCTTGATTTTTCCCACTTAATGGATGAAGCTAAAGGATGTTTCTGTATTGTTATCCCAACAGTAAAGCTGCTACAAGACCTCAACATTCTTGGATTTAAAGAATCCTGGATTCTTGGTTATACCACTATTCAAAATTACTAAGAATTGGCCCGGTCTCAACATGGGAGACTGAAGTTCAAAGATAAAGCATAATTGATGTATGCCTGATTTGCACTACATTTCCCAGAATTTTCTTCCCTTACGTGATTTGAGGGGGCAGTCTTTGCCACAAGAGTATTATGAGATTTAGGGGTGCCTGGGTGGCTTAGTCAGTTGAGTGTCTGACTCTTAATTTCAGCTCAGGTCATGATCCCAGGGTTGTGGGATCAAATCCTGTAGTTGGGCTTCGTGCTGAGCATGGAGCCTACTTAAGGTTCTCTCTCTCCTTCTGCCCCTCTCCCTCACTCATGCTCTCTCTCTCTCTCTCTAAAATAAAAAAATATGAGGTTTAGATTTGTACAACCCTAAACTAAATGAGTTCAAGGGCAGTTTAATCATCTCTCTAATCCCAGTGTCAAACACTATTCCAGGACACATAATAGGGGCTCAGCTAATATATGACAAATGAATAAATAAATAGATCCTTTTGCTCCCGTGGGATAGGTTAGACCATTTGGTTAAACTGAAGTGTGAGTAGCAATTTATGTACAGAAATCATGAGCCTTGAAGAGGAGAAATTAAAGAAATATGTTATCTGAGAAAAGCAGTGATTGGTTGGGAGTATGGCTCAACTTGTGATTTCATAAAATATTAATCAATGGATAGTTAACTATAAAATTTATGATTACTCCAAAAAAGGGTTGGTCAGTCTTACCATACTAAACAGGAAATCCTAGTAAGTAGGAATAGTGCAAGTCACGTTGCCAGATCAAATCATGATAGAACATCTATTGGTAGCTTACGTTTCAAATTATATTGTACCTATACTGTCTCCCAATTATTGTGAATTGTCTTCCTCCAGCTCATAAGTCATTATGTCAGATAATTAAAAGCCTTTTCTTTAGGTTTGTCACCATACTACTATATGTTCTTTGAAATGTATCTTTATTCATCCCGTTTTCCAAAGTGAAGTTTCAGTGTTGTTCACCAGCAAAGACTTTATTGGATACTCAAATTCCTTTCAATCAGCATTTAATCCCTACTTCTGTGTATAATTAAAGGATAGGCTTACATAAATGAAAGGAACCACTAATATTTAGTGAGGCACAAAAGAAACTAGAGGTTCTCTAGGAACTTGATTATCTCTTTTTAACAGTGGGATCACAATTTGATTACTGACCTTTAGAACTAGCAGGTTGTATTTAATCCCATGATTATAAAATACAGGATTGGGAGTGCATAAGTCGATGTTGGGTCAGGAGTAGATAGCTGTTTTTCCCTTGCAGTTTGAGCAGTCTTGGGACTTAACCTCTCATATATGAATGTGTTTAGTAAGCCACAAATCATCCCATGATAACTTGAAGGCTTTTCAATCTTTGGGAGTAGAAATAACACTAAATAGGCAAATAGTTTAGTACATGTTCATTTATAAGTCATTTTCAACGTGCAATAATCACTGGATCCCGTGGGGTTAGAACAAAGGATGAATGCCTGCATTGTAAGAATAGAAGTATACCTGGGCACATGGGTGGCTCAGTTGGCTTTGGCTCTGTGTCCGACTTTGGCTCAGGTCATTACCTTACAGTTCAAGGAAGTTCGTGAGTTTGAGCCCCACGTTGGGCTCTGTGCTGACAGCTCAGAGCCTGGAGCCCAGTGCAGATTCTTTCTCTCTCTCTCTCTCTGCCCCTCCCACCCTCATGCTCTGTCTCTCTCTTCTCTTCTCCCCCCCCCCAAAAAAAAAAAAAAAGAAAGTATACCTAAGACCAAATTTTTCTTGGTGTTGGTTACTGACTGGCACACTCTCACACAATCCATACCAGGTTACTTCTATTTTTTAAAATTTTGAGAGAGAGAGAGAAGCACACATGGGAGAGCTGGGGAGGAGCAGAGGGAGAGGGAAAGAGAATCCTAAGCAGGCACAGAGCCTGACACAGGTCTCCATCAATTTCAGAACCATGAGATCATGACTTGAGCTGAAATCAAGAGCTGGATGCTTAACCAGCTGAGCCACCCAGGCGCCCCCCCACCCATCACTTTTAAATATGCAGGGAGACTTTGTGTCCTGGTATGCCCAAGATAGCCACAGCTTGTTGTCCATGCATAATTATTAATAGCACCCCTTTTCATTCCCAAAAGTACATCCAGATATGGATGACAGATTCTATGGTCATCCAGTAAATAAGAATGTCCAGACAATAAGAAATGAGAAATAGTTTTAGAAATTCAAAGAGGATACATAGGGACACATTGCAAAGCAGATTCAAGGCTTATAGGCGAAAACCAATTCTAACATTAATGATAGGGGGGAAACATTGTGTAGGATTGAGTGTGGTAAATGAAGCAGTTCGCATTGATGAAAATTCCCTGCTAGTGGCTTTAATTGAGGAAAATCTTTGACAGTAACTGGCTTGATCAACAAGCCTTGAGTTTTAAAAACCATGATAAATGTATGTGAAGGCTTCTGGAACAAATCGATAGTGGGTAGGTGAGTCTTCAGCTATTTTTCTAAGAACTGTTTCTACAGAGTGACCTACATATATTTTCCTCATCTGCCACTTCCAGCCACTTGGATCCTAACTCCTCTTTAAACATTAAAAAAAGGACAAAGATAAGCAGATGGGGAGAGAAAGAATAAAAAGCCTCTGATGATGTCTTAAAATGCTAATATGGAAGTGCTTTAAGAAAAAACTTTATTTTGAGAGAGAGAAGAGAAAGTGAGCATGAGAGGAAGAGAGGCAGAGAAAGAGAGAGAGAGAGAGAGAAAGAGAGAGAGAATCCCAAGCAGGCTCTGTGCTGTCAGCACCAAGCCCAATGCCAGCCTCAGTCCCATTAACCATGAGGTCATGACCTGAGCCAAAATGCTTAACCGACTGAGCCACCCAAGCTCCCCTGGGTTGATCATAAATAACCCCATTTCTTTTCCAAAGAAACTAAAATCCCTCTATTAAAATGTGAATGTGTGTATTTTGATTTAAAACAAAACAAAACAGCCGTGGGAATTATTAGCTTTTTGAAAAATAAAATAGTGTGAGACAGTCCTTCCAGTTCCTTCTTTTTCTGTCTCCAGATATACAAATAACATGCAAATAATCATATAATGCAGAGAAACTGGAAGTTCATTTATTTTGCAACTTGTTTTTTTGGCTTGGGGACTCTGAACACTCCTCAATACCCTAATAGCCAGATCAACCATGAAAAATCCCATTTGCTGCAAGGCAGCTACCATCTGTATGCATGCTATGTGTCTATGTTTTGACTAGCCTGTCCTGAGGCTTTACTTAGTTCTGTACTCTTTTGCTTATTTAAAAGTAAGGTGGAACATGTCCAGACAGTCTGGCTTGAGATTTCAATGTGTCCTTTATAACCTAGGCTAGCTATTAAGTCTTTTCCTTTTCTAGATAACAGTTGCTGGATTATGACTTTAAAGATGGGTCACTAATGAGTGAGGCTGCCACAACTAGTTCTGCTTCCTTCTTCCATATATAGCGTCCCCATTTTTCTCTTGCTCAGTCCGTGCAGTATTGCCTCCACTGGGTGTGAGCATTCTCTGCCAGCGTTCAGATGCTAAACATTTTTAGGAGCCCAGAGGGAGCAGTGTTTATAAGCAGCTCTTTTCAGACACTGAGTTTCTTCAGCTGGAGAAGGGAATGTGCTTTCCCAAATAAGAATGAAGAATATGCCAAATATAAGCAGTTGAATAACACTGAAGTTATTTTTAGGAACCGGGGTCATTCAGTGCGGGAAATGGTGGTGCTACCAATGAGTTATGGCAAGTGACTATAAAACAGCATTATTTCTTTATTTAACTGCTTTTGAGTATCAAGAAAATATGCTATTTTAAGCTAAGAGTAGCTTGATTTTAGGCCAGATTCATTAGGGGTGGAAAGGATAGGTTAGTTAGAAGGTATGTTTGTTTGGAAAGTAAAAGTGCCCTCCTCCCCCAGATTAATCCTCATAACATATTATCTAAGATAGAGTTGTTGCTATGTCAACATGGGAAACCCATGAATACATGAACCCCCAAAGTTGTAGATAGAATTTCACTTATACAGATAGATCTGTATTTTTGCAGATATTTCTGGTTTTAATGGGATCTTAACCTCAAAACACTAAGAATCAGGTTTTTTACATTTTTTTTAATGTTTTATTTTTACTTTTGAGAGAGAGAGAGACAGTGTGAGCAGGGGAGGGTCAGAGAGAGAGAGAGACAGGCCCCAGGCTCTGAGCTAGCTGTCAGTACAGAGCCTGATGCGGGGCTCGAACCCACGAACTGTGAGATCATGACCTGAGCCAAAGTCAGAGGCCAACCGACTGAGCCACCCAGGCGCCCCAAGAATCAGTTTTTTAAGCCCAGATGCAATCAGTCCCTTTATAGACCAAGGGCCTAAATTTTTTTTTTTTTTTGCCCTGGATTTTTGAGTTGAATATTGATTAGTCTTTATCTAAAACAGTTTTTTAAACATCAGATAAATGTCCAAATATTTTGTTACAACAAGAGATTCACTGCAGTGTTATCTAACCTGTAGGAAGTAGAACAGAAAAAGTAGACTCATTTGTGACCAAACCATACAACTAGAGAGTGTTTGTGTTTAATTTTTTAAGGTAAAATAAAACTTCAAAGAGAAACTAGCACCTTTTTATTTCAAATCTCCAATTTATATACTGGGACTTAAATGCCTTCAAATTATATCTAAAAATTTTCCTAATAAAAATTGTAAATTTTTAATTAGATTGAGAACAATTCTAAATAAATATTAATTACATTTCCTAGGCATATTTTCCATATAGCCTTCAGAAGAATAAGTCCTGTGGCTTTTCTACTTTAGGATTTCTGCATTGTTTCTGCCTGATGTCATAGGCTTTTCACTCTGTGATCACAAGAATTCCCTATTTAGAACTGCTTAGGGCTGCCACATGCCTAAAATGTCTACTAAAGCTGTTTTTCTTCTATAGTCAGATCATTGGCTATGGAAATGAAGCACTTTAATTTCACCGGTAGGAAGAAAATACATACAAAATACATATCTGATAAAGGACTGTTACCAAAAAATATAAAGAACTCTTAACAGTAAGAAAACAAACTGGGTGGGTCAGTTAGTTAAGCATCCAATTCTTGATTTGGACTTAGGTCATGATCCCCAGGTCGTGGGATAAAGCCCTGTATTGGGGTCTGTGTTGAGTGTGGAGCCTGCTTAAGATTCTGTCTCTCTCTCTCTCCCTCTGCCCCTCTCCCCCACTCGTGCACTCTCTCTAAAATAAAAATTTTTGAAATATATATTAAAAAATTAGACCAAAGACCTTAATAGATACCTCACCAAAAGATACGTATAGAAGGCAAATAAGCATATGAAAAAGCTGTTCCAGGTCATATGTCTTTAGGGAATTGCAAATTACAACAATGAATCCCAACTATATACCTATTAGAATAGCCAAAATCCAAACACTGATAACACCAATTGCTGGTGAGGATATAGAACAATAGGAACTCCCATTCATTGTTGGTGGGAATGCAAAATGGTATAGTCACTTTGGAGAAACATTTTGGTGCTTTTATACAAAATTAAACATACCCTGCCCATAACACCCTCCTTGGTATCCACCCAGAGGAGGTAAAAACTTATGTCAAGACAAAAATATGCACACAGATGTTTATAATTGCTCTATTCATAATTGCCAAAACCAGGAAGCAACAAAGATGTCCTTCAGTAGGTTAATGGATAAATAAACTGTGGTCCATCCAGACAATGAAATATTATTTGGTGTTAAAAAGAAATGAGCTATCAAGCCAAGGAAACTTAAATGCAAATTTTAAGTGAAAGAAGCCAGTCTAAAAAGGTTACCTCCAGTATATCCAGACTATATAACATCCAGGAAAAGGCAAAATTCATTAAATTCTAACATATCTGTGGGAATAAAAAGCAGCAGCTTTAAAAAACAATGTGTTGGGGTGACTGGGTGCCTCAGTCGGTTGAGCATCCAACTTTGGCTCAGGTCATGATCTCACAGTTTGCGGGTTCGAGCCCCACATTGGGCTCTGTGCTGACAGCTCAGAGCCTGGAGCCTATTTAGATTCTGTGTGTGTGTCTCTCTCTCTTTCTTTCTCTCTCTCTCTCTCTCTCTCTGCCCCCCCCCACTTGCACTGTGTCTCTCTCTCTATCTCAAAAATAAATAAACTTAAAAAAGTAATGCATTGGACCTAACTGCATGGCTATGGGAAAGATTTTTGATATAGATTATGTGTGCATTATTAACAAGATGCAGAACATATTATGGCATAATCCTTTATATGAGGTAATGTTAGTATTATCCACATTTTATAGGTGAGGAAATGGAAGCGAGTGGTTACACTGGAAAACTAGAAAGTTTACAGCACGGAGACTGGAACCTGGGCAGTCTGGCTGTAGGGTTCACATGTTTGTTCACTGTACTTTACTATCTCTGGTTTCTCGTGTGACTTTATTGAGACATTGCCTGCCCTGTTACATCTCTGCTGTGACTAGGCAGTAAATCTGTAATTCTAGATAAAAGCCATATTCTCCAATACCAGCATTTTCAATAATAGTAAGGTGACATTTTCACTTCCTTCTGTTACTTCGTTTATCTCTTTATATATATAAATATATAAAAATTAATATATATTTATATAATATATGAATATTATATTTATATAGTTTAAATTGATATATATCAAAAAGAAAAGGGTAACATGAGATTCTAGTTGTTATATATCAATGTAAACAAATATATAAGTATAGCTAAGATTGTTCAGACACATCATTCCAATGTTGGTCAATTAACGTATTTTTTATTAGAGACCTTATAAGATTCTACATTTCTTAAGGGCAGTGAGCATATCTTAAGTGTTTATGTGTTTAACACAGGGCTTTACATATATGATTATATTGCTTCTCTTTACATTTAAGGTAAAATAACCACCCCTCTTATCTGACCTCGTCTTAAACCATCTCCCCTTTGCTCACTGTACTTTAATCACATTGATCTTCTCTGTTCCATGAAGTCTGACTTCACCAGGTGTGTTCTTATCTTGGAGTTTCTGTCCTTGTCATTTTGAAATATGTCTTGCTCTTCATATGTCTATTTCCTTCTTATCAGATTTCAGTTTAACTATCACCTCTTTAGAAGGTCTTCCCGACCTTCCTATTTAAAATAGTCTCCCCCGACCCTCTCCATCACATTGCCATATTTTAATTCTCTGCATGGCACCAGTCACTATCTGATATTTTTCTATTTATTTTTTTCTTTGATTATTTTCTATATTCCTCTACTAAGGTGCAAAAACTCCATGAGAGTAACTGCTTTGTCTACCTCACCCAGTTCCCAGAAGTACTTGACACATGCAGAGAGTACACAATTGAATGAATGAGTAAATGCTTGTTCACTATTTACTTAACAACAAATATGGTTATTTCAATACCTTGTGAAGATTGCAAAGCAACATTAAAATAATATCTTAAAAAGCAATTATTTAGTGTAGCTTTCATTCTTAATCTTATTCCTTAAAATATTACATTTAATTCATGATAAAAACACTCAACAAACTAGGAATAGAAGGAAATTATCTCAAAATAAAAGCGATTTATGAAAAACCCATACTCAGTGGTAAAAGACTGAAAACTTCTCCCCTAAGATCACAAGATAACAATGCTCATTTCTACCACTTCTATTCAATACAGTACTGGAAGTTCCAGACAGAGTAATTAAGCAAGAAAAAGAAACAAAATGCATCCAAAATGGAAGTAAAATTAGGGTTGTTTGAAGAGGTCATGATCTTATTTGTAGAAAACACTAAAGATTACACACACACACACACACACACACACATCTGTTAGAACTACAAATAAATCCAGGAAAGTTGTAGAATACAAAATCAATACACAAAAACCAGTTGTACGTGATTACATCAATCCAAAAGAGGAAATTAAGAAATAAATTCCATTTATAATAGCATTAAAAAGAATAAACTACTGGGGCACCTGGGTGACTCGGTTGGTTAAGCATCCAACTTTGGCTCAGGTCATGATCTCACAGTTTGTGGATTCCAGCCCCGTGTCAGGCTCTGTGCTGACAGCTCAGAGCCTGGAGCCTGTTTCGGATTCTGTGTCTCCCTCTCTCTCTGCCCCTCCCCTGCTCGCTCTCGGTCTCTCTCTCAAAATCAAATAAAGACATAAAAAAAATAAATAAATAATTAAACTACTTAGAAGTAAACTTAAGGAGGTGAAAGGCTTATATACTGAAAAATGTAAAACATTGCTGAATTAAAGAAGACACAACTAAATTCTAAAACATCTCTTGTTCATGGATTGGAAGACTTAATATTGTTAAGATGTCAACCCAAAGTAATCTATAGATTCAATGAAATCTCTATCAAAATCCCAATGGCAATTTTTATACAGAAAAATTCATCAATATTAGATGTCAAGGGATTCTGGATAGCCAAAATAACCTTGAAAAAGAAGAACAAAGTTGGAGGTCTCAAATTTCATGATTCAAAGCTATAGTAATCAAATAGTGTGGTACTAGCATAAAGACAGACATATATAGATCAATGGAACAGACTAGAGAAACCAGAAGTCCTCATATATATGGCCAAATGAGTTTTGACAAGGGTGCCAAGACCATTCAATGAGGGAATGGACAGTATCTTCAACCAGTAGTATTTGGAAAACTGGATAGTCACATGGAAAAGAATGAAATTGGATTGTAAAGAATTCTTTACACTATATAAAAAAATTAACTCAAAATGGATCAAAGATCCATAAACATAAGACCCCAAAGTATAAAACTCTAAGAAGAAAACATAGGGGAAAAACTTCATGACATTGGATTTGGCAAGGACTATTTACACAAAAACAAAACAAAACAAAACAAAACCCCACAGAGGCAACAAGAGTAAAAGTAGAAAAATTGCACTATGTCAATATTAAAAACTTCTGTGCATCAAAGGACACAGCAGGATGAAGGGCAACCTATAGAAGGGGAGAAAATATTTTCAAGTTATATATCTTATAAGGGTTATATCAAGAACTTCCAGGGTGCCTGCGTGGCTCAGTGGTTAAGTGTCTGACTTTGGCTTAGGTCATGATCTCACAGTTTGTGAGTTTGAGCCCCATGTCGGGCTCTGTGCTGACAGCTCAGAGCCTGGAGCCTGCTTCAGATTCTGTGTCTCCCACTCTCTCTGCCCCTCCCCTCCTTTGCTCATGCTCTGTCTCTCTGTCGCTATCAAAAATAAATAAACATTAAAAAAAAAAGAACTTCCACAACTCAACAACAATAAAAGCAAGCCAATTAAAAAAATGGGCAAAGAGCTCAAATAGACATTTCGCTAAAGAAGATATACAAATGGCCAACAAACATGAAAAAATGTTCAGCGTCACTAATCATTAAGGAAATGTAAATCAAAACCACAACGATATACCACCTTATACCCATTAGGATGACTACTATTAAAGAAGGAAAAGAAAATAAGTATTGACAAGGAGGTGGAAAAATTGGAAACTTTATGACTATTGACAGGAATGTAAAATGGTGCAGCTGCTATGGAAAACCTATGGTGGTTTCTTTAAAAATGGACAATAGATGCTTAGTCACTGAGTCAGTTAAGCGTCTGACTTTTGATTTCAGCCCAGGTCTTCTTGTTCCTGAGCTCGAGCCCAGCATCAGGCTCCACACTGATGGTGCGGAGCCTGCTTGTGATTCTCTCTCTCTCTCTCTCTCTCTCTCTCTCCCCCTCTCTGCTCTGTCAGCACGCACTCTCTCTCTCTCAAAA
This sequence comes from Cryptoprocta ferox, assembly GCA_028646485.1. Taxonomy (NCBI): domain Eukaryota; kingdom Metazoa; phylum Chordata; class Mammalia; order Carnivora; family Eupleridae; genus Cryptoprocta; species Cryptoprocta ferox. Next base: position 104,297,623 of record CM053571.1, on the reverse strand, counting down.
CAATAATAAATGAACTTAATTAATAAATGAACTTAAAAGGAAAATAGAATTACCATATGATCCAGCAATTCGACTTCTGGGTATATATCTATGTATCTAAAGGTACTGAAAGCAGAGTCTCCAAAAGCTATTTGTACACCTTTGTTAAAAACAGCCTTATTCACAACAGGCAAATGGAGAGGCAACCCAACTGTCCATTGGTGAATGGATCAGTAAACAAAATATGGTATATAATACAGAATACAATGGGAATGTTAATTCAGTCTTCAGAAGAATGGAATTCTGACACATGCTACAACAGGGATGGACCTCAGGGACATCATGCTAAATGAAATAAACCAAATGTATGATTCCATTTGTATGAGGTACCTAGAGTAATTAAATTTATGAGACAGAAAATAGAAATGTGGTTGTCAGGGGCTAGGAGGCTGGGAAAATGGGAGGTTGTAAACAACAAGTGAGTGTAGAGTTTTAGTTTTTCAAGATAATAAGAGTTCTGGAGATTAGTTATGCAACAATGTGAGTAAACACTTAAAAATAGTTAAGGGGTGGGGCACCTGGGTGGCCCAGTTGGTTAAGTGTCTGACTTCAGCTCAGGTCACGATCTCATGGTCTGTGGGTTTGAGCCCCGTGTCAGGCTCTGTGCTGACAGCTCAGAGCCTAGAGCCTGCTTGGATTCTGTGTCTCCTTCTCTCCTTCTGCCTCTCCCCAGATTGTGTTCTCTCTCTCTCTCAATAATAAATAACTTAAAAAAATAGTTAAGGGGCGCCTGGGTGACTCAGTTGGTTGAGTGTTCAACTTCGGCTCAGGTCGTGATCTCACACTTCATTGGTTCAAGGCCCACGTTGGATTCTGTGCTGATAGCTTGGAGCCTGGAACATGCTTTGGATTCTGTGCCTCCCTCTCTGCTTCTCCCCTGCTTGTTCTCTCTCTCTCTCTCTCTCTCTCTCTCTCTCTCTCTCTCAAAAATAAATAAATAAACATTAAGAAAAAAATTTTAATTGTTAAAACGGTCAATTTTATGTGTATTTTATCACAATCACAATGTTTTAAACGTGTATTTCCTAGTTCAAAAAACTGGAAGGACCTAGAAACAACAATAACTTGGAAGCAAGGAATGCTTCTGGTTTCCAAACTGTGGTCTACTGGAAATTCCCAACCAATTAGGAGTTTGGAAAATGATTACAAACCTTAAATAGCAAATATAGGAGATGAATTGAGACTGTGTGTGTGTGTGTGTGTGTGTGTGTGTGCGCGTGTGTGCACTTGTGTGCATACCAGAAACCAAAGAAACTATCAAGTATTAGTTGGATTTTCTCAAAAGGACATAGAAGCCAGATTGAAAAGGCCCTTCCAACTGTTACAGATGGGACAATTTGAGCATCAAACAGAAAAAGTGACTACACTCGAGTCAAACACATTGAATTTATAAAAATTTACGAGTTCATTATTTTTAAAAAAGAAAAAAAACAGGAAAGTTAAAACTGAACAAACAAAAGTTTAAAAGAAAAGAAAAGACCATTGGAGGTGGCCAGAGAACTAACTTCTTAGTCTGGAAACTGGTAATTAGAACAAAAGAGTTAAGCATTTATCCTACCTTTCCTGTATAAATTAAATGACAAAGTATCTAAATTGATGTGCTTGATTAAGCAAAGCTCATTTTTTAAAGAAGAATTATAGCTGAGAACTATAGAGGAATAATGAAAGTAGAAAACTACTATTTGACGATCTCTTGAAATAATTAATTTTTCTAAGAACCATCAGGGTAAAGGTTGATGGAGAGCTACACACTGAAAGGATTGACTGCTTTCTGAACTCAGAGGTCCATCGTAGCATCACTAAAAGTTTGTCAACCGGAGACATGTGCTCCTTGATGTGATGTATTTTGAAGTATAAAGCACCACCTGTAAAATATTTATGCCCCCCCCCCAAAAAAAAGAAAGAAAAAGAAAAGAAAATGAAGCAGAATCCAATCACGTTTAGATCTTACTTTAAGTTAATAGGAAATACAGGGGATAGAAGAACAATTTAAATGACACTACAAGAAAGCATCAGAAAAACCTTTGATTGTGGGATATTCTACAGGACGACTGATCTGATTTTTATAAGGAAAGATCTTGGAAAGAAAACCTAAAAAGGAGAAGGGATTTTAGAGACCTAACTACGCCTGGGTAGCTCAGTCGGTTAAACATCTGGCTTCGGCTCAGGTCATGATCTCACAGTTCGTGGGTTCGAGCCCTGCATTAGGCTCTGTGCTAACAGCTAGCTCAGAGCCTGGAGCCTGCTTCAGATTCTGTATCTCCCTCCCTCTCTCTCTGACCCTCCCCTGCTCGCACTGTCTCTCTCTGTCTCTCAAAAATAAATAAAAAACATAAAAAAAAATTTTAGGAGCTCTAACTGTCAAATTTAGAGTGGAACTTATTTGGATCCTGATGAACAAACCAAGTATAAAAAGATATTTAAAAGATAATTGGGGGAACTTTGAATATAGACTGAGGATTATATTAAGGAATTAATATTTCTTTTGAGGGCATGATACTGCTATTGTGATTATGTAAGAAAATTTTGGGGGGGAAATATTTAAGAGTGGAGGGACATGAAAAAATGGTGAAATAATAGGATATCTCAGAGATTTTTTTTTAAATACAAGAAAAAAAAGAAAAAGATGAAGTAAGCATGGCAAAAGATTAGGAATTGTTAACCCTAGGTGGTACACACATTATTATTCATAATATTAGGCCTGCTTTTGCGCATGTTTATAAATTTAGAGTTAAAATTATTATGTATTACAAATGCTATATTATTAAATCAAAACATGTAATTACACCATTTCAACAAATAAAACCCCTTATTTTCCTGGATTTTCTTCCAATCTTATTCTAACTTTATGCCTTGAGCAGATTTGTCCACCACACTTCATCTTTTCTGTTTTTCTTTAAACTTATGGAAACACCAAAGAGTTTTAATTTTAATGTAACCATAATCAGAGTAAATAAATATTATTGAAAATAATAAGGAAAGCAATTTTTATATTTTAGATTTGTTAAAATTACACACTCATAAAAATATAAATTGATCACTTCATCTTCCCCCCACCCAAACTGAATATAAATACCTACTTCAAAATAAATCTCCCTTCCAAGAGTAAATTCTGATATTTCTGGGAAAAAACATATTCTCCTGAATATCCTGGCTTTAGGTCTGAAGCAAATCAATGCAGCACCAATTGTACCCTTCTGGATCTTAAATAATATCTGGTGATTTTAATTAAATCCTTATAAAATATAATTTTTTGAAAAAAGAACTATATTGTGTGGTGTACAGACTATGAGGCATGTTCACAATTTACTGGAAAATTGTTTTTTCTTAATGTTAAAAGCCTCTGGTTAAGGAATGACTAAGTCTTTGGGATGAAGGCTACAGCATAAGCAATATCCTCAGTGGTACTGTAATCATGTTGTATGGTGACAAATGATAGCCACACTTGTGGTGAGCAAGGCATAATGTGTACTTGTTGAATTACTGTGTTGTACACCTGAAACTAATGTAACGTGTGCCAACTATACTGCAATTTAAAAAAAATGTTGAATTTCCTTCTGTAAGGAGGGATTCTGAATCAACCAGATAGATGTAATGTTTTTATAAGAGACAGACCGAGGCAGTACTGAAAACACTTTTTAAATTTATAGATAATCTGTGTAGATAGCTAATATGGAAAACAGGACTGATATCAAAATCATATTGATATATTGGAAAGTGAGGGAAAATTATAATAAAAAAGGAAAAAAATGACAACATCAGCATAAGATAATTTATATAAACTCAAGACAGCGACCATTTGTCTACAGGTTTAATACAGGTGGGTGAATGGTGATAGTGTAGAGCCATTGACAAATGTCAATCTGAAAATGGCATGCCTATACTTTCTATTAATATAGAAATTGCAGCCAAATCTTTCTATAATCAAGATTTCTAAGTTTTGAAAGCCACATGGATGTTATTAATTTGAATATAGCCTCCTAGAAATCCCATTTATGCATCTCAAAATTATTTTCAAAAGTAATTCTACTTTATATCTTTGGTACCATATCAATTTTCTCTCTTCCTTGTCTTATATTTCCGTTTCCCTCTCCCACGGTCCCAAGTGATACTAAACTGGGGAAGGAGAGATAAAATAGAAGCTGTGGGTTTCTACACAGTTATGGGAATTCATAAACCATTTTGATAATTTAAGTAGGACCCCAGGGTACACCAGTCGTCTGTTTCTGGGCTGGAAAAGTCTTTCCTTGTCCACTCTAAAATGCAAAACAGCATGATTTAGTATGAAAGCTTGCACTCATAAGTCAGACAAAGCTGGACTCATTCTGATTTTTAATACCTTCTCTCTGAGCCTTAACTTTTTCATCCATTAAATGGAGATAGTAATGACTTGGGATTCTTATGGACAGTAAATTAAATGAGATAATATGAGTAATGTAAACATTAAATGAAGTACTGTATGTAATGGATATAGTAATGCTGGTACATTTTTAAACTCCCTTCATTTTATTTTTTTAATGTTTACTTATTTTTGAGAGAGAAAGAACACAAGCAGTGGAGGAGCAGAGAGAGGGAGACACAGGATCTGAAGCAGGCTCCAGGCTCAGAGCTACCAGCACAGAGCCCAATGTGGGGTGCAAATTCATGAACTGTGAGATCGTGACCTGAGCTGAAGTCAGACTCATAACCAACTGAGCCACGCTGACATTCCAAACTCCCTTCTTTTTAAAACCTCTTGGAATATTGAGGCGCCTGGGTGGCTCAGTTGATTAAGCATCCTACTTTAGCTCAGGTCATGATCTCCCAGTTGGTGGGTTTGAGCCCCATATCGGGATCGTGGGTTCGAGCCCAGAGAGGGGCGCTGTGTTGACAGCTCGGATCCTGAAGCCTGCTTTGGGTTCTGTGTCTCCCTCTCTCTCTTGGCCCCTCCTCCGCTCATGTCTGTCTCTCTCTCAAAAATAAACAAACATTTAAAAAAAATTTTTTTTTAAACCTCTTGGAATACCACAAATGTGCCTTGCTTCCAGTCTCTCTGGCCTGGTTGGGTAGTAGCAACCACCCTTGGGCATTGCTCAGTACCCTGAAACGCCAAAGAGGTTTTTGTTTTGTCCTATAATTATCTGCGTGAATGGTCTGGTTAGGTCCTTTCAGAAAGCTATCTATAACACTGATCAGGTCAGAGCAGTGGGACCCAGTTAACTTGGTGAAAGTTCAGACAGGAGCCACAGGGAAAGTTAAAGGACTAAAGACTAAAAACCAAGTGAAAAACAAAGCAAATGGGATTATTGCACTGGGGAAGTGGAGGCTGGTTACTGATAACAGCCGTCAAGTGCCACTGGGCTATTATGTAAAGTAGAGCCACTCAACCATTTTGGCGCTGTGTAAAATGATTAATATGCCATACTGCACCTGGGGACCCACACTCTACAGACCAAAATTGGTAGAGGAGTAGCAGATCTTTCAAGAGATTATACTTGAATATAATCAGGAAGCAAAAATAGGAAAGAGGTGAGAAAAAAGAGGGGAATACATTAAATCAGGATCTTAGTGGCAGTCTTTGCTATTTAGAGCCAGCCTCATTTGTGAGGAAAATTTGACTCCAGAGATATCAGAGTGTTCCCAGTTTAACATTCACAATTTTTGTTCTTGTTTAGCCACTAGACTAGAAACTGGAGTAAGCTTTGCTGAGGTGAGATACAGATTCCTGCAGGCAAGTGTTCAGGACTGAGTTAGCGGCCACAGCTCAGCACAGCCTGAATGTTGTTCTCCCTTTGTCACTGAAAACAGTAACTTCAGTAAAAGGCAAAAATAATTTTTTTACAGAAAGTGGAAGTTTATATTAAATATCTTGATGTAAAATTGTTGGTGTATGAGGGGGAAGGTAGTTCTGTAGGGAAGCAAGTAAAAGCGAATGCCCTAGCCAGTTAAAATTGCTCAAGTGAGAGATAAAGCTTCAGGGATAGTTAAATGGCTGGTGATTTTATGTGTCTATGCCCACAAAACACCCGACACCTGATGAAAATTAAATGCTTCAGTGCTACTGGGATACCCAGACCACCTCTGACATACACCTCATGAATGTCAAGTCTACTGCAGTGATGTCCAAGGTGATGTACAAATCCGGCTGCTTCCCACTGGGGAAGCACAGTAGAAATCCAGCCCTTGGATTCTGGTTAAAGAAAACAAAGAATTGTTGAGTAGTGTTAAAAACAAGGCAAAATAGAGTCACTTATACTAGCCCCACGTCACCAAACCCAGATTTGACTTAATTACAGTTTTGGCTCTCCCAGAAATGGAATCTTAAACCAGTCAATCAAAAATCACCAAATCACCAGTAGTTAGGTAATCTGCCCAAGAGACCCTGACATGCCCTAAAGAAAGGTGACCTTGCCATAACCAGTCTCCTTTTTTGTCTAGCATAACTTCCCTGCTCCCATCTGCCCATAAAAGTCTTTCATTTTGTACGGCTCTTTTGAGCTCTTTTCTATCTGCTTGAGTGAATGCTGCCTGATTCATGAATTCTTCAATAAAGCCACTAAGACCTTTATATTTACTCATGTGAATCTTGTTTAACAGTAGGAACTAGTCACTGAAGTTGTGAAATAATCATCTCTGGAGATCTTTACAAACAGGCTATATTCTATTTGCCTCTAAGTAGTTAATTCATACTTCAAGCCTGAGGCACATGTTAAATGGTTTCTCATCCCTCTCTAAGCTTTTTGATTTTCAGAAGTAAGGGTGCTCTTTCCCTTGGGCTATTAAAAAGAAACATTTTGGCTAGCACTAGGATGGCAATGCAGAAAGGGTTTTTTTTCCAGATGTTACAAGAAATAATGACCTTTTTTGTAAAAGATTACGTGTATTTGAGCCTACAGCATTATCAACAGGTTGACTGATCTGAGACAGGCCTGTAATGTAAATTAGAACCGATATCACAAGCATGTTAAAAGTCTTGCAGCTGGTAAATCAGGATGTTATGCAAAAAATATGTGGAAAGGAAATAGCTTTGTTGCTATTCCATTTTGATTAGATTTTGATTAGATTTGATTATATTTTGATGTTACCAGTGTCAGGTTAACCTGCACTTACAGTTTGAAATTTTGAACCTTCTATAACTAGTTGAAAAAAATTCCTTCCCCCTCACTCTGTAATCATAATGTCACTTGTAAAATAAGATGATATTGCCTCTATTTACAGGTAGATTTGCAGTTTGATATTGCTACATTGCCAGTGGAGATTTAAAAGAATTTTCAACTCCAAATTTCATATTTGGATATTATTGTATGTTTGCTTGGAAAGTGCAATCTTTATGTCATCTAGTTTTCTTCTCCTTAAAGTACTTTAAATGTTTTCTTTTATAAACTAAAAATATAGGTATACTGATAACTCTTCTTTTTCCCAATTTATGAAACTTGGAAGATTTGAAAGCCAACTATGATAGGCAGAGAAATTATGCTGGAGAAGGGGGAAATTAATATAGAGGTGATTCAAAAGGGGTAATGAGAGTGACAGGCAAAACCCAAAGCAAAAAAGACATACAGGATGGCTCAAAAGGAAACAACCAGAAAGTGAAAGGCAAAATTTCTACATGAAAGGACAAAGGAAAAGGTAATAGCTTTTAAAGAGCTGCTTAGACTTGAGATCTGTGGTTATGACTTCAGAACTACCCTACAGTGTCATCTTTATGGAGGGGCTGTGGGAGAGGGCTGGGCTAGACTTACTTTAAAAAAATTTTTAATGTCTATTTTATTTATTTATTTGTCTGTTTGTTTGTTTGAAAGAGAGACAGCATGAGTAGGGGAGGGTTAGACAGAAAGGGAGACACAGAATCTGAAGCAGACTCCAGGCTCTGAGCTGTCAGCACATAGCCTGACATGGGGCTCAAACTCACAAACCATGAGATCTGAGCTGAAGTCAAACGCTGAACCGACTGAACCAACCAGGCACCCCTGGGCTAGATTTAGTTTAGAAGCAAATATCACATGTGCCCGCGCGCCCACACACACGGAGGGACTTCTGTTAATCCCACTCCTCAAGCCAAATGGTTGATACCACCAAGTAATTACACAGTTACTAAATATGTTACTTTGACAATATTTTCTCAATTTAATTTAACTGGAGATTTTAGGGAGAACTATTTAACTTCTGAGCCACAATTGAAATCCTGACCATAATGCACTGGTTTTTGGACAGCATATTGATGTCCACACAGCTTATTTTTAGTGATGTTCTAGGGTTATGCTTATACTGAGCAAACAGAAAGCAAACTCTAAAATGTTGATGATTTTTTTTCTATAAGGGGACACTGGAATTAACTGAAAATGTTAAGGGGTTTGTTCTCAGGCCCAGAAGAGGAATGTCTCCCAAAATTTAAAATGAGAAATGACCTTTGGGGATCCCAGCTATTAATTTCTTCTTTGCATTTTTTAAAACATGTGAGTGCACAAAATAAATATAGTCCAAAACAATTGATTTATTTTACTTGAAATAAAAAATATGTTTTACCAGTCACCCATGTCATTATGGAGAAAATAGCTTTAAAATTTTGGTAGGACTTCTCGTAGTACATAAACTTGCTTAGTAACTGGCCAAATCTCCTGATTAATTCCACAACTTATGTAAAGTAGATTTTTAAAATGTAGAGGTTCTGATGTTGTAACTTACTATAACTTCCAAATCATTTCATTATATTCCACCTGGAATAATGTAGGGAAGTTCTATAATCTATCTTCTTTAAAAAAAAATGAATATATTATTTTCATTTCCAAAAACCACTTTTTAAAAATAGTGAGAGAACATTAGCTGCCTGATATTTAAGTGCTTTTCATTTAGTTAATCATTTAAAATTCAAGCATATTTTGGGGCACCTGGATGACTCAGTTGGTTGAGCGTCTTACTTTAGTTCAGGTCATGATTTCATGGTTCATATTTTAGCCCTGCAGCAGGCTTGCTGCTGTCAGCATAGGACACACTTCTTATTCTCTCTCATCCTCGCTCTGTCCCTCCCTCACCCGTGCTCTCTCTCAAAAATAAACTTTTAAAATATTAAATAAATAAAATTTCAAGCATGTTTAAAATAGAGCAAAGAGTACAGTGAGCCTCCATATTCTTATCACCAGAGTTAACAGTTACCAAGCTTTTGCTGTCTCTGCTTCACCCGTCCCTGTTTTTCCCTTTCTGAAAATATGTACAGTATTTGGAAGCAAAACTCAGCCATTGAGAACCCTTTTCACAATTACATTCTTCAGTACAAATTTTTGAAAATATGGGCATTTTCTTACAGAGCCATGATGCCATTATCACACTCAATAAAAATAACTTTTCCCTTAGTATCATCTCATATCCAAACCATAGGAAAATTTCTTGGTTGTCTCAAAAAACATGTACTTTTACAGTTGGCTTATTTCAATCGGAGCCCCCAAATACCCTATATTACCTGTGGTTACTATGTTCTGTAAACATTTTACAATCTATAGCAGTAAATCCTCTCCATTTTTTCCCCTCAAGCTACCAGCTTGTTGAAAAAGCTGGGTCAGTTATGCCTTAGAAATATTAATTTATTTTTTATTTATTTTTAAAATTTGCTCTTTTTTTCTTTAATGTTTTTTCTTTATTGAGAGAGAGAGAGAGAGAGGGAGAGGGAGAGGGCTGAGAGAACCTCAAGCAGGCTCCATGCTCAGTGCAGAGCCCTAGGTTTGATCTCACAATCATAAGATCATGAGCTGAGCCAAAATCAAGAGTTGGATGCTTAACTGACTGAACCACCCAGGAGCCCCAGAAATGTTTATTTTTTATGCTTAACCGACTGAACCACCCAGGAGCCCCAGAAATGTTTATTTTTTTAAGTAATATGATTTAAAGACTAAATAATAATATAGTGTCACATAAACTACTTGGTACCTTACTAAATAAATAAATAATAAATAATATAGTTATAAATAACTATAGAGAACAAACTATAGAGAACAAACCAGAGGGAGGAGGTGGGGGGATGGGGTAAATAGGCAATGTGGATTAAGGAATGCACTTGTGATGAGCACCAGGTGATGTATGGAAGTGTTGAATCACTATATTGTACACCTGAAACTACTATTACACTGTATGTTAACTGGAATTTAAATAAAAACTTTAAAAAAATAAATAACTGAAGCTCTAAAGGATTTTACTACCTCACATGAAATTTACCCTTGGAGTATTTATTTCACTCCAATTTATAAATGAAATAAAATAAAATAGGCCCTTTGTGAATTTGCCAAATTTGTTTCCACTTTCCCCTTATAATGTTTTTCCTTTAAGAGAGCTATACAGATTTAGAGCTAAGACATAAATGATATTTTATTATTACCCTTAGGTTTTAGAAAATATTCATATTTTGGTGGACTGGCTGATTAACTACTGGGTGAATTAGCCCTTAAATCACCATTCTTACTTTTACTATTACTGTTATTCTTTTTTTAAAATTTTATATATTTATTTTGAGAGAGAGACAGAGAGTGAGCAGGGGAGGGGCAGAGAGAGGGGAGAGAAAATCCAAAGCAGGCTCCATGCCATCAGTGCGTGGAGTCCCACGTGGGACTTGAACTCACTAACTGTGAGATCTTGACCTGAGCCGAAACCAAGAGTCAGATGCTCAGCTGACTAAGCCACCCATACACCCCATTATTATTGTTATTCTTAACAATAGCTCTCATTTCTTTAATCCAGAGTGTATGTTAGGAACTTACTAAGCACTTTTCATAGATCACCTCACTGTGTTTTCAAGGGAGACATCATGAACCCCATTTCACATAAAGATTTCAGCCCAGATTTGTGTGACTAAAGACTGATACTCTTAAGCACTTTCAACCCACCTACCTGTATGCTGCTTTATTATCCTCTCCTTGCTGCTTATATGTCATTCCATTAATGTTCCTTTTCCCCTGTTTCACTTGGTTTAAACTCTAGAACTTTTCTTCTTTCCAGCTCTACACCACTAGTCTTTTTTTTTTTTTAATTTTTAATGTGTTTGCTTATTTATTTTTGAGAGAGAGACAGAGTGCAAGCAGGGAAGGGGCAGAGAGAGAGGGAGACACAAAATCTAAAGCAGGCTCCGGGCTCTGAGCTGGCAGCACAGAGCCTAATGCAGGGCTCAAACCCACAAACTGGGGGATCATAACCTGAGTCAAAGTTAGACGCTTAACCAATTGAGCCATTCAGGTGCCCCTCTATACCACTAGTCTTATGGACTCTCTGATAATGCAGCTGACAACTTAGACAATGCCAAGTGGAAAGGGAATAATTTTAGGATATTTTCATTGTTGGAGACTACATGTGTCTGTGTATGGATTTCTCTCCTCACTGAATTTACCAGTTTTGGCTTTTTATTTGACTTTCACATCTTTTTTCTCCACCTATTTATTTCTGCTTAAGACTTCATATGGAAGTGTTTTTAGGTCTTATTTGACAGAGATACTCTCTTTCAGATGCTCTTCAATATTGTAGCTTTCCATGTCAGAACTGAAAGGTAAAATACTATTTACATTAGGATTTTTTAAAGTTTATTTATTTATTTTGAGAGAGAGAGAGAGGGAAAATGAGTGGGGGAGGGTCAGAGAGAGGGAGAGAGAGAATCTCAAACAGGTTCCACACCATTATCATGGAGCCTGAACTCGAACCAATGAGCATGAGATCATGACCCGAGCCGAAATAAAGAGTTGGACACCCAACTGACTGAGCCACCCAGGTGCCCCAGGATTTCTTATCTAATATAAATAATCTATGGAAAGTGTTTTAAATATTTATTAATGTACCAAATATTATTAGATGAAATAATATTTAATATTTAATATTGGATATAGTTTGATATAAACTTAATTTTGATATATATCTGGATTCTGAGAACTCACTTTTACTCTGATATGTTAGGCAAGACTCAACTGCTTTTTACATGAGGTTACTTTTCTTCATAATTGTGGGGATATTACTCACCCCTTGAGTCATCGGACAAATCTTGGAGATATTTGTCATCTTCCTTTTTATGGGTTTTTTTTCTTTTTTGGTGCTGTGATCACAGCTTATGTCAGGTTCAGTTAAATATCACGAGCAAGTAGACTTCATCCTGTGTTATGTTGGCACCATGATTTGAACACTTAGAGACTGACTGAGCTTTTGAATGTTGCCTGGAGGTTGCTGACAATTGTTGCTGTGATTCAGTTGCACTTCTTGATCTTCCTATTATTGTACATTACATGAATTGTCCTGCTGGGTAGCATTACAGGGCAGCACCAGCTCCTCCCCAGCCCTCTTGGGACCTCTATTCATCCAGTCCTAAAGCCAAAAGGATACCACCAATGGAGTAATTACCCAGTTATTAAATATGTTACTTCAACAGTATTTTCTCAATTTAATTTATCTGGGCATTACAGAGAGAGCTATTTAACTTCTGAGCCACAATTGAAATCCTGTTCATAATGCACTAGCTTTTGGACAGTATACTGATGTCCATACTGCTTATTTTTACCGATGTTCTAGGCTGAATGATTATACTGAGCAACACAGACAGCAGGCTGACAGTTCAGATTGGACAAGCCTTTGGCATGACTCAGGGCTTAGCCCAGGCTAGTCACTTTACCCCTTTAAAACATCATGAGAAGAACCAGATTTGTAGGATATATCTTCCAAGGAGAGATTGGGCTGCCCAAAGAGATAAGGAGAAAATTAACTCACGTAAGACTCAGCTATGAATATTTAAGGTGTCTGTTTTTTTTTTTTAAAGGAGGCTCTATGCCCAATATAGGGCTCCAACTCACAACTCTGAGATCAAGAGCTTCATGCTCTACCAACTAATTCAGCCAGGTACCTTTGAGGTGTCCACTTTTTATAGCTCTTTCTTATGCCTTTCTATTCCTGTTTCTGGCACAGGCCAGGAATATAAGTTCCTAGGGAGCTCCCAATTCTTCACTGCTAATGATATGCCAGGCACATATGTTCTAAGCACTTTATCTACTCTATCATTTTTTTTTTCATAATAACCACATGAAGGGACGCCTGGGTGGCTCAGTCGGTTAAGCATCTGACTTCAGCTCAGGTCATGATTTCAGGGTTTGTGGGTTTGAGCCCCGCGTCAGGCTCTGTGCTGACAGCTCAGAGCCTGGAGCTTGCTTCGGGTTCTGTGTCTTCTTCTCTTTCTGTCCCTCCCCTACTCATGCTCTGTCTGTCAAAACTATATAAATGTTAAAATTAAAAAAAAATAACCACATGAAATAAAGGTTAGTGTCCCAATTTTGTAGACTGAAACAAAAGCTTAGCATAGTACGACTCAGAGTGAGGTCCACAAACTGTTCGTGGTCCTCAATGAAGTTAGGTCAGAAATTAGGAGCTGGTATTTAGGAATATTTGTAGCAATTTGACATTGCTAAGATATTTCTGTTGTATTTTGCAAAAGGATTGGTCCACAATGGATTGGGTATCATAAGGAAGGAAGGAGGGAAGAAAGAAGGAAAGGAAGGGAGGAAAGGAAGAAAGGAGAGAGGGAAGGAAGGGAACAGAAAAAATTGATTCTTCTCTGTAAACAGCTTGAGAAATATGGGTTTAGATATTTCATGATTAGTTCAAAGTTGCATATCAGGTAAGTGTCAGAACCAAGATTTACACTTTACCCTGGCTTCAGAGCCCTTGCTCTTTAGCATGACATTGCCATCTCCCAATTTGATAATGGTGATGGTGAGCGAAGAAAGCAACCAGCAATCTGATGACAGTATGTCATTATGTTTAGGACCTCAGACTTCAGAATTGGGGGGGCCGAAAAAAGAAGAGACTTCTCTCAATAGGCAAGGTTCTGGCTCCTGTGTAAGTCACCACCACCATCATCTTTTTGACCATAGTCATCATGGTTAATATTAATTGAAATCTAAAAGCCAAGAATTGTTTCGTGGACTTAACATGATTGTTTTGTAATTGCCAGGTCAGCTCAGTGCGGCAGGTGCTTATTGGCTCTGCAGCAGCAGGACCAGGAGGCAAAGAACATGTGCTTGACACCAAAGTCTGGGCATTTAACCATTATGCTATACTTTTCCCATCTACAGTACCTGATAGTCCTGAGGATGTCTGTGGAGTCACTGGAGCTTATTTGTAAAATAAAATGGGAATGTGGGGATCAGACTAACTGGGTTTGAATTTGATTCTAGGGCTGTGTAATCTTAGATATTTTTCTTCATCCCTCTGTGCTTCAATTATCATGTATGTAAAATGGGGATACCAAGATCTGCCTCAAAAGCTTACAGTAAGGATTAAATTTTTTTAAATGCATGTTAGCGCAATGTTTGGCACATAGTGTTTTGTAAATTGAAGCTATTGGTAATACTATTAGGGTTATATACTAGTACGTTTTTACACTAACACAAGGGTTAGAAAATGTGGAGGGTGCCTGGGTGACTTAGATAAGCCTCTGGCTCTTGGTTTGGGCTCAGGTCCTGCTCTCACTGCTGATGAGTTCAAGCTCCCTGTCTGGCTGTGCTCTGACAGTGCAGAGCCTGCTTGGAATTCTCTCTCTCTGCCCCTCCCCTGTGTTCTCTCTCTCTCTCTCTCTCTCTCTCTCTCATCTCTCTCTTTCGTGCCCACACATGCTCTCTCTCAAAATAGGTAAATAAACCTAAAAGAAAGTTTCTAGAAAATGTGGAGTATTACAGTTTGTGGATTTTGCTTCTCAGACTACTAAGTTTTGCTTTTCACAATTACAATGTGTGGCTTTAAGGCATTCTATCTAACTTGCCACGTAAGAGTGAAAATAACCTAATACGTCCTTCCTATTTGCTAGCATGCCACGATCTTATTTCAGGTATTCTCATTTGATTAAATTGCTTCTCTTTCAAATATTAAAAGAAAGAGGCTTCAAAAACATCACGAAGCCCTTACTCCAGGAAATGGAGTTTATACCTGTTCATTAATTACCAAGAGAGTTTTGATGTCCATTCTAAGAATGTAAGCTCCAGAAACCACTGCCCAGGAGAACTCAGTTCCAGCAACTTACCCTTCTTACAAGTCATATTTAAGACTGACTTTGAAAAAATGTGCTTGGGCACCTGGGTGGCTCAGTTGGTAGAGTGTCCTACTCTGGATTGCAGCTCAGGTCATGATGTCAAGGTGGAGAGATGAGACCCAGGTGGGGGCTCTGTGCTGACAGCGCAGAGATCATCTCCTTGCTGACAGCAGGGATTCTCTCTCTTTCTCTCTCTCTTTGCACTTCCCCCGCTCTCAAAATAAATAAACATTTTTTTTCAACTGTGTATTAAAATAATTTGAACTTTGCTGACTGATTGTCTACTAAAAAAGCTGTATCAAGCTAGAGGTGGTGTGGGGTCAAGGATTCCACCACAGTCTGTGTTTAAATGCACGTAATAGAAAAGAGCAGCCTGAGGCTACTGGCCTGAGCTCCAGCTGTAGGTGTGTCTCCCCGGGTGCAGCGTTTCCACCAGCCCTGGGCTGCTCTACGCCTTCTGGGAGTGCTGAGCTGGGAGCTCCGTGTGGGGAGCGTCCAGTCACTGTTACACTGTCATGAGTCAGATTCTCTTGGCACCGGACTGATTCATCAGATCCTGGGCTGTATCACAACTTGACAGTCCCGTTTATCCCATTCGCCGGCGCTCTGCCAGCTCTGCAGTGCTGTGCCAGGTAAGGAGGAGGGTGGAGCGGGGGTGGGGGTGGGGGTGGGGGTGAGGTTGATGCAGGGGTGGGGTGGTGGGGGGAGACTTGTATGGGAGCAACATCATCAAGCCCAGATAACCCCCCGCCCCCCTGCCGTCTACTGACCACTTCCTTGGGCGATTCTGCAGACTTCTCTCTTTTCTCCTCTGCTGTTCATTTTGTGACCTCTCATCTTTTTTACAAGGATTTAAAAGATTCCCAGCAGTGCCTATCCTCTAGCTTCACTGACCTTTTTTGGATAATAAACTGAAGCAAGTTGATGTTTGAGTGAACAAAATGTATTATCCTTCTTGCCATAGTCTGTGTGACTCTAGACTAATCTTTGGCTCAAAACCTCCTCATCTGTGAAATGAGAGGTTTGGACCAATGTTTTTGGCTCTGGGCCCCCATATCCTGAGAATCTGATTCAGTTGGTCGGGGTGGGAATCTACATTCTTAAAAACTCCCCATGTCATTTGGATGGGCACCAGGTTTTCCTATTATTAGACTACACAATTTTCAAGGGCTCTTCTAACTCTAAAATTCTACACTCATGATCTTTTTTGTCCAGCCAACTTGCTTTGAGTCAAAATAGGAATTTATTAATTGTATAGGTTTAGGTGGACTACAAAAGGGTACAAAGAGTCTTATAATTTATATCTTTTATTTGTTTTGAGAGAGAGAGAGAGAGAGAGAGAGAGAGAGCAAGGAGAGAGGAGCAGAGGTAGGGAGAGAGAGAGAGAGAGAGAAAGAGAGAGAGAGGGAGAGAGAATCTTAAGCAGACTCCATTAAAATCATGGAATGGAGGTGGGGCTCAGTCTCACCACCTTGAGATCATGGCCTGAGCTGAAATCAGGAGTCTGACCCTTAACCGCCTGAGACACCCAGGCACCCCTGTATCTTTTATTTTTTAACCCAGATTCACTTGGACCACTGCAGAACTGTTTACATTTAAATTCCCATTTGCAATGGTGAAATTCTATCCTGAAAAATTCCAAACTGAACAGAAGTCCCAAACCAGAGCCTAGTTTTCTGTGGCCTCTCATGACAAGAGTACAGCCAGAGTCCCCAGAAAACGCCTGGGTCAGCAGCACTCAAGTGCTCCCTTGTCATTCACAGCCACAGCCAGCAAAATCCACAGGGAGCAGCACTTCCTGCCTTGTGTGTGAGCTACGAACTGCATCAGGAAATACAGTTTGTCAAATTATATTTTCTGGCAGAGCCCTTTGTTGAAATAGCTACATTATCTATGACATCAGTGACAAGGCCAAAGGGGAGAAAATACACATGAATTTATTCCCTCAAATATTCAGAAAAAGGCAGGGAGGCCAGATGTTTCCTTTCTAAGTGACAAAGGGCCTGGGAACAAAAGGTAGGAGGAATAGTTTTGAAAGATCCACTTGGACTTCTTTCTCAGTACATAAGAATATTCGTAGGCTTAATGAGGGCATCCTCTGAATCCTAGAACAGGGCTTGGCACATAATAGATAATAAATATCAGACAAATACATGGATCAGGGAGTTCTGATAATCTAAAGATCTTTATCTACTGAGCGTTAACCCAGGAGAAACTAACTTGTAAGCTCAGAGAAGTAGACATTGGATCTTACTCATTTCATGAGGCTTGACAAAATTATCAGTAAATATTTGTTTAAATAAATTGGCCAAGAGCTCTACTAGTTAGGGGAAAAAGTAAGGCAACATAGCAGCAACTGTAAAGGTTAAAAGAGTTTATATATATTACAAATCCAGGATTTCATTTTTGTTGTTTTTTATTTATTTTGAAAGAGAGAGAGAGAGCCCACGTGCATGAAAGCAAGTTGGGGAGGGGCAGGGAGAGAAGGAGAGAGAATCCCAAGCAGGCTCCGCACTGTCATGCAGAGCCCAATGTAGGGCTTGAACTCATGAACCATGAGATCATGACCTGAACCAAAGTTGGACGTGTAAAGAGCTAAGCCACCCAGGCATCCCCAAAAACCTATTTCTTGAACAATCATTTACTGATTCATTGATGACAGGTGACTAAACGTAATGACATCTTCAACTGTAAGTGATAATATTTCAGTAAGAGGAACAACATTATTTAAGGCAATGAGTTTATGGAGATTAATTTGACAGGACTAAGAACAGAGTGATTTATAATAGTGAAAAATTGAATTGCCCTAAATGTCTAACAATAGGGTTAACTTGTTAGATAAACTATGATGTTTTCATACATTTATGTTTTCAATTAAAATAATGTCTTCAAATCCATTCGTTGTCAGGGGGAAATTAATGTATCTTAAATCAAAAAGATGTGGTAGCAGAAACTATTGATTTCCTACTCATACCATTTCCCTGTTTCCTCACAACCCAAGTTTGTTGAGCTTTCTGTCGTCTGCATTGCTGTGTGCTTCATGGGAGGTGGGTGCCAGCCCTGCCCAAGGGAAAGAATCATCAACAGTGGCTGTGAATTCTCTTGGCAGCAATTGGTTGAGGCACAGGTAGGTATGTGGTTCATTTCGGTCCAGTGAGCTGGTTTGAGGGTAGGGAAACTTCTGGAAAAGCTTTCCTCCATCTTGAAAAGAGACACCAGAAACCAAGGTCCTTCTATAACATGTTTGTGAGTCTGCAAATGATGAGTGCACGGTGGCAGTCACCATGTCTGGGGCCAAGCTGACATGCCAGGAGAATGCAGAAAGATGGAAAGGCCCTAGACCTGGCGTCGCTGCTGATCTGCTGATCAGTCAGACTTGGAGGCATGAGCTGCTGGTCAGTGGCCCAACATCAGTTCACCAAATGCCCACCCTCTGTAATCAGTTTCCCATATGGCCAATTTACTGAATTTATTCACTTATTTTAACTCTTTAGATATGGTTGACTGCTTTTCATTCAGTCTTCATAATAGCACTTGAGGAATATTAAATTTGTCCTGGTTCTTGTTCCTTGTTCCTCTAACTTGAAACTAGTTAGTTTCAATAGTTATTGATGAATAGCCCTACTTAAGAAGTCACCTTATCTCTGGATTTATGTGAGCCAATTTTGTATTCTTTAAGACAAATGAATATTAAGTCCAGATTTTTTCTGACTTGTCACTAAAAGCACACTAATACATGTAGGTTCAGAGAGAGACAGGGAGAGGAGGGGGAGGAATTATTTCTCACTTATTTCTGGCTTGTAAGAGTGGGATGTGGCTGACTTGTGCATTTATTATATTCATCTTTGAACTTTTCTACATTTTTCATATTTTTAATAATGAACATGTATTGCTGTTCTGAATAAAGTGGAAAGTTATTCTTAAGTGCTATAAACGGTATTAAGTGCTAATGTCAGAGTGTTGTAAGATCACTGAGAATTGGCATCTTGTTAAGCTTATAAAATGGTGGGTGGCAGGGAAGACTTCTCAGATGCAATTGAACTGATTCCAGGAGAATGAGTATGCTTAGGATAAGTAGGAAGATGTGAGCCCATGCCTCCTGATTTGGTTGAGGAGAAGAACTAGATGAACACTTTTATGGTATTTATTGTTTCTTCTCTCCCTGATTCTTTACAAATACATAAATCGCCTTTCATCATTGCAGTGGTCTTGAATGCATGTATTATTGTCTCTGTTTAACAGAGGTAGGAACTGAAGATCTAAAGCTCACAGGATTAACAAATATTGGAACTGCAATTTTAATGCAGAGTCATGTTAAATACCATGTGTCACACCCACACAGATGACCTTTCTGGAGTGAAAAAACCACAAAATGTTAGAGCTGGAGAGACCATTCAGACAAAGCATTGTCGTGATGGTACGTGATTAAAACCCAACCCAAGGTACAAGCAAAAAGAGAATTGATTGGCTTATGAAGCAAGGAAGGAAGAGAGCAGACCAGAATCACGCTTGGTTAGATCTAGGGGTTAAAGTGTCCGCCTGTTATGAAGGTGCTAAAACATTTCTTCTATGAAAGGAGAGAGTGTCGCAAGGCTGCAAAGATGGGGACATAAGAAATACGCTTCCATAATACCTCTGCAAGCCTCCTGTGGTCTCAAAACCTGATGTCTGAAAGAAGCAGCTTCTAAAGGTAAAAATGGAGCTAGGGTAAAGTCAGTCCAAAAACCCATCCAAAAATTTGTGGCAAAGATATGCATCATTTTGGTTTTTGTTGTTTATATATCATTGTTATTTGCATATTACTGTTGTCCTTTAAGAAAAATCATATTACTTAAGAAATCTGGACACAGCGGGGTGCCTGGGTGGCTCAGTTGGTTAAGCCTTCAACTTCGGCTCAGGTTGTGATCTCATGGTTCATGGGTTCTAGCCCCGTGTCGGGTTCTGTGCTGACAGCTCAGAGCCTGGAACCTGCTTCGGATTCTGCATCTCCCTCTCTGCCCCTCCCTTGCTCCCTCTCTGTCTCTGTCTCTCAAAATAAATAAAAACTTTAAAAAGAAAAAATAAAAGAAAGAAATCTGGATACAGCTACTCCTTCTTTGTTCCCAGAGACAGAGGAAACTAACTCCCACTTCCTGTCATCCAGCAGTAAAGAACACAGACCACGGGGTGACCTTTCAGCGTAAAAGCTTTAATTAGCATTAGGCTGAAGCCTGTTTGCCAACTCAGTGCAGAATATATTTTAGAAGCTTCTGATTATACAATTACTGCAAGAAAGGAGAGAACCTACTTTCTTTTTCCTCACCTTGTCCTCAGATCAGGAGTGGGTAAATTTTTTCTATAAATGGTCCACTAAGAAATATTTCTGGCTTTGCAACCATATGGTTTCTGTAGCAACTACTCCCCTGTGGTGGAAGTGCAAAAGTGGTTGTGGACAATATGTAAACAAATGAACATGGCTGTGTTCCAATACCATTTTATTTTTAAAAACAGGAAGTAGGCCAGATTTACTTTGCAGGTCTTGGTTTGCCAATCCTTTGGCAATCTGTGTCTTGGATCTCTGATTTTTTAAAAAATTTCTGATTAAAGGCATTTTTTTACACCCATGACAAAGTAAGAGAATTTCACATTTTATATGGGTATATTCTATGTTAATTATTTTGATGATTGCAAAAACAATCAGCATGAAATAGAATTATTGTTACCTATTTTGTGCTTCTGTTCACTCCAGAAAAAGAATAAACTTTTCAAGGCATGCAGCCTAACACTTTTAAGTTAATAAAACTACTTCAATATAAAAATGATTTAATGTTTTAAAACCTTGCATTTCAAATGCAAATTTGGTTAAGAAAAAAGAGCTATGCAATCTGAACTGTGAGAAGTTGGAGGGATCATAAATTTGAGAAACCACTAAATTATATTTTCCTGACTAATGAGACAATAGAGTAGCTGCTATTTTATTTATATTTATTTATTTAGATATTTTTTATTTTTAAGAAATCTCTATACCCAATGTGCGTCTCGAACTCACAGCCCCCAAGATTAAGAGTCACATGTTCTTCCGACTAAGACAGCCAAGCTCCCCAAGTACTTGCCATTTTAAATTTCTAGGTATTTCTGCCCAGGGAACCTGTTGACAGACTGTACTTGACTAGTTTTTTGGGGAAGGAGGGGGCACTTTTTTCTATATATTAAAAATACCTGGGCTAATAAAATTTGAACATTTGTTAACATACTGCTTTAAATGTGCATACCAATCATTTAAACTCAAACTCAGTTTAGTGATAGCTATTATAACTCAAAATATTATCCTCTAGAATAGAAGCTTAACTTTTTTTTTTTTATAGCGTTTATTTTTTTGAGAGAGAGAGTGTGTGTGTATGAGCAGTGGAGGGAAAGAGAGAGAGAGAGAGAGAGAGAGAATGAATCACAAGCAGGCTGCGCACTCAGCACGGAGCCTGACATGGGGCTCGATCCCACGACCCTGGGGTCATGACCTGAGCCAAAATCAAGAATCGGACACTTAACCAACTGAGCCACCCAGGCACCCTTACTCACTATCTTTACTTTCAGACATAACACAACATGGAGATCACAGGGGTTACCTGATTCTTTGTAAGTCACATATCTAGTGACCAGCAGAGCTAGAACTAGAATCTAGATTTTTGGATTCCAAGTTCATACTCTTGTATTGTACCTTATTTATCATACTGCCCTCATAGACACATAGACTTTTCCAATTTTCAAGATTTAAAACATTGTAACTAAAAGAATAAACTACAAAGTTTTCAGCTGCAACCTAGAACTATTTTTTGAAAAGCACAATGAAGAAATTATGTGTTTTGGGCACAGATCACTTAAATCTGTGGAATGAAGGGGTAGAAGTATATATGGATTGTGAAGCTGTGCTCTGGATTCCTAGAAGCTCAGGTGAACCTCGGAAGTCAGGGACAAGAATATGCTTAAGTCTTCCACCATGGATGTTATGTCTTTGGCCACTTATGAAAGTTTAGACTATCCCAGAAGGCAGTGTACCAGTTTTAATATTTTACTTTGTTGTGTTAGTGATCTCTGTAAAATTATATTTGAAAACAAAATTATCTTGCTAAATAATTTACTAGACTAGATCATTTTTCTAGCTTTCAAATTTTGTGACACTTTGATTTAAGAATGAAATTTAGACCTGAATGTGAAAAATCTGAATGAGGATAGCAATTACATTGTCTTAATAGAAAAGCAATTTCAATTATTCCCATTCATTGATGATGTTAATAAGATGTATCCTGCATCCGACCCACAATCAATAGTTTCCAACTCTTTCAGTTTTAGAGTAACTTAAACTCTTGTGTATGTTTAATAAACATTAAACATTGGTCGAATGAATGGATGAGTGAGTGAATGACTCCAGATTTAAGGTCCTTGAAGGGAGAATATGAAGACCCCAGAGCTAAATGTCCTGCAAGAACAGCCAGATCTGGCTCTGGAAGCCAGGTGTCCATTCCCACTGCCCAATCTTCTTTCCTTTTATTTATTTCTTTTTATTGTGGCAAAATGTGCAGAACACAAAAATTAACACTATTTGTAAGTGTGTATGTCAGTGGCATTAACTATATAAACATTTGTGCAACCATCACCACATCCATGACAGAACTTGGGCTTCTTCCCAAACTGAAACTTTGTACTTTTCAAATAATAACTACACATACCTCCTTTCCCAGCACCTGGCAACCACCATTACTTTCTGTCCCTATGAATGTGGCCACTCTAGGTGTCTCATACAAATAATAATACAATGATACAGTCATTGTCCTTTTGTGTCTGGCTTATTTCACTCAGCAATTTGTCTTTAAGGTTCATCCATGGTATAGTCTGTGGTAGAATTCCTTTTTAGAGCTGAATAATATTCCACTGTATGCCGTTAGACATGTATACCATTCTTTTTATGTCTCCATAATTTTGCCTTTTCCACAGTGTCATATAATTGGAATTAGAGAACTTGTAGCTTTTTTTCAACTAGTTTGTTTCACTTAGCAATATGCATTTAAATTTCTTCCATGTCTTTTAATGGCTTGATAGCTCATTCTTTTTGTATGGAAATAAGTTTTCAACTCTTTGCTACCAAAGAGTGTGATTCCTGGATCATATGGTAGGAATATGTTTAGTTTTATAAGAAACTTCCAAATTGTCTTCCAAACTGGTTATACTATTTTGCATTCCTACCAGCAATGAATGACAGTTCCTATTGTACTTCCTTACCGGAATTTGGTGGTATGTATTGGCCTCTCATTATTTTAATTTGTGATTCCCTCCTGACATATATGTAGGGAACCTTTTCATATGCTTATATGCCTTCTATATATCTTTGGTAAGGTGTCTGTTCAGGTTTTTTGCCTATTTTTTGAACTGGATTGGCTTGTTTTCTTAATGATGTACATTACCCTTAATGTACATTTTGGGTAATAGTCTTTTATCAGATAAGTCTTACAAGGGTGCCTGGGGGGCTCAGTCGGTTGAGTGTCCGACTTCAGCTCAGGTCATGATCTCTCAGTCTGTGAGTTTGAGCCCCACGTCAGGCTCTGTGCTGACAGCTCAGAGCCTGGAGCCTGCTCTGATTCTGTGTCTTCCTCTCTCTGACCCTTACCTGCTCATGCTCTGTCTCTCTCTCTCTCTTAAAAAATAAATAAGCATTAAAAAATTTCAGATAAGTCTTATGAAATATTTTTCTCCTAGTCCTCTCTTTATCTTGACAGTGTTTTTTTTTTAAAGAGTATTCTCAAGATAATTTATTTCTGAAAACACATGGTCTTTGTGTACCACTGGATTTTGGTGTGGACCAAAACTGGAATTATTACCAAAACTGCTCTTTGTCTTAGAATTCCCTCCTCAGAGATTGTGTTCTTCTTAAACAGACTGAAGTACGTCATGTTTTGAATAGCATCAATTGGTATTGAATAGCATCGGTCTCAGGCCAACCTCTGTTTAGTCACAGAAGGCTCTGTTATACCCTAGCCCATGACATGGCTGTCTGTACACCCTATGTTTGCCTAAAATGGTCAAAAAGGTCACACAGGACAAAAATCTGATTTAAAAGAAAAATTATTTATTACAAAACACGGCACGGAGGGGCACCTGGGTGGCTCAGTCGGTTAAGCATCTGACTTTGGCTCAGGTCATGAGTTTGAGCCCTGTGTTGGGCTCAGCTCTGACAGCTTGGAGCCTGGAGCCTGCTTCAGATTCTGTGTCTCCCTCTTTTCCTGTTTCTCCATGGCTCATGCTTTATCTCTCTCTCTCAAAAATAAATAAACATTAAAATAAATTTAAAAATGTACGGCACTGAAACTATTCTGTATGATATTTAATAGTAGATACATGTCAGGTATGCCATGTACATGCATACATGTTAAATGTCTGTTATGTGTTTGGCAAAACCCATAAGATGTATAACACCAAGAGTAAACCCTAATGTAAACTATGGACTTTAGTTAATAATAAATATCTCAATTTTGGCTCATCAATTGCAACAAATATACCACACTAATTTGAGATGTTAGTAATAGGAAAAACTGTGTGTGTGTTCTGGACAGAGTGATAAATACAGGGTATATGGGAACTCTGTGTACTTTATGCTGGATTTTCTGTAAACCTAAAACTGATCTAAAAATAAAACCTATTAATTAGGACAAATATACTGCTTCAGATTTATCAAGTGATTTTATTTACATTTCAGATTAGTTGAAATGTTTGAAGAATATTTTTTTAAAATTTATTTATTTATTTTGAGAGAGAGAGAGAGAGAGACAGAGACAGAGCATGAGCAGGGGAGGGGCAGAGAGAGAGGGAGACACAGAATTTGAAGCAGGTTCCAGGCTCAGAGCTATCAGTGCAGAGCGCAACCGACATGGGGCTTGAACTCACGTACCATGAGATCATGACCTGAGCCGAAGTTGGACGCTCAACCTACTGAGCCACCCAGGTGCCCCTGAAGAACCTTTTTTAAAAGGGAAAAACAATTAAAAAAAGTTAAAGATATCAATTTATAAGGTAGAAAACTAAGATGATTATTTGAATAATTTAATGTGATGTCAAACACACACCTTGACAACCTGCCTTTCTCCCACCCCCTACCAGCTGGTTCTTTACTAAAACGACTCAACTAGCATAGAAAGAGAAATGTCTTCCCCTCCAGTGGAAATTGGAAAGGATTCTTACATGTCTGAGATTGTGAAAGGCAGAATTCTAAGAAGGTTCCTCCAAGAGTCCCATCCCGGGTATACATGGCTTGGATAATCCTTACTCTTTTTGAATGTGGAATGAACCTTTGCATAGGATGGATAGTTGCTCCCTGGATTAAATGGTGCCATATGGCAAATGGTGATGGAAAAGTCACTCCCTTGATTGCATTACATTTTATAAGGCACTCTTATAGAGACTGGAAAGAGACTGGAAGTCAGAGAAATGTGCTTCTGCTGGTCTGGAGAAATGGAGATAGCCAGACTGTGAACTGCTTTTTGGGGCTATGTGGCAAGAGACTGCAAGAGGCTTGAACAGAGAGTGGTTCCCAGCAAGAAAACAGTGACCTCAGTCATATGGCTGCAAGGAGCAGAACGCTGCCAAAAACTTGAATAAGTAGTTGAATAAGCATGGGGGAGGATCCAGAGCCCCATATGAGAACTGCAGTCGTGGCCAACATTGTAGTTGTGGCTTTGTGAAACCTCAGCAGAGAATCCACCTAAGCCATGCCTGGAATCCAGACCCATGGAAACTGTGAGATAATGGGATGTGTTATGTTAAGGCATTAGGTTTGTGGCAATTTGTTGTGTAGTAATAGAAAATGAATAGAGTTTGCACATGGGAAAGTCAGGTTACGAGAAAGACCATCTGTTTTGTTCACCTCTCCTATGGGAAGCCCTTGGACTGTGTGGCCAGAAGTGTTGTCTAAAGGAGTCCCCTCACCTGCCTGAATCTCTCCAGTTGGCTAGAGGAATAGATCCAATTCCATTTGTCACCTTGACCTCATTGCTTCCTGCCTTGATTGAGAAGAATCAGCTTGCCAGACAAGTTTGCTCTGTACACTTAGAAGGGAAACCACCTGCACCATACCCTCACCACCAATCCATCTAACAAAAGGCTCGATGACTCTGATTTGTCAACCCTCAGACCATTTCGCCCCTCGGAAATCCCAGAAGCACATTTCTCTGACTTTCAATCTCCTTGCAATATGCTATAAGAATTATGAAAGTACTAGAAAATCACACCAGCTAACAATACTAAATAAGCTAGACAATAGCACCAAATCGCTAACTATGTAAACAGAATCATCTGGTCAAAAGGAAAGCACCAAGGTGATTGTTTAGAATAATGAACCTCTATGAAATAAGAACCAGGAGAGAGTTTGGAAGAAACATTCTCATTCATATTCACAGTGAGGCGTGAGAGGATATCACATCAATTAAAACAAACTGGGGCGTCTGGCTGACTCAGTTGGT
The DNA here is from genome assembly GCA_028646485.1 of Cryptoprocta ferox. NCBI lineage: Eukaryota > Metazoa > Chordata > Mammalia > Carnivora > Eupleridae > Cryptoprocta > Cryptoprocta ferox. Next base: position 104,271,085 of record CM053571.1, on the reverse strand, counting down.
AGAGCATGCAACTCTTGATGGTTCAAGCCCCACATTGGGTGGGAGCCTACATATATACTTCCATCCATCCATCCATCCATCCATCCAACCAACCAGGCTGTCACGAAAAAGAAACACTCTGAAAACAAGAAATATTTCTTTGAGGGGCTCCTGGGTGGCTTAGTCATTTAAGCATTAGACTCTTGGTTTCTGCTCAGATCATGGTCTCAGGGTTTGTGAGTTCAAGCCCCGAGCTGGACTCTGTGCTGACAGTGTGGAGCCTGCCGGGGATTCTCTCTCTCTCTGTCTCCCTGGCCCTCCCCTGTTCACACTCTCTCTCAAACTCAAAAATAAATAAACTTTAAAAAAAGGAAAAAAAGAAAGAAATCTTTGAAAAAAATTTTAAACCATATTTGACAAAATGAAGATCTGAATGACAGTGAAGAAGAAAGAATTCTAAAAGCCAAATGACATTGACAGAACACACACATAAGGAGAAAGATCATGAGAAAAGACGAGCATCTTGGAGAACATATTTGGAAGTCTAATTTAAAAATAATCAGAGTTCTAAATGCAAGGAAAGGAAGCAAGGAAAAATGAATAATTAATGAACTAATAGAATATAATTCTTCAGAACTGGAAAAAGAATTGCGTTTGCAGATTGAAAATGTTCACCAACCAAAGATGGAATTGTTTTTCAAAGCTCATTTCTAATATCAAGAACTATGAGGGATGCAAGGTTTTATCAAAGCTACAAGTTAACAAGGAAAAGGATTATAATTCAGAATCCTAGATATTCGGAGATTCAGAATGTAATAGTATACCAACCAGGTACATTTTTTGGATAAATAAAAACTGAATCACAGTAAAAATCCTAGGAAAGGAAAAGATACAATATACAAGAAAGGGCAGCAATAATACAAATTCAATAAAACTCAAATCTAAAAAAAGTTTTTATTATTTTTATTTATTTTTGAGAGAGAGAGGGTGCAAGTAAGTGAGGAGCAGAAAAAGAGAATCCCACAAAGGGCAGAGAGAGATAGAGAGAGGGAGAGCGTGAGGGAGAGAGAGAGAGGATCTCACACAGCCTCCGCTGAGGCTTACTGAAGTGGAGCTCAAGCTTACCCAATGCGGGGCTCAAACTCAATAAACCATGAGATCATTACCTGAGCTGAAGTTGGATGCTTAACCAACTGAGCCGCCCAGGCGCCCCAAATCTAAATTTTTGATAAATGAAGTATGACACAATTAAAGTAATCTTGAAAAAGAAGTCATGCTGTAAGAAAATAATCATTAAAGCATCTGGAAAATTTGGCAGATTATCCAGTAATTCCTGGGAAAGGAAACGTAAGGGAGGGAGGGAAAAATGGAAAGCTTGCAAAATGTCCCAGTTGAGGTCTCCAAGTAGGAGAGAATATAATTCTGATCTGATGTTTGATTCTGACAGAAAAATGTGGGCCCACGTTTCTTTGTTAAAATATAATAATGACTACTAGTAGAATTAAAATAATATGTAGAACTGCCTAGCCAATAAAAAGAGAAAAAGAACACAGGAAAACTGGTCTAATAAAGAATGAATCAAGAGAGGAGGAAGCAACGTTAGCAGAGTGGGAATTTCTGCAATGCTCCCTCAGGTTGACCTGCAGTTGACCATGGCCTTCCTAGCTTCCTCTCCAGAAGAGTTGTCTGTGCCACATGTACTTGTGGACAGAAGGAAGCAATGGCTGTTAAAAGAGATGAACTAATGGTTGACTTCATCTCATCCACGTTATCTTTTTCCCGCATCTGGTAGGGAAACTGACTCCAGGCCTGAGGGGGCCCTACCCCCAGCCCTCTCTCTCTGCATGCTTGTTATTGCTTCAGGACAGTCAGAAAAGCAGGTGGGAACCCCACCATTCAGATTTTGGCATGAGGGGAGTGGCTCATGTCTAAACCATGCTCTGGATACCAACCAGCTTTTCCAGAGTTCTGTATTTTGGTGCTTGTGTAGCAAATACTAAAGGAAACACCGTTTCCCATTGGCCTGCTGGGGAAGGCCCATGGAAAGGGAAATGATTGGCTGGATCAGATGATCCATTTGAGGAGGAGTCTCTGATCATAAGAACATAATGCTAAATGGTGAAAATGTCAATTGTACCTTAACCAGAATGGCTCCAGCAGCAGAAACAACAGCTACAGAAAATGGACACATACGATGTAGTAGGTGGGTACGTGAAATACTTTTGAAGGGAGCAAGAGCAACTGAGACTATAACAACATTTTCAAGCATATAAACTTTGACCCAGAAATTCCTTTTATGTAATTTACCTTTGGGGGAACAGTGGTCCTGGGTATGCAAAAATTCAAAGATGTTCACGGCAGCATTTTCCACAACAAGGAAACCACTGAGGGGACTCTTAAAACTTCAGAAGGAGATGGAAAAAATACATTGTGGTATATTCAGTCAATGGCTGCAGTCAATACAAAGAATGGGGTTGATCTATACATACTGTAGCTTTGTAAGTCTATAGATTACAAGTGTATAAATGTATGTCTATAAAGTTATAGAAAATTCATCGCAGAACATTATCTTATGATCATATGGAGGTGTGCATGCATGTGCATGGGCGAGTGTGCGTCCATCCTTAGAAAGAGGTCTGGCAGGATGTTATCTCTCTGGTCTCTCCGGAGAGTAGAACTATAAAGCGATACATTTATCTTTTTGCTTTTCTGAATTGTTTGAAATTTCCACAGTGAGAATGTTAACGTCTGCTTAACAAATTGAACATAGTCTATTTAGTGGAAAAATATTGTTTTAGAGGGAAAAATATTTTTCTCCCTATTTTATGCAAAAAGATGCTCACTGAATAATTTGGCTTCCTGTGTCACCTTGCTCAGTCTTATTAGCAGTTTGGATTTTTCTAATTGATTTGCACAGAATAGATACTCCTTTTTTGCCAGCTTTATGGAATCCAAGAATAAACCCATGGGCTCATGCTGGTTATTTAGTATAATTTTAAATTTCCCATGTGACAAACATTATAATCTGATAATCAATATAGCCATTTAATATATATACCAAACTGTATATTGATTATCACTTAATAATATAACTACATGTAAGTTTTAAAAATGAAAATTATTGCTTCCAAGGGATTCAAAAAACTTGAGGGGCATAATCACATATTTTAATAGAGTATTAAAAAAAAGTAGAGACAGATATTATGACCATTTTATGAGTGGAAAAGTGAGGTAGTGTGAGGTAAGCACACGCTGGCAAAATGCAAGAGTCAGGAACAGACAGACATAAAGGTTTTCTACTCTTTTCCAAACATTCATCCAAAAGTACTTTCCCTCCTCTTGAAAACATTCTGGTCAAAATTCTCAGTAGTTCTAGTTTTTGGTTTGCCAGCAGCTAACACCCCACAAACATCGACGCCATTACCATACATATTTATAATAAAAGTCTGGACTTTCCAGCAGGGTTGTTTTATATTGTTTTATTTGCATTACTTTTTACCTACAGCAATGCTTCAAAGGCACAGAAATTTTTGTCCTAGAGCATAAGCTGGACTGCTTCTATTTAGAGAATTTCTTGTTTTCTTTCAATCAAAAGCGAAACAAATGTAGAGATAAAGGTAGTAACAGTTATCATTTTTTTTTAAAAAATCAAGGTTGAGCAAAGTCTACCTTTCAAGTTCTTCAGAATGTTAATAATTTTAACTGACTGTTCTATAACTCATGCCAGTTGGAGTTCCCTGAGTGCGCTGGCATTTGCAACACTTCCGTTTTCTGATCTGTCTTTTGAATCATCTGCAGACTTAACACGGTTAGTAATCATGTCTGCCGAAGGGCAGATTTCGTCCTGACCCTCCCAGCAGACGCTCCTACTTAATGTCACTGACTCAGCCTTCTCCTGAGTTCTTTTTTTCACCAGGCACTTTTCTCCCTATATATGGTAATACTGCTCGCGCAGATTGTCTCGCCTTGCTAGGAAAGCTGGAAAGTGAAATCACACGAAAACTTGAGACTGCCATAGGCCACGGTGGTTTTTCTTCTAATAAAGGTGAGAGTCGGTTAAGAAAGCAGGGAACTGACCCCGAGTTCCTCGGAAAGTCGCGTGCCCCGGGGCAGCTCGGGCACGCTCCCGCGCGGCCGCGGTCCCGGGCAGGGCGCGCGAATGGCGGGCGGCGGGGCGCGGCCGAGCAGCGCGCTCGCAGACCGGCCGCTCGCCCCGAAGGCTGAGTGTTCCCGGGGCCGAGCTGCGCGCCGGATCTAAGCCCGCCCGGTCGCGCGCGCTCCGAAGTGTCGGCAGCGGGCTGGGCGGTTCTCTTCTCAGCAAGCTTGCTGTCACTCGGTGCTGCCTGCCTTCTTCTAAGAAACAGACAGTCCGTTTGAAATAGAGCACAAAGAGGAAGTTCAAGGGATGGGGACAGCAAGCATATGGAAGTCCCATTGTGTGGAGGCATAACTTGAAATAAGCTGGAGGATTTTTCCTAGTAGAGTTGGTCAGGAAAAAGCTCTGTTTATTCACAACGACCAGAGATTTTAGGAAATGCGTAGAAATAAGAAGTTTTGCATACAAGCTTATTAGCTTTAAATAGCTCTTTCTTGAGTTTTTTGGAGGAAAAACCGGATACCTAAAAATACCATAAGTAGAATTTTCACCCGAATTTTATACTAAAGGAAATATTTATTTTACTTTTTAATTATAATTAGAAAACATGTAGGAGGACATTGAATGCTGTTAAAATATTAAAAAATACGTAGAAGTCTCACAGGCTCCAGTGGATTTTAAGTTCCTTTGGGGTAGATATGATAGCTACTATACAATGTAAAGGTAAGATTCACTGCATAGTGTGTCACACGAAATAGACACAAAGCATGTTGACTAAAACCATTTTTACAAAGGATGTTAACTAAAGCCACTTTTCTAAGCAATTTAAAATTAGAGTCAGGTTTGAAGTGCACTGTTAGTTTCTTTCTACTAAGTTGATTAAATACAGTTGTATCCAGAAGCAGAAAGATAAACTAAACGTCTCCTTAAAGTAAATTTTGGTAATGTTTCTCAGCCTTGGGGTGTCTGGGCACTTTTGAAAGGCTGGCAGAGTTTCTTTGGTGATGGTGGTGTGTGGCTTTTGGCAATAATCTCATTTCTATTTCATATGTGTACTTTCCACCTATAAATTCCCACTGTCCTCTTCCCACCTGATCTCCCTCTACCCTGACCTGCAAAAATGAATGAATGAATGAATAAATTAATAAATAATGCATTATAATCAATATGGTCTCACTTCATAATGTCATCATTACTACTTTCATTATTTATTCCCTCCACCGTTTCCTACCTGGGCAAAACAAAACAAAGTCAATTAAACAGAAAACTTAAAACAAACACCAAAACCACCAAACCCCAAAAAAGCAAAGCATACATATTCAGGTCTGAGTAGACTGACAACCCCCCCATCACTTTTCAGTGGAATGTAGATAGCTGTTATGTATAAAAGTTGAGTTTTCTTATATGAGCTTAGAGGACAAACAGTGATGTGTGAGCCATAATGCTTCTTTTTTTCCATACTGTGCGTTTTTTTTTTTTAAATGGGATGGAGGGAAAGTTGTTATTCTCTGCCATCTAGTGTACTAAATTGGAATTGTGTTTTGCCACTAAGATCCAGTAACTAAAATTCATAAGAATAATGGATGGATTCTACAAACAATTGTGCTTCCAAGCTTCAGAGATCCACATATTAGAAAAAGAAAACACAAAAAGGACACAATGGTGAACATTTATTGCAAAACTGGAGAGCAAGAGTTGATGCTACATCAAGGTGGAAAGAATCAAGAAAACCCACTTACAGAACCATGTAATGAACAGCTGTTCGTGGTGAGGAAGTGTTGTAATTGATGAATTGATTGCACTCAGAATTCTCTGTGGAACAATTACTTGAAATGATCCTCCAATAAATTTGTCAGTGTATACTATCTTTCAAAGAAAGACCCAGTCTCAACCACTTGCATGAGCTTTTTTTTTTTAAATTTTTAAATGTTTTATTTATTTTTGAGGGAGAGAGAGAGAGAGAGAGAGAGAGCAGGGGAGGGTCAGAGAGAAAGGAAGACACAGAATCTGAAGACAGGCTCTGAGCCAGCTGTCAGCACAGAGCCTGACACGGGGCTCGAACCCACTAACTGCGAGATCATGACCTGAGCTGAAGCTGGACGTTCAACCGACTGAGCCACCCAGGCGCCCCGCATGAACTTTTCAACCCATCTCTATCCCCTGTATCCAGTCAGCTAGTCTTTCCAGTTTTTTCTGTCATGTTTCCATTACCACTACTAAGAGTGGGTAATAGACTCTTTTTCATATTGCTTTCCATCTTCTTAGCTCTTGCCAGCTTACATACTAATTGTCATACAATCTTCCGTAAACACTGCGTCACTGTTGCTTGAGAAGTCCCTGTACACCTATTTCTCTTTTTGCTTACATACCTCCTTCACCTGGTTTCATTGTTGCGTTAATCAGATCTCTTCCTACCTGCAGAAATTCTTTTCCCTACTCTTCTTGAACATTTTTGCCAATCACTTCATGGCCGCTTGAATAGCCCTGCTCATTGTTCCAGTCTTCATTGGGGCAGTTTCTCTAATGAGGAAGGCCCATCCTTCCTTCCTTTGTCCAGCCAACTTTGCTTCATCTTTCAGGATCCATCCCAGCAGTAACCACTCCCTGGATACCCTCCCTTGCCTGTGAAGCCTTAGGGGAATTATAGGTTATATTCTGTAACTGAACACTTGTGCAAATACTACCCAGTGTTTTACCATTATTTCACAGGTTTTAGTTCCAATTCTTCCAAAATCTATTGTGAAATACTCTAGGCCACATATTATTTCTTGACCCTCTTTAAGCCCCCCTCAGGGTCTACACTTCGGGGAGGACTGGGAGCTCCTGGATACTTGTTGACTGGTTTTCTTCATCCTCAGCACAGTTCTACAAGGCAGATGGAGCTGGTATTGTTATTTCCATTTTATGAATGAGGATAGCAAGACCCAGAGCATTTGTTAAGACTTGCTTTTGTCAATGACAGTGCCAGGACAGGGACTCTGGGGTCTTCTCCTGTCTAGAACTTCTCTTGGCACACTTTGCTGTCACTGGACCGGCAGGGGTAGATGAAGCAATGCACTAAACCCTTCTTTATTTTCAGCTACACATGCTATCTTCTTATAGATAACTGTCACGAGCTTATATTGTAGGAAGCAACCAGGCAACAGATTATAATCAGGGTGTGTAGTTGTGTCTTCTGCTTGGCAATTTCAGTTCTTTCTTGCTGGTTATGCCACATTATCAGCCCACACCCATTTGTCCTGTTTGAAAACCACAAACTGGTGCCCTGGTATATATGACATTCTTCCACATCATTAAATGATTTGTTGGGACCTTTAAACAACGGTGACTCTGACTGTCTCCTGAGCTTTCTCACCGAATGAAAGAAATCCTGGGGCACCCAGTCTCACATTGCTGCTGAACAGTTTAAAAAGTCACTACTAATAGTGTCTTAACCAGAGTCGTTAAAGGAATCAGGGAGGATTTCTAGGTAGTTCCAACTCTGGCCACAGGATGGATTCATTTTCCTTCCTGCGTGCACCTTGGGTGACTCGCCAGCACAGCAGCAGTCTGCCTCCTTTCACAGACTTAGGCAGAGGGGTCCCTCCACTATGCACTGGTTCTCTCCAGCCTGCTTAGCTTGGTGGGAGGGCTCGGTAGCAAAATGAAAATATATCTACATGAGTCCAGCAGTTCAGAGGGATGGCATTGCCAAAATCTGTTCTATTAAATATCTGGAAAACAAATGCTAATAAGATGGTTAAAGAGTTCTACTAGTTTAAAATAACTATGTGTATTAATTGAAAGCAGTAGGAAAAGGCTTAGATTCTTTACAGAAAGTCTATGTGCATAGTTGTAACAAGCGACTTTTATAACTACATGTCTGAGGAAATTAACAGAACTAATCTGCAAGTGTCATGAAATGCAACTAATCTGAAAGGGTCATGAAATGCAATAATATGATATAATAATATCATATTATTTTATGATAATACTGTTAACACACAAAGAAGATTGGTGTCCACCTGACCTACAAAAAATTTTTTATGATTGTAGTGGTGAGAAATTTTAAGATAAAAATTAGATCCAGAAGTTTCAATTTTATAAGATGAATCAGTCCTAGAGATCTACTGTACAGTATAGAGCTTACAGTTAATACTGTATAAAATTTTGCTAAGAAAGTAGATTTTATGTTAAGTGTTCTTATCACATACCTGTAGATAAATAAAGAGGGCAGGAGGAAACTTTTGGAGGTGATGGACTTGTTTGTGGTATGGATTGTGGTGATGGTTTCATCGGTGTGTACTTATCTCCAAACTCATTGAGTTAGATACATTAACTATGCACACCAGTAAAGTGGTTTAAAATTCTTTTTAATGTTTATTTTTGTTTTTGAGAGAGAGACAGAATGTGAGTGGGGTAGGGGCAGAGAGAGAGGGAGACACAGAATCCAAAGCAGGCTCCAGGCTCTGAGCTGTCAGTACAGAGCCCGACGTGGGGTTCAAACACACAAACAGTGAAATCATGACCTGAGCCAAAGGGAGGCTCAACTGACTGAGCCACCCAGGGACCCACCCCTAACATGTTGTAATTTAAAAAGATAATTAGATCCAACTAGGAATCTTCCATATAAAGCATTAGATACAGAATACTCATGAAGAGCCTAGAATTACTATCACTAAGAATGACCTAAAAAACAATGACATCTTGGGGTGCCTGGGTGGCTCAGTTGGTTAAGCCTCTGACTTCCGCTCAGGTCATGATCTCACGGTCCGTGGGTTCGAGCCCTGCATCGGGCTCTGTGCTGACAGCTCGGAACCTGGAGTCTGCTTCAGATTCTGTGTCTCCATCTCTCTCTGCCCCTCCCCAGCTCACTCTCTGTCTCTTTCTCTCAAAAATAAAAGACATAAAAAAAATAAAAAAATAAACAAAGCAAAACAATGATATCCTTTTTAAAGTACACGAAATATAAGCACAAACTTCATTGCCATCAGTTCTCCCAGGAGATGTATGGAAAGGTGGACCAGCTATTCTGATGCCTGTTTTGCAGGCATAGAAAGTTAAATAGCCTCCAGTTCTTACATGCCTCATACTGTGGTGGTGGTGGTTGTGGTGGTGTGGGGTCAGGCTGTGACCTGAAGCCAGGCCTTTGAACTTCTCTTCCATTAACTACACATACATCAGTTGTTAAGATATGAACTCCATCATGATGACATTTTGACTCTTAGCCCTTGGAATATGTTTGCATAGAAGATTATTTTTCTAGTCTTGTGAAAATTTGAATGTTCCCTGAGCAAATTTCTAATGTTGGGAGATCTTGGGGAAAAGCCTTACAAAACATCTTGTACTATAAATTTTACTTTGTGCGTCACCTAGATTTTATGAATCTTTCTACCACTTCACACAGAACTTTGTTAATGAAGAAGACAGAGGATTGGAATCATACCCATGGTTTCTGACCCTTTTATTGGTCAATGATATCTGCAAAGCCACTTGCTATCATAAGTAACTAGAATCAGAACCCCTAATGCCCAGAATATCTCATCAGTCAACTTTGGGCACGGTCCTCACAAAGCAATATGACTCAAGATGTGAGGTTGGGCCCACATTGGGGGCTATTGCTTATCTTTGATTCTTCTCAAATTTATTAGAAACTCTATTCCTAAAGTCCCGGATGCAAATCACATCACTTTCATTTAATGTGACAGATTGACACTGATAGGTGGTGTTGACATCCCATGATATATTGAAACATCAGATTTTCTGCTGAGAAAATCCTGGGTAGGTTTGTAGGACCAAGTCAACTTTGTAGAAAATACTATATTGACTTTTCATGTACTAAGGCTCTAGTTTCTGATTTCTTGAGTGCCTAGAGAAGGTTATTGCCATTGGAAATGAAAGCTTGATTGATTAGAACAGAGATGTGCCTTTTAAAAGATTGAATTGCTGGCCTTAAAGGATCAAATTCAACTCTCAAGAGGGAGGCTGCCCTTATAATTCTTTTTTCTCCCTAGGCAGTTGTGATTCTTTTTTTTCTTTTATGCCTTGAAACGGCAAATTGTGGAAGATCATTCTGTGTGAATAGTCTTGCGTAAATTGGCCCTCAGGTATAGGTCTAGAGATTATAATCTATGAGAAGAAATCTGAAAAAATCCACAAAATACAGGCAAAGCAGGAAATATTTTCTCATTTCAAATGATGTCTGCAGGAGGGTGCTCTCAGTGGGAGTGGTCATTCAGTTATAAAAGTTAAAAATTGAAGAGTACTTAATAATAGCTTCACAACTTGTCCTGGCATGCCCCTGGACACATCACCCCTCTGTCTAACTATAATTATGACTTCAATCTGATTTAACTTAGTTTCCTTGTGTCTGATCAGCATGCTTACAAATGGTGGGCATTCTCTACACTTCTCCTGAAGCAGACATTAGCTGGTGATCTGGACCATTTCTATCGAGATGATGGTGACATCTGTGTTCAAGTCCCTTGTAAGTCAAGTTTTACGTGACTCCCAGTCTAAATAAAATCTTATCTTTCAATGGGACACAGAAGTGAACTGGATACTCAGAGATGTTCTAGGTAGGGAATTATGTTGATGCCCAACCTGTTATAAATTGGCACTTACATAACAGGGTCAACAATTTGGTAATTGATATGATTTTGGTTAGACAGAATCTACACACATAGACCATTCAGGAAGTGTAGAGGGACACATGAGAAGTAGTCTTCTCGCCTTCGTCTTCCACTGACCCAGTTTCCCTTTCTGGTCACATCTGTTTTTACCCATTTTTTCATTGTTCCAAAGACAGTATGTACCTATACTCATACACACATACACAGATTATATGTTACATGTGCATATGATTTTTCATACAAATGGTTGTGTATTCTATACCTTATTTTTAAACCTAACAGTATGATTTTGAAACTGTGTCAATCTTTTTGACTGCTCTATAGTGTTCCATTTTGTGGCATAATTTATTCAATCAGTTGCTATTAATAAACTTCTAAATTGTTCCCAGGTTTTTACTGTTACAAATTGTGTAGTAGACATCTCTGTACATACATTATTCACATATATATGAATATATTTGGAGAATAAATTTCTTAAGGTGGATTTGATGGATCTTATTTTCTGTCATAATTAATGATATACTTCTGTTTTTTATTGATTCTTTTATTTCTACATTTCACTATGTGGTCTGTGTTTTTTCTTGCTTTTTGCTGATAATATAAAAAATATACATTTTTTCTCTAGTGGTTTGTTTTTATAAGCATGTAGTATACTTTACTTAAGACCTCTATTTCTTTGATCAGCATTCTTTGACCCTTACCATAATAATGGTGAAATCGGCAATTTCTACTTCTTTTCCCTAGTACTCCTTCTAGTAGCTGATTTTTATTTTTGTTATTTTTCTTAATGCTTATATCTGTATATTTTAAAAAGTCATATTAACTGGTTTATCAGCTTTGCTGCCTGGCTGTGAAAGTTAAGGAATTCTCTACCCTTACATTACCTTCCTCTTTATATCCTCCTTTATTTTTCTTTGAATTGTGCTGTTTATATAATGTTTCCATTGTTAGGAAATCTCTCTTTATCTTGAATATCCAGGACTTCACTAGGCTATGTCTCAGTGTTGACAAAACTTTTTCTTCCCTTTGAATAAGATGTACCATTTAGGATTTAGATTCGGTCTTGTTAATTCTGGATCTCATGAGCGTGTCTTTTTTATGGTCATTTATCTCCAATCCCTTCCAATTCTTGTTTATTGCCATTTCACTTTCTCACTCTTGTCGTCCACTGTCCTTATGGGTTCTCAGCAGTGTCTATTCTCCTTCATGCTACTTCCAAAGTCACCCTCATATTTCCCTGAGGGTTTGTTTTTTCTCCTATTATTTTACTTTATCTTCCCAGTGTCCTCACAACCCAATGGAAAACTCTTACTTCATCAATCAATAGCCTCATTTCCTTTTGTGAATTTATGGTGATACACATACTTGATGCCAATTTTTGGCTGGGCTTTAGTGCCACATTTCTGATGCTTTTTAATTTGTCACCACACCACTGCTTCCTAGCCCGCATGCTAGGAACATAATTCCCTACCTAGAACGCTCTTTCCATCTTTTCTCTTGTAATATCTTTGTATACTACATCCCTGGATGATTCCATCTGGCTATCACTCCTCTTTAGAATGGGCATTCTGGACCAGCAATTGCAGGTGGTGCTTGTGTGACAAGAAGGGATCCTTGTAAGTCACGGGAAGATCCTCCCAGCAAAGCCATGTACTAGAGTGAGGTCTTTCAGACTTCTTCATGCCCAACAGAGACTGGCAGCACTGTGTGCCATCCACAGGCTTTCACCTCCACCTTGCCTCATGGATGGATAGGATAACTGGGATTCAGCATTCAGCTCTGCTTCTCATGTTTCTGGAGGACAGAGGAAAAGGGCAGCTATACCTTTATTCTGTCATTTAAATACTGGAAGTTAACTGCTACTTTTTAATTGAGGTTTAATAATAGATAAAAGAACAATGGTCCTTGGGCAAAATGAGCCACCTCTGCTGCTTACTGGATATGCAACTTTGGACAAGGCTTCAAACCTCTCTGAGCCTGTCTTTTGTTATCTGTTAAATAGAGACAGTAATAAAGCCTGTGTAGTTTGACTCATGAGATTGATATGGAGAACAACGACAAAAAAGATGTGAAAGTACTTCAAATTGAATTCACTATATGACTGTTAGATGATGTCATGATTAATGATACTGTAATTATTTTGAAAAAAGAAAAATCACCAACTCTTTACGCCCATCTTAGTTAAAAACTTTGCAGGCCTCAGAAGGAGGGAGGTTCAAGAAAGTATTTCACTCACTCTGGAATATCCTTTCATTTCCAAGGGGACATTTCAAATTTTAAAAGGATGTGCCCTTCCAAGGAGTCATCTTAATTTTTAAAGAGCCCCAAATAAATCCCTCATAATTTTTATTATCCACTTTATCACCCTTCTTTCCTTGTTACTGCAGCTTTAAAGTGAACTGTCCATTATTTGTAGGAATCTTTTAAGGTCCAAAAATAAATGACCTTAGAACTCATCAACAGTATCTCCAAAAGTCAGCTTGGGGAAACACTCTAAAAATCTCAGAAAGAATGTTATGTCCTTGCTCTGGAATGATGTTCTCAGAAAGCCCCATTAACCAGAATCTGAGTCTGATTCAGGTTTACTGAGTATTTGCCACCAAAGCAACTGATGAACCAGTTCTTACAGTTCCAGAACTTGTTCATACTAGAAAATTTGACTCTCCTATTTTGGAAGAGCAAAAAATATTGACCAAAAATATTTTTTGGTTTTTAAAATTACATCATATGCTTCCTCAATGCAGGTATTTCAAATATAGATCAAGCAAATATGTCCCTTACAATTTATAGAGTATCTCGCTAGATTTATAAGGACTGGTGAAGTGATTTTCTATTTCATTCACCTTATTTAACTTTATAAAAGATATACATTTCAATAATCCATTTTCAGTCATTAAATAGATACTGAAGAATGCCAATTCTGTTCTTACAGCTGTTATAGGAGAATGGGGATATAGAGATGACACCAATGACAGAACTAAACATTTATTTTGAATTTAGGATGTGCCAGCCATTGCGTTGTGTGTGTTATCATATCAAAAGCTCAAAACATTCTCATGTATTAACTTTTGTTGTTGTAATACATAAATTTGTTGGATTACAACAAGAAATATTGATTTCAGGCTCATATTACATTGAAGTTGGGAGTCAGCTGCAGCACTGCTGGTCTTTGCTGGGTTCTACATGTCTTCTCATTCTAAAAACCAGGTTAAAGCCACTTTCTGAGATAGCGAAAAGGCTGGTGGAATCTTGCAGTGCTTCTGAAATCATCTTTCCAGTCATGACAAACATTTCATTCATTCTGGTCCCTTTGGCCAAAGCAAGTCACATAGCCACACCCAAAGCCAGTGGAGTGAACAAGTGTACTCCACCTACTGAAAAGACTGGCAATGGCAGTGAGACGACAAATAATCATGAACAAAAACTGCAGTCTTCCCCAATTTGTTCTGCTCACAAGATGCTTTCATCTCTCCCCAAGATACCCAAAAACTACCAGGCATTGGGCTCATAAGTCCAGAATCTGGTGAATATATATCATGTCCGCTGACTGCTCTTCTTGATTCAGTGACCTATGAGTAAAGTGAAAAGTTGTCGGTCCTCTTATTCTCCAAAACCCAATATAATACAATAATGGAGTAGGGACCCTTTTTTAAAAAATTGGAAGAATGGAGGCACCTGGGTGGCTCAGTTCGTTGAGCCTCCGACTCTTGATCTTGGCTCAGATTGTGATCTCACATTTCGTGAGTTCGACCCCCATGTTGGACTCTGCACTATCAGCGCAGAACCTGCTTGGAATTCTCTTTCTCCCCATCTCTCTCTGCCTCCTACCCCTCTCGTTCTCTCTCTCTCTCTCAAAATAAATGTATATATTTTTTTAAAAATTGGAAGATTGGGAGGTACATACTAGTCACTGGTGAATAGCAGTCCTGATATTCCACTGAACAGAAGTTGCAAGTTTCTCTGTGCTAATGGTAGGGACTGTTCCTTGATTTGCTCCAGTTATATTTTCTGGGAGTCATTTCTCTGTGTTCTCCATGATGCTTGATTGGACAGCTTTTCCTTTTCCATTATCCTCCTTGGTCTCTTCTGAAGTGAGTACTAGAAAAGATCCCCCATTTGTAACTGAGAGGGTATCTCAGATTGCTTCACACCTGTAGAAGACTGGGGATCCAAGAGTTATTTATGATTTGAACAGTTGTAGTCTCTTCTAATCCAGGCTGGGAGTACTTTGGCAATAGATCTCTCTACAAAACTGCTTTTTTCTTTTTAATCAATTGGATCGATCCCAAGTTCCCTGTGAGTCAATACCCATACCCATAACTTTTCAAGAAATATCTTCATATATATTTTGATCTTATCAAGCTTCAGATGGACTGAAACTTTAGTGTCTTTTTCCTGCGTCATTTGTCTAACTGAGATCATTTACTAAGGCCATTAATTTAGATTACTAACCTAATCATACAATTAGATTGTACCGATTACAATCTATTCAGTAGACTTGACCATGGGTGTGTTGGATCTGTGAACAATCTTTGTCTTAATTTTAGATTCTTTAAGTTCTTAGAAATAAGAAAGTTTCAATTTTCAACCCTAAAAGTTCTGGAATTTCTGGATGTTTGCAGCTCTGCTGGACTCTTCTTGGCAATGTATCTTCTCATTCCTTAACCCAGGCTGAAGAAGTAGCTACTGCATGAAACTGATGGTCTAAGGGTGGAGGTCAGAACACAAAACCTCCTCTAAAAAACTCTACTCAGATGAGGCAAATGGCTCATCTATTTATGACCCATCTTGGCAAGTCACAAGGCCCTCATATCCAATCAGTGGGATAAGGATGTCTACAGGAAAAACTGGAAAAGAGGAAAAGAAAATGGATAATTGTGAACAAATGATATAGTTTCCATGCCTCATGAGGTAGATACTAACTCTCTTGATTGAGATATATAGTGCTATAACTCTCTTGATAGAGATGGAAATTGAGGCACAGAGGGATTGAGGTCCTCTCTTGGACCTTGTCCAAGGTCCTCCAGCTTCCTAGTGGTAGAGCCAAGATTTCATCTTAGGGAGTCTGACTCCATGATGTTGAATCATTTTCTAGATTCTTCCTCTGGGAACTCTCACTTTTGTTGAACGATCTGTATCATCTTGTCTAAATTTTCAGCAGGCTTCAGTGAAAACAATTTTAGTAGAAAACTCAAATATAGGAATAATAATGCTTTTGTAAAATGCTGTTATGGATTTCTTCAAGAAATAATTCATTAAATTGATGCCAGATATAACTTGTGAGATCATAAAGCTCAATGCAGGAATACTGAAAACATGACAGTAGTCTTATGGAAGCATGCTGAATAATTGGAACTCTTCAGAGAAGCTCTCAGCTCCCTCTCAGAATTGCTATGCTACACTCTCACCTAGACTCTGAGAATATAAAAACTTAAGGTATCGTTCAAATTCCTGAGTGTTACACTCAGTTAAGGAAATCTTTTGCGACCAATCTTAAAAGATTTGTCATTATTAGCCCAAGTCTTTGGATTCAAAAGCTCTTTTTAAATAATAGGTTAGAAAACACTGATTAAAGCCATGTGCTACAAGCCCATTGCAACAAGAATTCCAAGTGAGGTGTTTTCGTTCTTGACCCTTCATCCTTTTCCTACTCTCATTTCTTCAGAACTGGCTCAGATTTTCCTGGAAGAAGAATTTCCTGTAAATTGCATTCAGGCTTATCTCCAGAGAGGCATGGAGATTAGACCTCTTATAGACTCCCAAACACTCTCTAAATAAGTATATTTATGTGCACCTTAAATAAAATTAAAAGCAAGAGTGGCCTTGAGGAAAGTCATAAAACACAGCTGACACCCTGAATGATGTGTACAGGATGGGAGGAGCAAGGAGAGAGGTGATTTGGTTTTATGGAACTGGTTCTGCACTGCCTTATAGAGATAGTCAAATAGGGCTACAAGAACAAGGTAACCATTTCAAACCTATTGACAATAAGTTAGTCAGAGATAATCTGGGGCTAGACATGTGCCCTGGGAGTCCTTCTGGAGAAAAGTGAGCCAGCACCATTGGTATTTATCCATACAGTGGAATATACCATGTGCAAGTAGCTACTTTTTCCCTGAGAATTTTTTCACCCACTGAATTAGGATAGGTTAACTACAGGAATGGACGATATCCAACTCTTTGTAGCTTTAATGGCATAAAAGTTTATTTCTCAATGGAGTCATAGTCCGAGTATTTGGTGAATGGCCTCCCATGCAGCAACTCTGGCACCTCTGCATCCTTCCATCTGTGACTCTGCCATCTTTAGAGTCTCAGAGTTCTCCACCAGAGATTTATGGTAGTGACATCTTTTGCATTTGCCCACATTTCATTGGCTAGAACTCAGTCACATGGCTCCACATAACTGTATGGGACACTGTGAAATGCAGTTTTCCAGAGGGCTAAGAAGGGAGTGTATGAGTTTGAAGAATGTATTACCAAGCCTTGTGTAGAGGGGAAACCCCCTACAAGTAAGAATGGAGTGATGTCTACTTACCGTGAAGAAGAATGCAGCTGTTAAGTCAAGGGGGTTCTCTGCTCTTTGATAAAAGAAGTTTTGACTCCTTGGCATCTGGTACAGAGCTCTTCATGGTTCAGTTCCAACCTACCTAGTTTTGTCTCTTGCTGCTCACTGCCCAGCCTCCACCTTCCCTACCCACGCAACGTTCTGGCCAGATCAGACTTGTGGCTATTCTTTGAATGTGTCACGTATCTTCACACCTTTGGGCCTCTGCAAATGTTTCCTGTTTGAAACACCAACTCACCCTACACGGTAAAAACCAGTTCAGACAGCTCTTTTTCTATGAGACTTTCCTCAAACTCCCTTCCACAGGCCCAATTAATTACCACCTTCCTCATACTCCCAAAACATCCTATATACTACTTTACTATAACTTACTATGTTGCATCTTTCTTATTTGCTTGCCTACATGTCTTCCTCCTGTGCTGTAAAATGATAATGGAATGAATCCACACCTGGGAGTCCTGAAGGCTGTCACTGTCTCACCGAAGAAACTCTTAGTGAGCATAAGAATCAAATGATAAGAGACTCTTAAATACAGAGAACAAACCAGGGGTTGCTGGAGAGGAGGTGAGGAGGGATGGGCTAGATGGGTGATGGGCATTTAGGAGGGCACTTTTCGGGAAGTGTGTCATATATAAGAGATGAATCACTGAGTTCTTCTCCTGAAACCAAGACTACACTGTATGTTAACTAACTTGAATTTAAATAGAAAAAAAAAAAGAAAAGGAAATAAAGTCATATGAAAATAGAAATTAAAAGAAGTTACCTTTATGCTAAGCTGATAGAAGAATATGACATACCTGATATTATTCTGCATTTTAAAAGATGTACATGTCAAACTATATGAATAAATTGAGAACTCTTCTTAAAAAAAAAAAAAAAGGAATCAGCCAGAAATTTGGAATCAATAAAAAGACTGAGTTTTATTGAAGAAAAGTTGTAAGCTGTTTGGAAATGTGTTCTAGACACATCATTCATCTCTGGAGAAATATAAAAACTAAAAGTGTAAGTAATGCATTTCTGAGGCCAAGATAATCATGATGTTGTGTTCTTTGCACTGCTCACCACAGTGCTGGTTCAGGTGCATGGAAAAGAATAAAAACTGAGCTCAGTGAGAGCCTCTGATGAAATGCAATCTCCACAAATTTGCATGGAGGAAGCCTCAAGTTTTGGAGAAGTGCAGAAAAGAAATAAGCTATATTAACATTTCATTGCGTGATCCCTGCAAAGGGTGTCCTTCCATAGGGGACTGTTCAAATCTCTGAGCTGAGCCCTGCTGAGGTTTACTCGGAATCCTTCTTTCCCAATAAATGGGCCTGAATTTCCACCTAACCAAAGTCAACACAGACAGCTACAGTTCAAAAGAAAATTTTGGATTACCATAACAGATTGTAATAAAAAGCATTGGCTGAGCATCTTCCTCTTTATCTTGGCATTTATTACTCTAGCCTTAGTAACTTTCAGGGTAAAATGAGTTTACTCTTTATTTAGATTTATTTTATTTTATTTTTTGCACTCCTCATTTCATGTGATTGTATTTATACAAAGCTCACAATCTCTCTCCTGGCTCTGATTCCTCAATGCCTCAGGCCAAACCTTCTAAGACAGACTTTTCCAGCAGTCAATGCCATGGTTATTGCTCCCAGTTCGGTTAAAAATAGACCCTGTACTGCAGCTCCAATCCTTAAAGAATAAGAAGTGAGGTCATTTTCTGCTTGGAGAGAGGATCCAGACTGAGTGATTGGCACTAGCACATTCAATTTCAGAAGAAACAGGTGTTAAAGTGACTTTTCCCATCCTATTAAATATCCTTTTCATACATTGATTCACTGACATGTTTCCATTCTCATGACTGAATAGGCAACGCTGTAATTTGTCCACTCCATCCATTTTTTTCTACCCCCTGGCATCAGTTTCTCTTCAGTATTTGCCTAGATAGTCTATTGTCTCCCTAAGTTTCTGCCCAAGGTGAGTGCTAGAGGGATGATCTTATGAAATTAAGCAGTGAAAAGCAACAGGCATGTAATTTGCCAGGGCTAGCAGGCAATGGGTAATGGGCTTCCTCCTACTGCTTTTCACGAGCTTTATGACAATAGCTTAAAGTTACTAAAACTTCAAGCCTCAGAAATGACTCCACCACAAAAGTGGGGACAAAGCAGGGGCATGTATAGAAGGAGAGAGAATTCTTAAATGAAAGTACCAGACACTAGAAATAAGAAAGTATCAATTAGATTTCTTTTCAAGTCTTGCAGCTATTGAATAACATATTATGCATAGGATGTGTGGAAACCAACAAAAGATGCTTACACTTGAGCAGGCTAGTTGTTTGCAACCCTCCTAGTACAAAAATCAGGGTACAGTACAGACAACTTTAGCTGTAAGCCCCAAAACAGGGAAAATGAAGACAGAATTTTGAAAAAGGTAGATTTTGGAGAAAACTGGGTCCTAATGCCAGCTTCAATATTGAACATATCCCTGACTTTGAGCAAATTACTTCATTACTTGAGACCTCAGTTTCTTCATGTGCAAGTTGAGGAAGTAAAATTAGATGATCTCCAAGGTCACTTCTGGCTTTAATGTTCTGTGCATGCCACATCTGTATATCATATCATCTGGAAAATCAATTCCATAGTTACTGCTTCAAATTTATGTCACTAGAAAATGGCCACAACTGTGAAATTAATCTCTTGTTGGTTTGTCTTAGTATTTTCAATTCTCAAAAGAGTTCATGTCCATGTGTGTATATGCATGTCTAGGTTATGTGTTGTGTAGGGTGCTATAATCAGATTTGAAATCCTTAAAGTAACCAAGTAAAGGCATTGTGTTTACGAGACTAAAAACTAGAGGGTCAGGGTTAGGGAAACGTAGTACTTTTCTTTCTCTTCTTTTCAAAAGTTTTCTTCCAATGACTCTTCCCCTTCTCCGGCTTCTCTTTCAGAATCTGAGAAGGTCTCCTGCAGACCAGGGCACTGCTGCACGAGAGGCCTCTAAGCACCAAGCTTCCATCACTGCCTACAAGGATCACTATCATCTGCTCAGGGAAGGTTAGGGATAATTAACAGAAGACCTGGAAGTGTACCAGACTGGAGATGAGGCTAAAAGGAATCAGGGGCAGCTAATGACAACACCAAAGTGGTGAGGGAGCAGTTTTGAATTCTCAGGCCAGTAGACTTTTTGTAGATTCAGAAGTACCTTAAACAAGATTCTTTAATGACTTCTCATTCTAAAGTTGGAAGTATTTTGGTGTTGGCTGGCTAAAGTGCATATAAGCAAAATCAGTGTATCTTTGGACATGTGCTTTTGCAAAGTTTAGTCTTCCTCAGCCTGGTTATTAGAACTTGTGCTATAAATTCCTCTGTATGCATGTTTCGAAACCAGACATTATTTGCCTTTATTCTTACTTAAAAAAATATAGACAGGAGAAAAATAGTTTCAAAACAAGAATTAAAAAAATCATAAAATTCCATGGTACAGATTCAACCTAATGCTTGAAATTATTTTATTTATGTAACTGGGCTAAGGTATTTGGCCTAGCAATCTTTAGCTGGATTTTCTGTGTGTTTCCAGCAGGGTGCTATTAAAGAAGGTAAGGCAGAGCCCAGCTTGCTGCTAAGCTGATACTGGTGCTGGAAATAAGACCTGGCCGGTGAGTGGGTAGGGGGCTCATTAGGTGTCTACTTGTTTGAGGTACTGAGGGCTCCTGGAAGGAAACCAGCCTAAGGAAAAAGGCAATGGGATCCAGACTTAACCCAGTAATAAAGCCTTTTTACAAGTTGGATGAGGGGAATACTGAATCTTTCACTCTGCTTTATTCTTGGCTGCTTTCCACTAAATTCATATCCCAGAGAAAATGTTTCCCTACATAAGGACTATTTTCCTAAAAATTCTCATAAGATTCTGGGGACACAGGGAACAGATCCAGGGGCCCCAGTGTAATGAGTTGATGATCAGTGGACATGATGACCTTCAGGGAGGGCAGTGAGTGTGCTCAGCAGACGTGATGTGAATGATGGTGCAGACAGTGGAGGCAGGTACCTGTGGACAAGCTTCCTGGAGGCAGCATGGGAATATATGAATGAAGCTGTCTTGGAAAGGTATTGCTATGCTCCACAAAGGCTATAGACCACAAAAGGGAAATATTAATGAACCCTGGAGACACATTCTGAAGGCCCCCAGAAATACCCAGGACAAAGGGAACCAGGCAAGACCAAGAAGCAGCAAAATTAGAGTGACAGAAGATGAAATTTTTAGTTTGCCCTCCTAGAGCTTATAATCTAGTTAGAAAGACAAGACTATCACACCTGAAAGACTAGGAAATGATAAGAATAGGAAGTGATCAAACACTACTGCATTTTGAGATTACATTGGCCTAATCATAGTGGCCTTTGTGAAGAATATGACATGGTCTTAAAGACAGAGTGAGCATTGAGTAGGCAGAGTCTTCTAGAAGTGGTGACAGCTGTAGTCCAGTAATAAAGCCTTCTTACAAATGTATTGAGCCCTTACCACCTGCCATGGAACACATTAGGAATTTTGTGCAGTGCATGACTAATCGTCACAAAAACTGGTAAGGAGGATTTTATTTTCATCATTGCACAGAGGTTAAAAATGGAGGTTTGGCTAAATTAAGTGATCTTCCTCAATTTGCAGTTAGTAAGGGGAGAGCTGAGTCAAGAGCGGATCACAGATCCACCTGCTCCCTAAAACAGTGAGAACAAGAATATGGCACAACAGTTAGGATCCAAGCCAAGCCAAGGTTTGTGTGCTGTTGTGTAAGGAAAGCGATTTTTTGGTGGTTCTGGGTGGGGGGAAGGCTACCATTGTATTTATCGTAGTTGGGCTAATTAATCAGGAATTGAGATAGGAAGAGCTTGAAAATAAAGACAATCTATATAAGGTGCATTAAGTGCATCTATATAAATAAAGGTGCATTTAGTAATCTAGACCTTATGAAATTAAAAGGAATGGTGAACAACATTTGAAAGGAAGAAGCTACAGGCCATGGTGACTTGGTCTTAATAAGGACCATAAAGCCTAAAGAGACTTGGAAAACTCTCAGGAAATGCTGCCTTCTATTTGGTGGGCCAGGTTATGGCAAAGCTGGGCCAAGCCATAAATCCATGCCAGAACCAGGGATCCTCAGACTCATGAAACTGGAACTGAAATTCAAGCTCAGGAATTGGTCACAAGACTGGGCCCAGAAGCAGGCATTGGGTGGGATGAGAAAGGCTGGTGATAAGGACCCCTCTGGCATCCCAGAGTCCTTGTCAGGCCCAATCAAGGGTGTAGGCAAAAGAAGAGATTTCTATAGACCCAAACCAGGGACCCACAGAGTATAAGAAGCACAGAACTGAGATGAAATCAGGAATTTTAAGGGTGCCTGGGTGGCTCAGTCAGTTGAGCATCCGACTTCAGCTCGGGTCATGATCTCACAGTTTGTGGGTTTGAGCCCCGCGTCGGGCTCTGTGCTGACAACTCAGAGCCTGGAGCCTGCTTCAGATTCTTTGTCTCCCTCTCTCTCTGCCCCTCCCCCACTCATGCTCTGTTTCTCTTTGTATCAATAATAAATAAACATAAAAAATTAAAAAAAAAAAGAAATCAGGAATTTCATTAGTCTTTGCTCCAAGCAAGGAGACCAAGGGAAGCAATCAACAACCAGCCTTTTAGAATTATAATTTAACTGAACTGATTTTAACATAGTCTCAACCTTTAAAAGTGTTTAGGTTCTACTTTGCATACATGATATTCCTCAGTTGAAATAGTTAATAAGTTATAGTATCCTAATTCTCATCCTGGGTGTGTATGTGTGTGTGTGTGTGTGTGTGTGTATAAAATTGTCTAATGTTAAAATGTATTGCTAATTTATTTTCTAGTGTCTAGGTTAGAATATAACTATGTGATATATATCAAATGAATTTCATGGCTACAGTCCAAATGTAACAAATGAATCATTTAAAACTATCTGCATATTGGTGATGCCAAATTTTTCATTTTCTTCCATTTTATAAATGCATCATAGCTCAAAATCAATCTATTAACCTTGAAAACATTTTGAGCTGGAATGAAGGTTAGCAGTGAACTTTGTGACCTTCCACATGATATTAGTCATATTTAGCAATTATTATTGGCTTTGAGTAATGAGCCAGTTGAGACAGGAACAGTAACATGGCGGTTACCAATAAACTAGACTTCAGAGACCACAGGGAAAATGAAGAGTATGCAAAATCAGGCTTTTTAAGCCTCAAGCTTGTCTGCCCTAAAGCTCCTACCTTTAAAAAGAAATTGAACATCTTGGCAGCTATTCTGATAAATTACACATAAAATACTCTAGTAAAATCTTTGTTATGAGATAAGGAATTCTGTTCAATGAATTTGAAAGGCAACCAAAGACTAAAACAATGATGTGTCTGCCTTCTAAACCTCCAGTGGGATGAGTCTGATGGATTTCCCAGGTGCCAAGACTGTTGATCCTACCATGAGCCTGGAGGAACAATACAGGTATGAGCTGAGCAGCATTATTTTAAAAATTAAAACCCAGGTAAATGCCTCCACTAAAAATGCCTTAGGAATACATAAATATATTATCCTCTGGATGAATTTTATATTACATTATATTGATTTTAACACAATATAAAATATAACACAGATACTTTTGGATTCATAACGTGAAAGAACAGTTAATGATTTGCCCATATGAGACATATGAAAATGCTTCTCTTAAATTCTTTTGCCCTGTTTTATGGATATTCGACTTTCATACAACTAACACAGTTTGGAGACTTGTTACCCTAAATGGAATATTGTTCATCTCTATTATTTGTTAGACATCAAATGAAACAGTGCCATATTTACTGTTAAAAAGCCCAACTTCACAGAATTTGAAAAGTATTTTAGTTGTATTGTTTTCTTAATTTTAAAGTATTTTACATATAAACAATCTTATTTCATCTGCAGTTCTTAAAATATATGTAATTTTATAATGTTACTCACAGAGGAGACACTAGATTTACCTCTAATGCCAAATATCAAGTATCTTCTACTTCCAAATTGGATTAAGTTTTTAAAAAGTTAGTTTCCTAGAATCTTTGCTTATGTTAACTTAAAGGTGAAAACCATCAATTTACATTAATTAAGAATTAATTTAAAAAGATAGCCAAATCACAACTATACACTATGAAATCTAGAAATCTGAGACTAAAGATGAACCATCTTTGTTAGAATGATGGATAATGGAAAGTCACTTTTGGTAAATAAACTCAATGACACTTCCAGAGAAAGAAAGCCATTAGCAATGGACTGCTGACTCCAGAAATTCTTCCAAGCAATCTAGAATCATGAAAATTTATTCAGTTGAGTTGAGAGAGATAGTCCAATTATTCTGGGACCCAGAAATTTCGCAACCAATTGTTTGGGAGATTCTAACCAAGTTTTTTTCCCCCCCTTTTCCTGTCTTTTGGTTTTGGTCACTATTTCATTGTATTAGCTGAAAATGTTCTGAATAGCTATAGCAAAAAGAATGAGTGGACCCACCTAATACACTTTCGGTGTATCCCATTGCCCATTTACTACATCACTAGGTTCATTTTAGTTGCTCAATTCTTATTGCATTAAAACTATCCCCACAGAAAATAGTACTCCTCAGAAAATGGAAGAAGCCTCCTCTTCCAGAAAAGATCCAGATAAAGATCTTTGGGGGTGATTTCAGGAATGAGCAATAGATCTGACCTATTGAGGCCCCCAAATACATTGGTTTCTGGCTAGGAAAAGGATCCAGAGGCCAGGGTAACCAAAAGAATTTGCAGATAGCTTTGAGTCTTTTTGTACAAAGAATTGATTAGTCCCAGAGTACACTAGTGGAGGACTGTGGCTAATACAGGTTTTATTCCTACAATTTTCAGACAGCAATAGAAGATTAAATCACAAATTTGTCTTGAAGTTAGTGCTTTACCAGTACCATGTTTATAAAGAAATATTAGAATTTACTTTTAGTCTTCCTTTGTGGCAAGTAACAATGTACGTGTTTTGTTTAACCTCTTCAGATGTTTTGAAATGTTTTGGTTTAACTAGCATGTACTTTATTAATGGCGGTTCATCTCATAGATCTCTTAATGACTTGGCTTAAGAACAAAATTAAACTTCCTGAATTTGATTTCTCTAAAACATATCCACCAAATGCAATTGCCCTTTCTGTCAAATAAGCCCTTACTGGTTTGTAAGTCTGAAGTGATTTTTTTTCCTCTCTCATTATGGTTGTTCCAAGACTCTTGACATTCTCTAAATCATCTTTCGCTGAGTACAAGAGGTCCATGAGGAAGTCAAGATCGATGATAGACTTCATCTCTCTTGAATTTTAATGCAAATGTCTGTTCCCCTAATCAAACAAAGGTTAAAAAAGGAAATCAAATTAGCTTATTACAAAAGCCAGCATAACTGAACTGACAAGAAAAATGCTTTCTGTTTGAAAAGCCTTTAATCAATACCTTAAATAAGAATGTCACTGGAAAGAAGGGTTCATATGTGGTCAGTTATAATCTGCAAATCAATATGCTCTTTTTAATAAATATTTGACCACAGTAGCTCAGTAGGAATTGCCCATAAAAGCTTCTTTCTTTAAACCAAAATGAAACAAAATTACAGCATAAATGTAGTGTTCAGGGCATGACTGAAACTGTGAGGGAATTCAAGGTTAGGGCTTTTTCACCTTTTAATCATTGCATTTAAAAAATAGATTTCCTTAGTACCTTGTTTCATATAGCAGTCCCTTATGTAATGTATCTGTTCAAAAGTAAACTGATGTCAGAAAAGAGATTACTTATTAGAGATAGATCTAGGTGCAAGTTTCCTATTCTAGGTTTAGTTTGACTATCTGGAACTATGTAATCAAATACTGTACATGCAATAAAGCTTCAATTTTGGCACATTTTTAACTCAAGTCTATAAAAATGCAGCCATATGGCAGGTGACTTTTTATAAATAAGTATACTTTCATTGTATTCCATCAAACCACAATCAATGAATATCTAATAAGTACTTTGTGCGTGCATAGTAGCGTGTGTAGGTTGTTTGCATTGTTACCAGCATGACTTGGAACCTTCTACTTATTGGATGTGTGATCTTAGGCATATCACTTAATTTTCCATACTAGAAAGTATACTAACAGGGGTGCCTGGGTGGCTCAGTCAGTTAAGCGTCTGACTTTGGCTCAGGTCATGATCTCAGTGTTCATGGGTTCGAGCCCCACGTTGGGCTCTGTGCTGACAGCTCAGAGCCTGAACCCTGCTTTTGATTCTGTGTTTCTGTCTCTCTCTCTCTGTTCCTCCCCTGCATGCTTTCTCTCTCTCTCTCCAAAATAAATAAACATTAAAAAAAGTATGTTAACATAGTGTCTGGCTCATTATAAATGACAAATTGTAACTCTTACTAAGAATTATTATTACTTGAATTGTGATGGTGGACATAGAAAGAAACATAATTTAGTGCACAGCTTTGGTTTTAACAGCTCAGTAACATCCAGTAGAATTAAATAAAATATATCTTGGAACAACCTATCAGACTATCGGAGATACTTAACCATAGTCTATAATTTTGTCTTATGTCTTTGATTTGCTTTCTTTCACTTTTGACATCAAATGAGAGAGTGGAAAATATATTTTTTTAATTCTCCTTACCAAATAGTAATTTAGACATAACTCATAGTAGCTTATTAGAGAAGTCCAAATCATCTAAGTATGCAAAGGGAATAGAATTGTTCCTAAGTTTCTGCATATAAAGTTACTCTAAACAGAGAATACATAGCTTTTGTTCTTTTATTCTCCTTTTTTGAGATATAATTTTTTTTTTCTTTCATAGGAATTTCTTTCTTAAAGAAGTATTACAAAGTAGATTCCTTAAAAAAGCATGGATTGCATAGCCTTGCTATGCAGGATCAGTGAAGATGCAAGATTTATTTCCTCCTACACTTGAAAAAATATGTACCATTCTCACCTTTCTGAGATAATTTTGAAGTGGTTTCTGCATAAAGTAAGAGGTCTTTCTCTAAGTATCAATGAACCTAACACAGAAAGTCTAGAGTAAATTTACACATCAAAAGCCTGCTAGTTGGCAACATTCAGAAGTCTCTTGCTGCTGCTGCTACTGCTCATTTATTTAATTATTCTTAGGTGACCATGTCAAGATTTTTAGACAATATCCTTGAGAGCTAAGTGCTTTGAATGTTTGAACTCTATTGGTGAGTGGAAAATCAGTGTCCTTGAGTATTAGAGACACTGCTCTGATGAATTATAAAGTATATTAATTAAAATAAATGTTTTTTAATGGGACTCTTTCCTGACCTATTAAGGGTACCTAATTTAAGGCCATGCATAAAATGACATTATGACTTTTTAAATGAACAAAAGAGATGATGGTGACCAACATATGTACAATAATTTCTAGTTTACAAAGTGCTCTATTTAATCATTCCCACATCTATTATTTAATTTATCACTCTCAGATATCCTGTGAGATAAGCATTATTATTCACATTTTACAGAAGATGAGAATAGATCCTTGAGAGTTCAAGTATATGTCTCCAGTTATACAGCTAGAAAATTGTCAAAACGATATTTTAATCCAGGCTCTTTAGCTCCAAATGTTTCCTTCTTTCTTATTACATAACATTGATGAACATTTTCCAACTTTTCCCCCTGTGTATTTGAGAAGGCTGAACATACCAGAAGTCCAAGATAAAAACAGCTAATGCAATTGTGTGTTTATGATTTTTCAAGTAATGCTATTTTAAATTCTCACATATGTGATTCTGAAGTCAAATCCATGGTTCAAATACTGGCATTTGAGGGCCATAAAGTTGCAGATGCTCTAGTTTGACTTTGAAACTGCAGGGATCAGGATTGTAAACAGAAAAGTTCAAGTTGCTCAGGAGTAAACTTCCTATAATAAAGTATTTTGTGAGTAATCATGATGTTCAGGACTTCAGCATTTCCAATTGTCTTGTAAATTTAAGATGTTCCCAAGTAATGAAGGGTGACCTATTGAAGCTGGCAGATTAGATATCAAGTAATTAGATTTGTTCAAGAGCTTATCTACTACTGAGCAAAAATTGCAAGCTTAGTCTCATCTGGGATGATTCCTGTTTTCTTCCTGGCTGCTAATTTGGATAGGGCAAGGTCATTTCACTCAGTACCTTCTTTAAAACACATCTACCTTCCTGAAGGGCACTGCTTTCTTTAGCATAGGGCACAACAAATGAATTATCATTATTTGGGATGAGATGCCAGAGAGAGAAGGCATTACTTATTCATAGATTTGGATAGAAATGAAGCTCTTCTGATATCAAGGATAGAATTACATATGGCTTCAAGTATCTTGGTGGTGGGTATAATGCTGAGAGAGCAGAGAGAAAAAAAAATGATCTGACCTCTATCTGGCCTAGGGGCTTCCAAATTATGTGACTTGTGGAATTTATTGAGGGCCTCCATCAATCAATAAATGAAAAATATCTGTTGATTTCCTTGTGTGTACATAACACCATGTTCAAGACTATGGGAGATGTACATGACAGGACAAAAACTCCTACCTTCTAGGAATGCATAATCTAATTGAGAACATTTCAAAATATTAAAGAGCAGCCAACGATATGTCCCAAATTAATGGTGTTTGAATCCTTGCTTTAGAAGCTCAAGGGACAGAAAGAGCAATCCCAGTGAGGGGTGATTCAGGCAACTATTTATTGAACCAAGCTGGGTGGCATGTGGGTAGGAGGTAGAAAAAAGTATAGTACTGAGGAAGAAATACACAATGGAAGGAAAATTATATGAGTTTGTTTTGGAGGATTCAAGAAAAAAAGTCTGGGATATTAGGAGGACACCCACTGGGGGAGGGCCTGAAATAATAGCCTGAAAAACCTACAGTTCATGACATAGACAGCAAAGTGTCATTTTTGAGGGTGGTCATTTTTGAGGGGAAGATGCCCAGCTGGAGGTGATATATCAGAATAGCTAAGCTGGTGGTATCTAGCATGAAAAGGTGGGTGAGTGGGGCCAGTGACTGAGGTAAAAAAACCTTCTAGAAGGTGCAAAAAAATTCAAGACTACTTTTGCATTGTTTACATTAATGAAGTCTTAATATGTATCCAAGGAATCTCAACGCAAATTATGTGAGATAAATGATGGTTGATACCTGTATGGGAAGAATAGCAGTTGCATGAATGGTGACCTGGGGTGGGAGAAGGCCGTGGCTATGAATGGGAGAGGTGCTGGGAACAACTTCCTAATTGTACCTCTTTTCCTTCTCTGGAGGGATACCTATCAACCCCAGTGCGACCATGTGGCAGCACTGAAGCAGCAGTATTTGTTACTCTAGGGTAGCTCAGGATCCCAGCTGGGAGGGAAGTCAGTAGATGAATACAGGAGATTGGCAGGCCTGGGAATTTCCCTACTTCCCCTAAGGGCAAGATCATTATCACAGACACAAAAGATGGTACACTACAAATCAGGTCTGCACAGAGCAGACCCTTGGTTGAGTAACTCTGAGGTTCTCTTGGAGAATGGTAGGATGCCTGAGGAGAATAGGGGATGTCTGAGCTGAAATTACAATTCTCTCTTTTTTTAATTTTTTTAATGTTTATTCGTTTTTGAGAGAGACAGAGACAAAGGGTGAGTGGGGGAGGAGCAGAGAGAGAGGGAGACACAGAGGCAGGCTCCAGGCTTGGAGCTGTCAGCACAGAGCCTGATGCAGTGCTCCATCTCACAAACTGTGAGATCATAACCTGAGCCGAAGTTGTTTGCTTAACCGACTGAGCCATCCAGGTTCCCAGAAATTATAATTCTAAAGGCTCTCTGACCTGTCTATTCTCATGGGGCAGGAACTAGATCCTAGGTTTTCTTCGCTAGGTAGACACTACTAGCCAAAGCAGTTTTAGTCCTAAAAGGATACAAAATAAAGTCATAGGGGAAATTGCCAGGGATTTGAGGAGTGCAAGCATAATGAAAAAAAAAAAAAAGGGCAACCAATGGACAGCAATTAAAATTCCTCTTTCCCTCTTGGCCGCTGTCGTGAGAGGAGCTGCTGCCATGTCTGCCCACATGTGATGGATGATCTCCAGTGGAATTGCTCCGACTTCCTGATCAAGAGGAATAAGTAGACATACAGCATAAACTCATCATCTGAAGGTTGCAACTCCTTTGCTACCATGGGCTGATTCACTGTAAGACTGTGGGCATGTAGCCATGGCCATGGCCGAGGTGTAGTGGTGGTCAGGAAGCAGATATCTGGCCAGTGAAACCCTGTGGCTTCCTGGTGCAGACCACCTTCAGCAACACCCTGACCACTCTCAGCAACATCAGGCACATGATCTGCAAGAACACGTACCACACAGATCTGTACTTGGCTTCAGACCACCAAACCAGTGCCATCCTGTGCAGTCAAAAGCCTGTGATGGTGAAGAGGAAGCCGCCTGCTCCACCAACAGGTCCTAAGTACCTGCTCCCCACCTCCAAAGCAATAAAGATGTCAACCCCTTAAAAAAGAAACACAAAAACTGATCAAGAACATAAAATAAGTACAATTAACATCACCAGAGAGATATGGAAGACTATTGAAAAATGCCACAGGAACAAGCAATTATAAAGAAGAAGCAATTTGAAATCTTAACTTTGAAAATATAATTGTTGAAATAAGGGGTTTAGTGGATGGTTGGATTACAGAATTGATACAGCTGAATAAATAAAATTCTCCTAAAAACATCATAATGGGATAAAAAGATAGATTGAGAGACAAGCAAAGCTATAGGGAAGTAGAAAGAAGTATCAAGACCCATGTATAAAGAGACCCAGAAATAGTGAAAAAGCAAAATAGAGGTGAAATATTTGAAGGCATATTGACAAAATTTCTCCAAAATTAAAATAGTAAATCTGGGATTAAAAACCAGGAAGCCCATCTCTAGTAATTTGGCTTTGGCTACTCACTTTCTGCCTTGGCAACCACTGGGCAAACTTTGAACTGGATAAGAATTCAGCAAGGCTCTGGGTAGAAGATGGGCAGTGTTGCACTATACCAGCACTAATCAACTTCAGCATGTAGTGGAAAATAAGACATTACATATAATAGTGACACAAAATTAATCAGAGAGGAAAAAAATGGGCTGTTACAGAACGTGAAGTAAGAGCTACATCTTAAAAGGTTTAGCCTGGGAACGGTGCAGACATTTCCATGGGGCTTAGTCTTAAAGGAGGTTGAAAACATTTGCCAAAATACTGTGAAAAAAACTGCCATCAATGATTGTCTGAATAAAATCAAACATCCAGCTATTTCCAAATATCTGTCCTAATTATGTTATTGGAATATTGATTCTTTCATTGTCTCTCTTCATCTGGAAAATGGGCATACATGCAGATTTGTTTTAGCTGTGTTTGTTAAGGCATGGAAATAAGAGCTAGCAGACATGCCTTGGGACCCTTCCAGTAATGTTTGGTCATGGAAATCCCCCAAAGACAGCCTCTCTTCTAAGGCAGTCATTGGTGATGTCCCAGTGTGTTAATTTATTGCAAGAGAGTGTGTAAAGGGGAACTATGGCTAAGTACCTAGTGCAAAATACATAACTATGTGTATGCAAATGATGTGCAGACATAACTAGAACTTTAATAAAAGTGTGATGGAGCTCAAATACAATTGACTAGAGGTTCCCACACATGGTGCACCTGGTGGGAAGCCTAAAGGTGAGCTGGTCCCCCTGGCTTCTCTTTTCTGTTGTATTATGGGCTATGCGTCCATGGAAATGCCTGGCATTCAGATAGTAGGTAATAAAGCATATTTATATTCATCACCTCTTTTATCTTCTTAGCAATCCTGGACATGATTTATTTCATATTAAAACTCAGAGGTATAGGGTTTCAAAGTTGGGAGGAATCTCAGAGATCCCAGAACAGTCCCTCCATTTTGTGAGTGAGAAAAGAGTTCCAGAAGAAGTATTTCACTTGTCTGAGTCCACAAGCAAAGGTGGTGGTTGAGGATTGGGGATGATTTGCCACTACAGGGATTATTCAACTCTCTCCAGAAGCGATGGGGAAAATGCAGCTGTGGCCCTGCAGTGCAGAGCTCCAACAAGCTTTGCAGAGCTGTGGTAGGAAACGATGTGCTTTGTGAAATTTCAGAGGCCCCTGTCCAGGGGAACCCCTGTTAAAGACAGGAATTCTTGCTGGGACACCAAAGGGAGCTGGAGCCAAAACCAGAGGTCTGGTGCCAGCTTCTTGAGCAGTGGGCGGGGCTTCTACCTTCTCACTTCCATTCCCAAGAAATCTTGTGAAGAAGCTCAGAGCAAGCTTGCCAGAAACAGGGTTTAAGGGCAATTTGAGCATCTCTTTCCCAGTCTTGAGGCTGCCTGCTAAGGGTGAGTCTGAAGGCCCTCAGTTTCATTACCGTAGTCTCCTCCCTCAGGGTCTTGCATAGCACCTCAGAACACGTTTAATGGGAAGCCTGATTGCCATCCCGTTTCCTCTGCTCTTGCAAGGAGGGTAAGCAAGGATTGTCTTCGTACCATGTTTTATATAGTGTCATGCATAACAAATGGGGACATTTTTATGGTGTTAGAGAAAAATATAAATGGTAGTTGTGCCACTTCACTCAGCAGAGAGAACTAAATAAATATTTTTTGTGTTTTTTTTTCAGTGAACTATTCCCATGATCTTTTTTTCTGACTGCAAAACACCAAAGATTGTTAAGGAATTATAAATAGCATGAGAATCAATCTGTGGCATTGCCTTACATAGGCTCTTGAAATCTCAGTAACGATTTAATACGCAAACATGTTCAGTGCACCTGCCTCAATGAAATGCAGTGATTTCCCCTGCTGAGTGATGTGTGGTTTCCCCCGCTCTGTTCCAGCTGGACTGTGCCTTCTTTCCTTTTTTCTGTCCTTGTTTCTGATCCTACCCATCTTTCCAGTAGCTTGTGTTTATCTTGTGCATTAGATATGCCTCCAAGTGATTTTCTCTTCTGCTTTATTTTGCTGAGGTGATGTCTGCAAATGTGATTAGGCAAAGGATGAACAGCCTCACAGAAATGTCCTTATTTCCAGCTGAGCCAGGGTTGGGGGATCTCACTGTCTCCTTTATGAATAAAACACAGGGCCAGTTTTGCTACTAACGCATAATTCAGGATTGAATTTATAATGCAGAAATAATTTGTATCTGGTGAATAAAAATCGTGACTGGACTGGACTCCACATATTTTTTTTCCTCCTTTCGTGTTCTTTGTGTTAAAAGGCAGATCGCAAGGCGAAAAGTCTTTTAAGAGCAAGCACAAAAACTCTAGGCTTCTCACTGGGTGGGCTGACATGGGACGCCAGATTTGGGTGATTAGGTACAGAAGATTTCCATTTTGTTCAGGTTCTGCTCTTTAGAATTAGTTTGGAAACTATTTTAATCAAGTCAATTGAAATGAGCATGGTTAGGGAAGTGATTCATGAGTAGACAAAATATCCAAGCCTAAGCAGTCTATGAGTACATGATGTGGTTAGATTTCTTTTATTACCTAAGGGATGTTGACTTAGCCTCCAGTTATGCATGAAGAACCTTTAGCCCTCCCAAGACCAAGACCATCCCCTGGTGCTGTCTGGCTTGTGCTCTCAAATAAATCTTCGTATTCTCAGGCAGCGTCTTTTTTCAGAGCTACTATACAACTACTTGAGTTGCTCCTGGCTGTTGCTCTGGGCACAGTGATTCTTCATGGACTGCTCCTGTGCCCTGCCATGGCTCCAGAAGAGACCCTCTTCCAAGAATTACTGGTAGGATAATTGATGTCAGGCTATTATGAGGCACAGAGAGAGAAGAAGCATTTTTCTCAGTGACTCAAGTCTAAACACCACTCCCAAGTCCTTGGTTCCTGTCCCAGAATTTACTTCTCCCTCCAATAATTAACCAGAGAAATATCCACTTCCCTCAGAGAGATCCCACTCCTATGCACAAGGGTGTGTAAAGATCTGATATCAGTATATTCTGGGTTAATAGTTATTAGTTAATTATTAATTAATGACATCATTTTTGAGAGTTGATACTCAGGTCCAAGTTGGACTGTGTCAAGCCCAGGCTGGGTTCTTTCCATGGATTCTGTTCTGCTAAGAAGACTGTTTTGTTGGGAAGCACCATTCCTTTCTATCTTCTGCTAGTTCTCCAATCTAGACTTTTTTGCAATCTCCAGAGTACAAGCAGCAGTGTGCACAATGCCCTCTAAAGTTACACAGAGCTAAGAAACATTCCCAGTACCCTTCCCTCAAACCCCTCAAAAAAAAGCAAGAAATTCTTAAATGGCTTTGGCTCAGTTGATTCTAGCAATGTTTCAGTTCTTCAAACAAATTTTCTCTCAGTGTTGAACACTGCATTCAGGTCAATGGTCATTTCAAAGTACCAGGAACAATAATAGAGTATCTTCATTCAGATCCACACAGTTAAAGGGCCACTTAACAATTTTCCCAAAGCAAAGATCAGTCTTTAAAACAGTGAATGCACATCTCCAAACCATAGTATAGATAGAAACTCTTTATATCCTAGAATGGTTCCTTCTTCTAGTTTCTAACAACCAAGTTCCAAAATCAAATAATAATACATACTTTAACTGGTAAATCACTATGCAATGAAATTAATAGGAGAAAAAAAATCCCATTAAACACTTTTTTTCTACTTAGGTTACTTGAGGAATTGGGATTAAAATAATAGCTAAGGGATTAGTGTGCAGGGACGAGTTGAGAGGAAAACCTAAACATATATTGAACATCTACTATGTTCAGTGCTGGGCTAAGTAATTGACATAAAATGTTTCATTATACTCCTCAAATGTCATGTGATTTAGCCATTATTGTAGACACTTGATGGAAGAGAACAAAATACAGACTCAGGGATATTAAAGATCTTTCACAAGGTCACACAGCCAGTTTGTAATTATGGAGTTTAGATTTGACCAGGTCTGAAAGGTTCTGAATCTGTTCTTTTTTTTCCATGGCTGTTCTAAATTTAGAGGTTATGTTCGTTAAGCTGTGGAAGCCTAATGGGATCCTCTTCTCCATCCTGGTCCTTTTCATATACTTAGTTGGACAAAACAAGTGTGACCCTGTACTTTGGCTAATTAAGACTTAAAAAATTCATTCCTTCGAGACCTTACTACGTGCCAGACACTGGGGGTATTGGAGGTGCAGAGGAGAATGCTGGTGGGGAAGTAATTTCAGCACAATACATTTCTAACTCAAATCATCCTTCATTCCTGCTGCCCATCCCCCCTCCACACCATGACCTGAGGAAAGACCTAGAGTTGCAGCCTTGGGTCATGTAGGACATTAAAAGAGCTTCAACTATCTGAAGACTCACTCCCATGATTCTTTGCTGTGATGTCTTTCTGTAACTCCGTGTAATTGACTGTGGATTTTTAATTGTTAGGAGGGTAAATTTTTAATCAGGAGAAAATGGTTATGGATAAATGTAGGTGAAGGAAGAGATTTATGAGGCTTTCAGGAAACTTACAGGAAAATCCCCTAAAAAGTCATCATTTGTTATTCTTAGTATTGACTTGTTAAAAGTGAATCTCATTACCTTTGTTTTATCTGGCATATTTGTGGAATATGTTTATTTATTAATGAATTTTTCTAAAACAAATGTAACAGACACATCAGGGCAGTCTTATGATCATCTAGCCTCTAGAGACTGTTCAGAAATGGAGAGTTCCGGGAGAACAACAAAAAGCATTCAATTCCTTAAAATGCACGTATTCTATGAATCATTTATTCAAACGACTAAGAAGCAAATATATTTCTGAGTTTGTGATCACAAATAGTCCTCCCCAACACCCTTGCCAGAATTGTTCAGAACAATTTTCTTTTCCTTCAAGGAGACAGCTGTGTCTCTGAGGTCATGATACGAATAGGTGGGCACACCTGACAGGGGTTTACTACAGAAATTGCTCTCCAGAAGCTTCATCTGGTTAAGTGAGGATGTGGAGGAAGCCTATTCACTTCTCTCCTTCCTTGGATCTTTGCACTCACTCTCCACTGCTTCCACATTTGCAGATGTTGGTAGGCATTACAGAAGCCCACAAAGTGACACTGGAAGCAACAGGTGGTATCCTCTGTGAGGCAGTCAAAAAATCAGAGACTGTCACTTCAGGGAGGGATCTGCAAGCCATTTCATAACCAGCTTCCCTATTCTACAGCTTTGGAAACTGAGGCCAAAGAAAGGTCACTGCCTTTTCCATGGTCACCTGATAGTTCCTGGAAAAGCTGAGGCTCCAACCCGGGGCTTTTCCCCCTTCCATACTGACATGTGAGATTTCAGGGAGTTCATCCAATCTAAATTCTCATCCCCTTAAGTCTACACCTGAACGAGTAGCAACCACATACTCAGTCTGAAAATCTGAGAGTGCCCTAGACACCTAGAGGGGTGGATCAGTAACACTTTGTTATTAGAAATCCCAGGAAGTGAAGAACACACATCTGAATGAAGTATATCCATGGCCAGAAACAAGCACGTGCACATTAATAATGAAGACCATGTACTGCAACAAGTTCGAAGCAGTATTTCTTACTTGATACAGTACTTCCCCCTGATTCACGGTTTCAGTTACCCATGGTCACCGGTGGCTTGGAAGCAGAATCATCAGAAGGTCAATAGTCATAGCCTAAGGCTATGTCACAGTGTCTGTGCCACTCACCTCACTTCACCACATTATGTGCATTTTATCATCTCACATCATTACAAGAAGAAGGGTGAGTACAGTACAGTAATATATTTTGAGAGAGACCGTGTCCTTATAATGTTTGTTATAGTTTTATTTTTTTAATTGAAGTATAGTTGACTCATGTTACATAAGTTTCAGGTGTGCAGTGATTCCACAAGACTATACATTATGCTGCACTCACTACAAGTGTAGCCACCATCTGTCACCATACAACACTTATTACAATGTCATTGACTATATTCCTTATGCTGTGGCTTTCATCCCCGTGACTTATTTGTTCCATAACTAGAAGCCAGTGTCTCCCACTCCCCTTCACCCATTTTGCCCATCATCCCACCCCCTCCCCTCTGTCAACCATTGGTTTCTTTTCTGTATTTATGGGTCTGTTTCTGTTTTTTTCTTTTGTTCATTTGTTTTGTTTTTTAGATTCTCCAAATAAGTGAAATCATATGGTATTTGTCTTTCTCTTTCTGACTTATTTCACTTAGCATAATATTGTTTTAATTACTTTACTTTTAGTTATTGTTGTTAATCTCTTACTGTGCCGAAGTCATAAATGAAATTGTATCATGGGTATATGGTATAAGAAAATACAGTATACATAGGTTTGAATACTATCTGCAGTTTCAGGCAACCACTGGGGGTCTTGGAGCTTATTCCCTGTGGATGAGGGGGGCTCACTGTAATTGCTGATTCATGACTTACGTCAAGTTCTAGGATCCACAACTGTCTTCCGGCTCTGCTTAATTTAGCAAGAGCATCTCACAAGAAGAGAGTTGTGTTTTCTGGATGCTGGGGTCTGATAGTAGGCCTCGCCTGCTCCAAGAAGTGATAGTTCTTAATTTTTTTTCTTTCTTTGTTTTTCTTTCTCTCTTTCTTTTTGTTTTTCTTTTTTTTTTCAGGATAAGGCCAACAGCATATTCTCATCAGGCCATGTGCTTCTATGTATGTGTGTGTTTCTGAAACGGCACTTCTCCTCTTCCCTTTTGAAGTTCTGATAAGCTTGAACTATTGTTCAAGTACTTCTGTAATCCACCTCCTACTGCCCTGGAAACTAATGGAGGCTGAAGAGGAGGCAACAAAATGAGACTCTTGGGCTGAATGTGACTGGCAGACATATTCTGTTGGCTCAAACAGTATTTAAAATAATTTGAGGCAATATTTACAAACTGGTGGCTTTGTACGAAAACCTAGATTTGGGATATGTCTCTCTTTTTTTTAACATTTATTTATTTTTGAGAGACAGAGAGACAGAGCATGAGTGGGGGAGGAGCAGAGAGAGAGGGAGACACAGAATCTGAAGAAGGCTTCAGGCTCTGAGCTGTCAGCACAGAGCTGGAGGTGGGGCTTGAACTCATGAACCTTAAGATCATGACCTGAGCCCAAGTCAGATGCTCAACTGACTGAGTCACCCAGGTGCCCCTGGGGTGTGTCTCTTTAAATAAGAAAAAAAATCAGAGGTGCCTAGGTGGCTCCATCGGTTGAGCATCTGACTTTGGCTCAGGTTATGATCTCATGGTTCGTTGGTTTGAGCCCCATATCAGGCTCTATACCGTCAGTGTGGAGCCCCTTTAGGGTCCTCTGTCTCCCTCTCTCTGCCTCTCCCCAGCTTACACTCTCTCATAAATGAATAAACATTACAGTAATAATAATAATAATAATAATAATAATAATAAATCAGAAGAGCTGGCCACACACAGGAACCAAATTCCTCGTGGCAGAATTGTCAGGGTCTGTGCCTTGTCCACCAGCCATGTATTTTTTTACTGAGCTCCCAGCACTGCAGGAATCTGGGTTTGCAACCTGTATTAAAGAGGAAATAATTAAAGCCACTAAATCGCATCTCCGCCACAATGTATTTATTCTTCTATTCACTCACTTACAAATATTTATTTAACCCTGACTCTATGCCAGAGCCTATCCTAACACTGGGGATAGCACAGTGAATTATAGACAAGATTCCTGCATTGGAACTTACAATCTAAGAGGGGAGAATATTAAACGAATAGTAATCACATAGGAGAAACCCAGCACACCAATCAGCTCTATGCAGGGTGATCTAATAGTGACTTCAGATGGGGAACTGGGAAGGCTTCTCTGTGGGCTAGTGTGGAAGCTGAGATGGGAATGCAGGAGAGGGGTTAGCCATGTAGTTTTCAAGGAGAAGAGGGTTCCAGGCTGAAGTCAGAGCTGGGCTAGCAGCTCTTGAGGAGGCTCACTCAAGGACCTGAAAGAAAGCCCATGTAGCTGGACAGAGGGGTCATGCAGGGAGCCATGTGGCACTTTGCAGCCCAGTGCGGAGATCAGATTCTATTCTAAGATGGATGCAAACCACTGGAGAATTTTATACAGGGGAGTAGTGTTATCTGCTTCAAATAACTGCTTCAGAATGTGTCATTTTCCATTTCAAAACAGAAATTAAATCCTAGAGGTCTAAAAGAAGTAAGCACTTCTCAAGATTCTTCAGTTTTGCTAACGGAATGACTTATTCAGTGTAAAAGTATATTAGTTTCCTGGGGCTGCTGTAACAAATTACCACAATTTTGTGACTTTAAACAACAGAAATGTATTCTCTCACAGTTCTGGAGGCTAGAAGTTCAACATCTGCTTCACTGAGCTTAAATCAAGGTGACAGCGGGGCTGTGTTCCCTCCAGAGGCTCTAGGGGAGTCTTGCCTCTTCCAGCTTCTGGTGGTTGTAGGTATGCCTTGATTTGTGGCCTCAGAAGCAGACCGTGAGACAAAGATTTGATGCAGGTAGTTTTACTTGGGAGGTGATTTCAGAAAGCCCTGGTAGGGGAGTGGGAAAGTGAGACAGGGAAGGGAAGGAAGCCAGCAAACATGTGTTTTTGAGCATATTACCACTATGGGCAACCAGGGCTCCATCCTACTGTGGAATGCTAGAAGACTATGTAGAATGGGGCCTTGGGCTTCTCTCTCATCCAAGAGGTGAGGGCTTAGGTATGTATCCTAATTCCCATCAGTCATTGGCTGAGGGCTGCTCTGGGAAGAATGAACTCCCTGGCAGGTCTGCACTGTCTGCAAGCTGGTGGCCAGAGAAAGCCTAGAAGAAGCTGTAGGACTGGCAGATGCAGGGATAGACACAGGTACTCTGGGCAAGGCCCCGACATCTGCTGTAGTAGATGGTGTTTTTAAGATTTCTCTTGGGGGCGCCTGGGTGGCTCAGTCAGTTAAGAGTCCAACTGTTGATTTTGGCTCAGGTCATGATCTCACTGTTTATGGGATTGAGCCACGCCATCAGGCTCCATGCTAACCTCACAGAGCCTGCTTGGGATTCTCTCTCTTCCTCTCTCTCTCTGCCCCTCCCCTGCTCATGTTCTCTCTCTCTCTCTCTCTCTCTCTCAAAATAAATAAATAAACAACAACAACAAAAAAGATTCTTCTTGAGTCTGTTTCGTTTTATTCTAAAACCAGTGGATGTATTGCTAAAAAGATTTCCTAAAGACCAGTGTAAGAAAGTTTATAAATATGTTACTAAATAGATGATTTCTTTCAAAATTACAATTATATGTGAAAACTGAGAACACTAAATTAAAAATCCTTTAGTATTTGATGATTAAGTGCATGTAAGCATGCATCTAGTAGGTTCTTACCTGTTAGATGCTTCTAAGCATGCACCTATTAGGTATTAGGTATTGTGAACATATGAAATAGAAGATTTGGTTCTTTTGATCAAGGAGTTTATAATCTAGTTGGAAAGACAGAGATGCATAAATGATTTTCATAATAGCCTTCATAGTACAGGTTCACAAAACAACACTCATTCTTTCATTCATGAAATATTCATCGTGTTATACCATTTTAGGTACTAACAGTCCACGGGTAAACAGCAATGAGAGCTCTCTTTCATAGAACTCACATTTTTGCCTGTGGTTCCTCAACATGATATTTCAGGTTCACTCACACTATCTCTCCTTCTTCATTTCCTGCCACTTCCTTTAAGGTGTGGATTCTTAAGCCACACAGACAATTCATGAATTGTTTGGTCGAAGCTTACAGAGCTTGTGAACAGCAGAGCCAGGCCAGATGAGCCCACATGATCCTTGTGGTGACGCTTTACGTTCTCACTGCCATGCTCGCTGAAGGTAGACAACATTATGTCAATGGACAGAAATATTTTCCATGAAAATGAAGTATTTTCAGTCTTGTTTGCAACATTTCCTTTTTTTTTTTTTTTTTGACGACAGCATAGTAGGCTGAATAATATCCCCTGCCCAGATGTCTGTAAATGAATCCCTGGGATGTAGGAATGTGTTGCCTATATGGCAAAAGGAATTTTGAAGATGTGACTAAATTAAGGGTACTGAGATGGAGAGATAGTCCCGGATTATCTGTCTGGACCCCATATAATTGCAAGGATCTTTACAAGAGCAAGGCTGGAGGTTAGGGGGAGGGAAGTGTTACGCTATTGGCTTTAAGGATGAAGGAGGCAGACAAGAGCCAGAAGCCTCTGGAAGCTAGGAAGAGAAAGGAATTCTTCCCTGGAACTTGCAAAAGGAAACCAGTGCTATGTACATATCATACACTACTGACCTCCAGACCTGTAAGATCATTACCTTATTATTATCACTGTGTTGTTTTAAGTTGCTAAGTTTGTGGTCATCTGTTACAGCAACAAGAGGAAACAAATGAAGATGGTGTAGCAAAAAGATGTCTTCCTCTGTGAAATGTGAGATTTGGACCTGTTTAGCCCTACAGCTCTTTCTGGTTTGTGGTCTAAGCCCACCAGGTTTGGATCTTCAGCAGGAGACAGACAGGTTCACTCAAGGCCCACACTCCTGCCTGGGCAGGTTGGGAGTTTGAGTGCTCAGTCTGAACTAGGAACCCAGGAGTTAATCTAAGGCACAAATGCTTTCAGTGATCAGTCTAAAATGCAAGCAGTATTTTACTGGCAGCCTCTTAAAAGCACATGACTCATTCAGAAATACAACGTTTGGTCGATGACTATGTCAGACTTTCAGGTAAATTTAATCAATGGACAACCACTATTTTATTTTACTCCAGACCAGAATTTCATATTACATTTCATTCCATTAGCCTTGATATAAAGTGGCAGTTGATAGCAAGCCATATTGACAGGCCCTCCTGGGCATAATCTAGTAGTCACCTTAAATCACTTATTCATGCCATGATTCATGGCATGCAGAGGAGTAGATAGTCATTGAATATTAGATATAAAGCTAAAACAACAGAATACTCAGAATCTTCTATTTAGGTTATTTAATCCACCTTAATTAATTAGGAGGTATTTGACTCTCAGCATCTTAGTCATAACACATACAGTGTGTGTTCTTACCACGATAAAGGGCAACAGGCAGGTGATCCTTGGGTGGGGGAGGTGGATGGGGTGACAGTGTCTGACTTTCAAAGTTGCTGTCCCCAGGGACTCAGTCCTGCAGTGGGCTCCCACCAGGGACAGCTGTCTTTCTTCGATGCAGGGGATGATGAATATCATTGTAGATCACAAACGTTTCTTGATCACCTAGTAAATGTCAGCCTCGTCATTAGGGGTTTAAAGATTAATAGGACTCAAATATCCAGACTGCAGGGTCCTCAGTCTCAGAGAGAAGAGCAGAAGTCCTAAAACAGGGAGTTTCTCTGAAGTTTTTGAATTACCTCCCACTGATGAGTTATTTTGGTTTAGCAGTGCTGGTGACGAGAAAGCTAATGGTGACTTAAGAAGCTAGCTTCTAGTGGGTCTTTACTTGCAGGAGGCTAACATGATAGGTTTTGAGGTCGGAGAAGGACACAGACCTGGAGGTTCTTCCCGGTCACTGGAAAACACTGCAGTGAGATGGATGGTATTGGTGGCAGAACTGTCACCTAAGAATAGGTGATGTCATTTGGAGAACAGTTCTGGGTGGTCTTCCCACAGCATTCGATTCCTGTTGGGCACCATTTAGCTCACAACAACATATAGTTTGAGAATCTAAGAAAGAATTCAATCAGACCAACAGAAAATCCAGCTATGAACAAAAAGTTCTGTGTTGGGCACACACTGTGAGTGATATTCGAACCTGTCACAAAGGAGAACAAAGCAGACCTCTGCCGGCCACAGAGAGAAAAGGGTGCTTGGATCCCCCCAGGTTTTGCTTTAAAGAAGCATGTGATGCTATAAGCAATTCAGTCTGCTCTGATTCTTATAGTATGTGAATGCTTCCAGTTGGTCCCAGGAGTATTCTGCCCACGAGGTAGATGTGCAGCAGTAACAAGAACACAGAGATGTGAACAGATTAAATCCCCCACCCACATTGTGTCTCTTCTGCCAGGTCTTGTTAGAATCCCAGAGCCATGGCCTGTGCACAGCCTGCAGCAGGGAGAGCAACATTCACTGAGGGCAGAGTTCTGTGTGTGAGCTGTGGTCCTCAGTATTGAGGGGTTGCTGAGATACCAAAGCAGGCTCTGCCATAGAAGAGTTTACCATCCTTTTAGGGAGATTTGCCATATCAATTCAAAGATAACCATATGAGTTTGAAAGTGAAATATTCATCAAAGTTTACAATTTTTCCTGCACCAATTGAAGGCAAGGGGTTTAGCCTTTTTGGAAAAAGTGGGTGTTGGGCTGGATTTTGAAAGGACAAACCAGAAGGCCTTGAGCTGATAAGTAAGAGAG
Organism: Cryptoprocta ferox; assembly: GCA_028646485.1. Classification (NCBI taxonomy): domain Eukaryota; kingdom Metazoa; phylum Chordata; class Mammalia; order Carnivora; family Eupleridae; genus Cryptoprocta; species Cryptoprocta ferox. Next base: position 104,227,489 of record CM053571.1, on the reverse strand, counting down.
CCCCACACACCTCTTTTTGCATGTGATTTGTACACTAGCTGCTTACTAGAGGCAGGATGGTGTTGTGGGAAGACTCCACAGTCTGGTAAAAAGATAGACCTGAACCCAAATCACCACCCCTAGCCCTGCCATTTCCTAACTTTGTGGGGGAGGCACTAGAAGCGTCTCTGAGCCTCAGTGTTGTTACTTATAAAATAGAATAAGACTTAACATGTTTTTAAAAAGATTAAATGAAAAATATGTAAGGTGCCTAATTCAGTCTGAATATTATAGTCTGCGAAAATAATGTTTAAGTGACTGCCAAAAGACTTCCAAAGCTAAAAAAACTTAAAGAATAGAGATGCTCATGTCTTTCTCATGATAATCCATCCTTAGTAATGGTTTGAGTTGGTGGGGTCCCTTACTCCATGAAGTCCACTGGGGAACCCATGCACCTCTTATATCAGTCTTCTCTCATCTCCTAGAGTGGGGATCTGCAACTTATGACCCTTAGGTTGCCTTTGTAAGTAAGTTTTATTGGAAACCATCCATGCCCATTTGTTAACATACTCTCTGCAGCTGCTTTCATGGTAGAGTTGAGTAGTTGCAATAAAGACTAAATGGGCCATAGAGAAAAAAAAAACATTTACTATCTAGACCTTTAAGAAAAATATTTGCTGACCCCTGCTATAGTCCTCATCTGCATGGTGGAGGCTAAGATATGGCCGTGTCCATGTCCCAGCTCTCAAAAAAGAAAAGAAATTTGAGGGCAACAATTTCTTTTTAATATGGAAGTTGCACACATTATGTCAGCTCACATTCCGGTGGTGAGAACCTGGTCCCATGGTCATATCTGACAGCCAGGCACGCAGTAATTAGTTAGGCAACCATATGCCAGATGAAACCCCATGACTTTGGAATAAAGGATGAATGAATTTTGGAGGAAAACCAACAATATCTGTCACACTGTGAATTCCTTTTCTTTCTGGGTGTCAACTACTCAAAGAATCCCCAGTTCTTGTTCCTCCATTACAATGTCCTATAGCTTCTGTTTCTTGCTTTCCAGAGTGCCTCAATTTTTATTTCTTATCATTACTATCACCCTGTTCTCCTATGATTTTAGAATATCTGGCTGACCCCTTTTAAAACTGCCCTATGCTTTACTCCAGGGTTTCTCAACCTTGGTACTTGATTCTTTGAGATGCATAGTTACTTATTGAGGGGGAAGGGTAGGCTGTTCTGGGTACTATAAGATCATAAGCAACATCTCTGTCTTCTATCCAGTAGTACATGCCATTGTCACAACCCGAAATGTCTTCAGACATTGCCATATGTCCCCTGAGGAGGAAAGAGAAACCAAGTCATGTAGCCCCAAACTAGGGCATCTACCCTTTACCCTTCTTCATGTTTAATGTTCACAAATCTTGTGGTTCCCTCTTGGTTGAGATTGTCCAAGATAATAACTTTTTTTTTTGTATTAGAAAGCAGCGTTATTTGACTAAATTTAACATCTTAGGTACTGAGCATCTAATAAGTCCTTATCTCTATGTGTGAAGCCTTTTAACTCTAAAGAGCTCTTGGTAATTATTCCACCCAAGTAATTGCATGGATGCTAGGATCTCTTCCAGAATATCTGCAAGGATTGGATCAGGACCCTGAGTTAGGGGAGACTTTGAGGCAGTCAGAAGAGAAGTCATCTGAGTTAGTCATCCAAAGTGGGCTCTGAGAACAGAAGCTCCCTAAGAAACAGTCAAAGTGGACTTATTAAGTTCTCATACTCATGGTAAGAAAACAACTAGCCATGTTACTATGAATCATTCAATAGTCTAGACCTCGAACTTCAAGATGCATAAAAATCATCTGGGAGCTTGTTTAAGTTCCTATCTGGGGCAGGCTGGGCAGAACTATATATTTTTAATAAGTATCCCAGGAGATTCTGATGTTAGCGATACATGGACCTCAATTTAAGAAACACTGTGTTAGATTAACTTTTCAGAAATCTTTAAAATATTAAGCCCCTTAGGTTATGCGAGACCAATAGTTTGGGCCAGCCAGGCTCCCCTTGACACCAGACAGGAGATGGTCAGGCCTCCTGTCCCAAGGCAGAGAGCAGTCCTTTCCCTCCTATCATACCGGCAGTTGGAATCCAGAAAATGCAAGAGAGAAGAAAAGCCAAGTTTGCAAAAGAACTAACCTTTAACATAGCTGTCCTGGCCCATGAATATCAGACTTTCACAAATGAGACCAGTCTTCCCCTCAGGTTCCTGCAAGTAAGAGCGTAGAGAAGGGTATAAAACGTGGATGAGAATCGGCTCCTCTATAGACTAAGTCCGAAATCAGATGATGCAGGTAAAAGACTACCCTTCATCCTTGATTCTCTTCTTTCTTTCCACTTCTCCCATTTCCTTCTTTCCTCTCTGCCTTCCTGTTTCTTTCTTTTCACAAGTCCGTTACAGATTCTTCATGAGAAGCACCCTTAAGACAAGGTCGAGGGAGTCCCACTGTTCATATCTCTCCTTCTCCTTAAGTTTTGAGATGACCCCTCATTCTAACAGACTGTCTGACACAGCCACTGACACTGAACTGAGCACATAGTAGGAGCTTTGAGAAGGCATAAGGCCAGATGCTGGGCTCAAAGGTGTGCTTTCCAGATAAATAAAGGCTCTGTGGGGATACAGTAGTTGTCGTCAGAGGGGAATACTGAATGTACTTCGCCTCTCCTGAGGTTCCCCTTTCTTTGACCACAGACACACCCTCAGAATTTCCTTCCTCTGACCTCCCTGGCTCTGGCATTTTATGGGGTTGTCATGTCTGACAGTGATCACAGCCCTAATTACAACTCTGCCACATCCTCCCTACAATGAACCAGCTTTTACCCCGTATACCTACCCACTTAGCCTCTGGAGTTGGCTGGATATTTACATCTCAGGGCTGAGAGCTGATCTGGTCTTCCCTGGCTACAAGGTTGAACAGGACACTTACGACCAGCTGGTATGGGGGTGCTCTTTCTCCTTGAGACCAAGGATGGTATATTAGTTTGCTAGAGCTGCCATAATCAAGTGCCACGAACTGGGTGGCTTAAACAGAAGAAATTTATCATCTTGTAGTTCTGGAGGCCGGAAGTCTGGGATTGAGCTAAGTTAGTTCCTTCTTAGGACTGTGAGGGGTGAATCCATTCCAGCCTCTTTCCTAGCTTCTGGTATTTTCCTGGCAATCTTTGATAGAAATTAGCCACCCTACCTCTGCCTTCATGTTCACATGGCATTCTGTGTGTGTGTGTGTGTGTGTGTGTGTTTGTGTGCCCCAAATGCCTCCTTTTTATAAGGACACCAGTCATACTGGATTAGGGGGTCACTCTACTCCAGTATGATCACATCTTAACTACATCTGTAACAACCCTATTTCCAAAAAGTCATGTTCCAAGGTACTAGAGGTTTGGACTTGAACATCTCTATGGAGGCACAATTCAACCCATAATAGATGGTAATTTTCCCAGTACCTATTAGGCTATTTAACAGACTAGAGGGAAGACTGAGGCATTCATATAGAGTGCTAAATTTGGGGGGCATAAAATTGTTCAACAGTCAAGATAAATACTATACTGTTTAAAAAAAAATATATATATATATTTAAAAATAAAAATTAATCAGGGCACCTGGATAGCTCAGTTAGTTAAGCGTCCGACTTCGGCTCTGGTCATGATCTCACGGTTTGTGGGTTCGAGCCCTGAGTTGGTCTCTGTACTGACAGCTCAGAGCCTGGAGCCTGCTTCTGATTCTGTGTCTCCCTCTCTCTCTGCTCATGCTCTCTCTTTTGCTCTCAAAAATAAACATTAAAAATTTTTTTTAAATAAATAAAAATTAATTTAAAAAACCCAAGGTAAACAAAATATCAAAATTTTAAATAAAAGCAGCATCTGACCCCACAGTCGCCTGCTCCTGACTCTCACTCAGCAGCCATACTGTTCTCTGCAGGGAAAGGCCTTGTCTCTCTTTACTCTTGAGTATAATTCCACTAAATTAAAAAAAAAAAGTAATGTTTATTTTTGAGAGAGAGAGACAGAGCATGAGCTGGGGAGGGACAGAGAGATATAGAGACACAGAATCCAAAACAGGCTCTAGGCTCTGAGCTGTCAGCACAGAGCCCAATGCGGGGCTTAAACCCATGGAGGTGAGATCATGACCTGAGCCAAAGTCAGATGCTCAACTGACTGAGCCACCCAGGTGCCCCTAATTCCACTAAATTTAGAACACAACCAAAGACACTTTTTTGGAGTTTAGAATTCAGAAAGCTCATTTAACACAAGGAGTGAACTTTTTAAATTTCCTACCTCAGTAATTCTCTGCCAAGTACTTTACACTTCTTTCAAACTACGTGTTTAATTAGAATACCTTGATTTCTCAGACTCACTTAAACACCTCCTGGAGGGGGGTCTCTCCATTGCAGTTTGATGTCATTTGGCCCTGTCGATGTTCCTCAGTCTTTGGTGTTTTTGTTTTTTTTTTAAATACTAAATGATGGTGTGCACTTAATTGAGCAGGCTGTCTCTGCATAGCCCTCCCTCCCTTGGCCTCCTCTAGCAGTGTATTGGATCTCTCTAGATACTTATTCCTCCTCACCTCGCGGGCAAGGTCAAATCTGGGGTGAGATTATGAAGTAGCAATTTCCTCAAGACTCATCACACCCATAGAATTCTAGAGAAACCACCTCAATTCCTGAGAAAAGATTGGCGTTAGGGTTTTCTCAGAGGTGGCCGTGAGCTATTTTGCCAAAGTAACAGAGAGAAACGTAACAATAGCAGGTAGGTAGGCTAGAACTGGTCCTTACAGGTTATGGTGAGCAAGACAACCCTTTTGCAGACTATGTAGTTTGTGGCTTGGCTTCGCTATGACCAACTGGGCAGATGAGGTGACTGGACACGAGCCCATTCATTCTCTCCATGCCTAGGCTTTTCCAACTCCCTCCTGGAAAGCTGTTTTTCCTCCCATCACCTGTCAGACCCCCCAGCTTCATTCTAACTTAACTTCCCATAACACACGCACAGCCAGCACATGCATTTGTATACCTACACCAAATTCATTGGCTAACTCCCTAACTCAGTAGCTGAGAATATTTCTTTAAGCCCTTGATTTCTTTTGTGAACTGCAAATGTTGACCAGGCTAGTTTCCATGGTTATATTGAGGGGGAAGATGTTCTGTGCCACAGTTTTGTTTTATCAATGTTCTGATTTTTATCCTACGCCATTCACCAATCTCCTAAATTTCATAGCTTGGAGAAAAACAAGAAGTCTCTCACTGTGTTAACGTGAACAAAACAGCACAGTCCTTGGCACCCAGGTGGAGTCTAAAAAATAATAGCTCTAATTATATATCCAGTAAAGAAATTCTAAGAATCATTTTGTTTAAGAATAAGGAAGTTTCACAGGACAAATGTGCTGTATTTCAATATTAAGAAGACCAACATCTAAGGGGCTGCAGCAATTAGGGGTGACAGCCTTGGCTGGGACTCAGGCTTGCTAAGAGCTAATTGCAGCTCGATATTGGAGGCTACTTAACAAGTAACCTAACTTCTCTGGGTCTGTTTTCCCATGTGTGAAATGAGAAGAGTGGCACAAATGGTGGCAAAGAGCCCTTCCCCCTCTGTCTGTGACACTGTGATGGCTCCTGTTCCTGGATGAAGGGACACACCCGGAGAAATTGCTTTCTCTGTAAGTTAGCAAACTGGAACGAGAGCACCTTTGATTCTCTGTAAAGGTCGGTGCTGCCGACGGCCACAATTCTTGTGCACTCAGTACACTGTGCAATATTCTGGAAACAGCTGCCTCTCAGGAATGGTGTTTAAGTCATCCAACTGGGAAAACAGAGAACAAGAAATAACCGTAAAATGCTTTCAGGAGGACATAAGATGATGGAAATAGAAGACGTGCTCTTTATAGAAAGAATCAAAAGCTGTTGCATGACTATTTCTGTCAGTTGTGCCTAAATGAATACCTTTAGTTTTTAGGCTTTGCTTTTTTTTCCTTAAAGAAACAGGGATATGAGAAAGGGAGAGATTTCTTTAGAAGTTAAAGAGAAAGATGTGCTTTGCAAGAAAAGAAGGACACAGGGAAATGAAGTGATTGAAGCGAATGAGTGAATGAGGGTGGCAGCCTGTCTGTGCTTTGCCGTCAGCACTGAACGCACTGCGACCCAATCTGCAAGCTCTCACAGGCTTGCGGGGAAGAAAGACCCTGGTGCTGTCTCTTCCCATTAGTTTTTTTGGAAGCAGGGCCGGCTGGGAGAAATTGGCTCAGTAGTGCAGCAGTAGTTATGTTACACAACAGCTGTGCAAAATTATTAAGCTACCAGAGAGACAAATGGCTTGGGAGTGAATAAAGTTAGCAAGTCTGGAAATCTCAATAACAGTTCATCATGTCGGTCTTCTGCCTAGATTAAGATCCCAGTTCCTAAATGAGAATCCAAATTACAGTAAACTTTTTATTTTACTCACCTCCCTTGTTTTTATTGTGTCAGAGCTCAGAGTACATGACTTCATTTCATCCCATTTCTTTCCTCTTGGCCCTGAGCCATCCTCTTTGTCCTGTCATCCCAGAGTTGTGTTCACCATCGTGTGCTGCTCTTTCTCACACACCTGCACACTCTCACCCATGTGCATTCCCTCACACTCACACTCAACCACAGAGATTTCTGAACATACACACACACTCACCCATGTGCACCCCCCACACTTACCCACCACACATCTCACACATGTGCACACACATTTGAACACACTCAAACACATGCACATGCTCACTAATGTGCATTCCCTCACACTCATGCATCACACACACACCTCACACTTGCACATGCAAACACACTTATTTGTGAACACACACATGCACACACGCTCACCCATGTGCATTCCCTCACACTTGCTCACCACACACTCCTCACACATACTCACATATGAACACATACTCTCTCTCTCACACATTCATGCATGCACACATGTACACTTGCACACATTCATGAGGCTCCATGTCTGGGTTGTGGTCATAAAGCCAGTCTCTGAATTTCTTCCACTCTTAGAGGTAGCTGGAACCACATGTGTCCACTCCTGAAAGCTGAAAACTCACTGTGTTCGTATGTGTAACTGGTTATTAAATGGTGTAAATTTGGTGAGGAACACACATGAAGCGGTTTTATTATTTTTACAAACACAACCTTCCACTATGCTTTGTCAAACCTCCATTTCCTTCCCTTAATGATAGATCCATGGCTTCTCGATTATTGTCAGGCACCCAAAAAACACAGTCTGGTCCAGATGAAAACATAATATATTATCAGCCTTAGGGCCCATTCACTCCATTCCCCAAGAGCTGTCCAGGCACCCAGGATAGAGAGGAGGGGGATGTTTGGCTTTTTTTTTGCTTTCACTTCTACTTCTAGCCTCTGTTGGGATGAAGGAAGAGGTGTAATTAGAGAAAAGGGGCAAAAGCTTTTATTTGTCTATTGCTGCTGGAGTTCTCTCTTGGTTATTGGTGGTCCCTATGTGGAGACTTCAGAGGACTGGCTCTGGAAGGGGGGTAGGTGAGTGCTCTGGGGGGTGATGTGCTGCCTCCCCCCACACAGGTTTCTAATGTGGAAACCCAACTGGCTTGATGTTTTCTTTTTTTAAATGTTTATTTATTTTTGAGAGAGAGAAAGAGAGAGAGAGAGAGAGAGAGCAGGAGAGGGGAAGAGAGAGGGAGGCACAGGATCTAAAGTAGACTCCAGGCTCTGAGCTATCAGCACTGGGCCCAACATGGGGCTTAAACCTACAAACAGCGAGATCATGACCTGAGCCAAAGTCAGATGCTTAGCCGGATAAACCACCCAGGTGCCCCTGGCTTGATGTTTTCTGACTGTGTCCTCCGTTCCTATGCCCTCTAGCACACCGACAGCAAGCCCGCTTACTGTATGCCACAGTGGGAAGCCCACTCAAAACTGGCCACACTCTGCAATGTTCATGAGCAGCTCACACATCCTGGTGAGGCAAATGATGGGGTGCAAATCTGCTGGTTTGGCCATCCTGCTGTGTCTCTTGGAAAGGCATTAAGGGCAGGCCAGCATGTCAACTGAAGAATGTTCACCAGTAACATTTCTTGCATTTGTTGTTATTCTTCACAAATGAGACTTTGGTGCTTTTGGCTTTTTTGGAGGGAGTATCTGTCTTGGGCAGTAAGACAGCCCCAAGATCCCTGTCCTGGTGTGTACCTTCTACATTATCCCAAAATTGTGAACATGATGGGTTTTACTCCCATGATTAGGTCAGGTCATACGGCACTGTTGACTTTAAGAAAGGGAAACTATGGGGGTGCCCCTGACCTAATCAGGGGAATGCTTAAGAGGGATCAGGCTCTTCCTGGAAAGAGACTTGAAGTGGGAGAGGGATTGGACATGGGAACTCTGGTTCCGGCTTTGAAAGTAGAGGGAACATGTGGTGAGCGTGGATGACCTATACGAGCAACCCTCAGCTAACAGCAAAGAAACAGGGACCTCAGTCCTACACTACAAGGATGCAAGTTCTGCCACAACCAGGCAAGCTTGGAGTTGAACACAGAGCATCAGGTGAGATTATGGCCAGCCGACACCTTGATTTCAGCCTGTGAGCCCTTGAACAGAGAACCCAGCCACACTGTGCCTGGACTTCTGACCTACAGAACTGTGAGCTAATGAACTCTTGTTGTTTTAAGCCATTAAATTTTTGGTGATTTGTGACAAAGCAATAGAAAACTGCTCCTTCTTCTCATAACAGGGAAGAAGGAGAAGACTTCAATGCTCTCCAACTAAGTCAACAATTCCCAATTCCAACTAGCAGGTTTTGTTTGTTCATTTGTTTTGTCAATACAGACTGGAGGTAGATGGTGGGTTGATGGTAGCAGGGTCAAAGGACCCTCGACAACTGTCTGACTGCCACTGGATCAGCTCTCTTTAGAATGTGGAGGCACTTAGCACTATTATTCCCAACTTTGGATTTTAGCTGCAATTCCCAGACAAAAGCAAAAGACTTGCTCAATATCCCACTACCCAAAAATAGGGCACAGGTACAGATATCTTCATCCCTTTGTAACTATTATGTTGACTAAGCATGACTCCAGGATATAATTGTTAAGTGATTTCATTTTTGCTCCCACCACTCCTTTGTTCTGTGGAACTAATTAGTCTCTTGCTCCTGGATGACCATGACTTTTATGGTCACCTTCAGATAATAAAAGGTCTTCTAATCAGTAATTAATGTGTCCAATTCAGGGTAACAGCCCAAGCATTCAACTTGGTTCAAGATTACAGCCACACCTCTTTCCCAGCTGCTATGCCGTTTATTTGCAGCATGGAGGGGAGTGGCTGACTTAGTTTTTCCCCAACTTGTGCTTTGATCCAGCAGCTCCCCTTCCCCGCACTCTGGTTTCTTACCTCTGTAAAGTTGAAGGAGAGAAGAGAGGAAAAGTAAAAGAACATTCCAAGCCTGTCTTTACTGTAGATAGAAGATCCCCAATAGAGGGAACCCAGAGAGAACCCATGAGAATCAATTATAAACTCTGCCAGGCCCAGAGAGTAAGAGGCCAGCCCAAGACAGATTAGGAACTTTCCCTTCCCTTCCCTCCTTGTCTTTCTTTTATTTATTTCACCCTGGCTTCTCCAGCTTCTCCAGCCTCAACGTGCCCCTATCCATTATGTTGCATAATTTCTTTCTCCTCTTCCCCTTCTTTCCCCTCAGGTATAGATGTTTCTCAGTCTTTTGCCTTTGACTTGCTTCTTTTGTTTCTCTCTACTCTGGCCGTTGATTTTCAAGTACTCTCAGGGCTTCAACACGTATTTCCTTCTGGATGACTTCCAAAGCTGCATTGCCAGCTCTCTCTACCCTCTGAGCTCTAGTTCTGTGTTTCTGAGTATCCGTTGGGAATCATGACCTGAAGGTCCACAGTCTTTTACAATTCCCCATGTCTCAAGGTCAGGTCATCTCTCTTCTACCCCTATTCCTCCTCTCTCTGCCTTCCTTGTTTTTATTAAATGCACCACTCTTCTCCACCCAGGCTATTATCTTTTTCTGTCCCTTCTTCCTTACTCTCTGCATCAAATTCACTGCAAAGTCCTTACACTCTGCCTTCATAATAGCTGTGGGTGGGTCTCCTTTCTCACAGCTGCTTCTCCCCTACACCTGCCACTTGGAGGTAATAACCGCTAGTATTTTGGTGCATATTTTTCCAGCTTTTTTTTCTATCACTATATGAAGTAAATGAGTAGATAAAATTATGCATATATTTTTATAGATTAGGATCATACTGCTCACATTATTGTGTTAACTCTTTTTTTTTTCACTTAACAATACATTGTGAAAATCTTTCTAAATCATTTTATATCCATCCACAATATTCTTCAAATGTTATAGTAGTTGAGGATTTGGGGGCTTACCGTCTATTCTTCAGACAGAGTCCCTATGGCCATTTCCTCTTCTTCAGTTAATGGTGACCTAAATTCCCATGGAAGAAAGAGAAAAATAAAATTATGCTTAACATGTGGCATATGCTTTTCCTGGTGTACCAAATTCATTAGGAACAGGGTACAGTGTGAGGTGGACCTGGATGTTGTCTGATTGTAGAATGAGTGTTTAATGAGTGTTTGTTAATTGGGGAAAGGTAATATGGGAGGCAAGATTGGTTGCAGAGCCTGGCCAGTTGACAAAAGGTATCCCCAGGCCTGACCCAGGATAGATAAGGGAGCTACTCCCCAAAAGGCTTGTGGAACTCCCATGGAGACACCCTGCCAGACTCATCTTTTTCCATGCACTGTGGAGAGGTACTAGGTGATCGTTGACAAACAATTCCAGTCTGGTGTGGGGGGGGGGGGGGAGGGCTCCAGGAAGGGAGATTTTCAGTGATAAAAAGGGATAGTCCCAACAAACCAGGACAATTGGTCACCCTACTCAGTGGGTCCCACCCTAGGTTCAAATTCTTCTTAAAGGATGCTGATTGATTCTAGAAGCTTTGCAGCCACCACTTCACCTCTGCAGAAAACTTCAGTGTAGTTTCTGGAGGAGGGGGGCTGTATCTTCCAGCCAGAATCCTTTTATGAGCAAGAGAAAGTAATGTCAATTATTTTTTATACCTCTGTTATTTTGGATTCTCTGTCACCAGCAGCCAAACCTAATTCCTACTGATAGAACTATATAAAAGTAATACTAATTAAATCCATTTGCATAAATTCACCAATTTTATCCTTAATTACTATGATATGCAATAATGAACTATATATCCCAGAGTACCATTGTAAGTTTTATTTGATTATAACAGTAAACTTAATTTATAGGTATGCTTGGTTTCCTTCAATAGTTTGTTGATTACAGAGTATAGTCATCCATTGACAACTTAGAATCTAACACAGGAGGACACATATTCCTTTTGGCGTGTGATGGAGAACCAGAGCGTCAGGTCCCACTGTTGAGTTGGAATAAATAGTGGAATCTCTTTTGAACAAAGTCTGGGAGACAGCGTTAACATGCACCGTATAGTCAAAGTGCATTTTATCCAAGCTTCACTGCATGCAGTTGTTTTTAGAGACATGGTGTGACCTTTAGCATATCTGTATCTGTGAAATAATAAGCCATTCTTTACATCAAGATTTTGCTGCATTACAGATGCTTGGAGAGGGTTTTCACAATTATTATTCTAGTGCTGGTCTGCTTCCCTTCATCTCTTAAATAATCTGCTTTAGGAATTCAAAGGGTCTCCTCATCCCAGGACATGACTATAGCTAATTTGCTGAGAGCCTCTAAACATACCCCAAGCCTGCTTAGGACATCTGCCGGGAAGCTAAATCATTTTAAGTGGAGGAATTAGGCTAATGTCTACTGCTAAGAGAAAACCCTGAATCTTGGTATTCTGCACAAGACTTGTAATGGTGGAAACAAATTATGCTGCAGAGATACAAAAGAAAAATAAATCCATCTTATTTTACTAGGAACTTGACACTTTTATTTAGAGAATTTATACTTCTGAATGCTTTCTTCATACATTACAGATGGATTTCAAATGTGATTCTCTTAGGTTAATAGTCTATGCCTTAAAAACAGATCAGGCTGAAAGTGGGGATTGGGGCCACTTTGAAGTAAGAAAGAAAAGAGGGGATTTGTCTAATGATCAGATGAATCGAAGAGTGTAACAAATCCTTTTCTTGCAAAATCAGAGCAATTCTGAGATGCCTGAAAGATTCAGAATAGAGAAATATTTGCATACAAATTGTTTTGGCGTCACCACTAATATCTCCAAGACATTAACATGGAAACCTAGGTGGGAATTCTGTATAATGGGCCATCATTCACAATCTATCAGTTATGGGTGTACACATAGTGTGTGTTTCTACGATGCTCTATTTGTAGGTTCAATATTGAATGCTATTTGCTGTCCACATTGGATAAACTGGTGAGTAGAAGTTATTTGCTGCAGGGAACTTCGGGGAATTCTAGGGAAGGGAATAAAAAGCAGCAATGAGGTAGATTCTGACTGGTGTTCAAATAAATGCTACAGTGGGGCTGTGATGCTGAGAGAGGTTTAGTTTTGAACTAAATAGACAGTTACTCTTCCTCATTCACTCCTGGGCCAGAGTGAAAGCCAAGTTATCTACACTATGATTCACCTATATTTATTATTGACCAACTCCATGCAATCTTTTTTCCTGGGAAATAGCTGGGGAATCATAGGGCACCTTGGCTGCAGACACTGTACCTTGCCCTGTGGAGTTAAAACACAAATAAACAAAAGTGAAACCTGTCCTCACTAATCTTATTGCTTTTGTTCTTCTTTACTATTAGCCCTCCCCCCTTTTTTTTGAATCTCAGTCTCCCGATATGGAACTTTCTAGAAAGACATCTGGTAATTGACTTCCTCACATTGCCAAAGCACTGTGAGAAGGGGTAGGTGAAGGCTCAACCTGTTTGCTACTGGCTTTTCCAGGCTGTAAGATCTGATTAGCCTCCTAACCGTATGCATGGTCAGGACGCCAGGCCCGTGGATAAGACACCAGTCCTGCTGTGTCAGACTCTGGGATCGCTTAGGGTAACTGTTAGCTCATCTATAAAATAGTGATGTAGAAAGATTGTGAACTGCCAGCTGAATCCTTTGTCATTGTGAATAAGCATCACGTTCTCCCTCCATGCCAGGTAGCATTATTATTTTTCTTAACATCTAGCTGGGGAAGGATGGTGCCAGGGAAGTTTCAATCTTACTCTCACAGAGGGCACCCCAGTGTGACAATGAGCTCATTCTTCCAGGGAAGGCCTATTTTAGCATTTGTTTCCTGGTTGTGATTCATGGTCCTGAATATCTGTGACCCTGTAGTACTCCTTCTGGCTGGATTTCTCTACTTGGCTAATTTAGAATGCAGAATTTCATCTTGAGAGAAAGTTCAACATTTATTGTCCTTTACTTACCCTCCCAAGGGCGAATGCGGTTGGGGGGGGGGTGGCGGGCAAGCAGGCTTCAGTAACTAAAGCCCGTTTGTACAGTTACTGTGAAGAATAGTAAAATGTGTTTTTCCAAAGAAGAACATAAAATGTGCAACACCCCCAGGCCCCACCCTCTCCCACAAGAGATCTATCAGAAAAAGTACACTTCATATTACCCTTAGAAGGATCTTAAATTGTTTTGATTTGTTTGTGGTTTCTCATTTCCTGAGACTTTGGGAAAGTTTGACCCAGCTTTTTTTTTTTTTCCTTTCCTTTTTAATATATTTTATTGGAAGGGGAGAAGGTGATGCTCTTGTCACTAAGCAACATGAATAGAGAAGAGAGCCTATGGTTGTTTGTTGTATAAACAGTGTAATAATGAAGATAAAGAACTGAAATCCTGACCTTTTTCTGTTCCTTCATAAACCAGCCTGAAATGCCAGTGCAGTGTCTGAACACGTTAATATAATGGGAGAGACACCATTCACAACCTGAACCTTGACCTTCACAAGCACAGGGAAGAATGCTAGCATACTAGTTGTTTTATGAGAATGACCAACATAATTTTTATCTGTAGGCTGGAGGCACAATATACACATAATCTGTACTTCAGATATTCATTCCAGGATTTTGTTCTCTGGCTCAATTTCAAAAGAATCCTTGACCAACTATTCTATGCCTGTAATTGAAAATTTTGTGCAGAGTTGTTTCTCAGCACTTAAAGACTGAGAGGTATGAAGGCTTGTTTTCTTATCTAACGGATAAAGAAAGGGAGAGGTTAATTGGTTTGCCCAATGTCAGCACACTGAACAAGCTCCAGAATTCTGTCACTAGAATTCATTAGTATTGGTATATAGAACTTGGAGAGCCCAAATAACAGATTTTCCACAGTGAAGTTTCTTCTCTGAAATGGGTGGTAAATACGGACAAAAGAAGAGGGGGAAAGGTTTTAATCTGATATTCATTCTGTAAATATTTATTCAGTGGTCATCATATACTATCTGGTAACTAGTAGCAATAGGATCTTTAAAGTTTTTGGCATGGCTTTTGGGGAGAAGACTTCTCTGTGCCTTAACACATAGTAATTTTCATTCACTCATTCATTAAGTCAGTCATGTTCATCCAACATTTACTGGCCCATTCCATGGGCTAGGTACTGAGTTGGCACCTGAGAATACAAAGGTTCTGAATAGGTTAGTCTCTATATCAGGGGGCTTAAAACCAAGTGAGAGACGAACCCACCATTTCAATTTGATATACAACATTAGAACAAAGTGCAAGACATTCTGGAAGCATAAAACATGTGTTTCTAATTCTGTATCAGAATGGGATGGTGGCTTGGGAATGCCTCCTGGAAGAGGTGATCTGACTTGGGTCTTATCAGAAGGAGTTATCTATGGGGATATTGAAGGAATAGGTTACTAAAAGGCCTTCCAGGCTGAGCTCAGCATCCACAAGACGGCCAAGTCAGAAAAGGTGTACATGTGTGAATATGCACTTGATGTTGGTGTGATAGATTGAAGAGATTGGTGCTGACCTCATGCAGAGATTCCGGTTGAAGAAAGCTCCATCTCTACATTCCAGTGATTGCCAAGGGGGAAAAGGGATAGTGGAGAATTGAATACTGGCTCTTAAATCCTCCAACTGAGAGTGCCATAGTACAGTTTGTTCTTGCTTACATCTCGCATGGCCATGCCTAACTTACAAGAGGGCAGGGAAGCACAATCCTATTTATGTGGAAGGAGGAGAAATAGAATGGCTGTGTTTACCACAGCAACTCAACTACTAGTTAGAAAATATAAGAACAACTCAAAATTTAAAGCTATTATATTTGACGGGTGTTACCTACTTTTCATCTGGTCCCTAATAACTCCCCCACCAGAAGTAATCTCAATTTGTTCCTTGGGTCATATTTCCAAGTAATTTATTTTGGAAGTCAGGCAAAAGAGCAGCCCCATTCAGAATGAAACATTCTTTTGATGTGACTAGTTTGCCTGAGGTGATCCTGTGGTTTAAACTATTTTGTAAATTGTGTGTGTTCATACAATTTAATTAGTACTTTGGTACCACGCTCTCCCATTTTTCGTGCATTTACAAAAAGGTGTCAGTGAATCTCCCAGCTTACCTGTAATGGAAGATGGATGTACAGATAACTACATATTTGCTAGGGAGTGGTTATTATTGCCCAATATTTATGAGAAACTCAGTGGTTCAAAGTAGGCTAAACCCATCACTTCTCTCAGAAATTAAAAAAAAATTTTTTACTCCCTGGATCAAGCAGGATATTTGGAAACTGAAGGCTTATATTACATTCTAATGTTCCCCTAAAGAATTGTTTATTCTGAAGAACATTTTGGTGTAATGCCATACCCACTAGAAGTAGTCTATTATAAAATGTAGCCTTAGGTAACTTACTATGAATTTGCTGTAAGGATGGTGTCCTACTTAGAAGGGTCCCTCACACTTCCTGAGGAGAAAGTTGTACTTCCCCTAAGCAGTGGTTTGTTTTTAATGTCATGGATACTGTGAATCACCCTTTTGTCATTAATTGTTGGAGAACATAACAACTCCCTTGCAGCCCAACAACTGTAAGTGAGGAATTCATCCTGGAATGCACAACGTCACTACCCCTGGTTCCATTTATATTGCTCTTTTTGCTTTCTTCTAGTCTTCCCTTTTAATTTCTGTTACCCTGTATTGTATTTTATATTTTTTCTTTAAATCTTTTCTGGAAAAAGGTGGAGCATAAATATGTAATAGAAAGGAAACATCTTCATATTGCTTGTAATTGATCTCATTCTTGCTGATGGAGAAAACACAAGTACTCAGTTAAAAAAGTAACAGCCTATTTTAGTTAAAAATAACATTTCTCTGGTAAATATTTTGTATTTTAAAGTACATATTTACTCTGAGGAGTATTTTTCCCATCTTTTTAAAGGATATTTTCCGAGGCGGGCAAGATGGCGGAGAAGCAGGGAGCTCTGTAATCCGTGCCCGCCCGCATGGATTGAACTGAGAAGGACTGAAGGGATAAAACTTGGATTTGCAAGTGGGGGAAAGAAGAAACAGACGCCAGAAAGAAGACAACCTCAAAGATGCCTGAGTGAGTGACTGTGATGTGGGAAATTAGGGGACGGGCGGGTCCCGGTGGTGCAGGGGGAAGGAGCCCCAGCCCAAGAGAGGGAGAGTGCGGTGTGCCCCGGAGAGACCAGGGGAAGAGAAAGAGAGACGGAAAACGCTCATAGAACTATCTCTAAGGGAGGAAAAACTCGCCTGTCTCCCCATATATAACTGCCGGGCGCCAGGAGAGAAATCCATCCCATCTGGCCGGCGAATTTTTCCTTGGGCGCAGCAGCAGCAGCATCCATTCCAAGCGGCACCGCGAAAGGCGGCGGCACAGATAAAGGCGGCGGCGGCGGCGCCACGAAAGGCGCCTTGAAAAGCGGTGGTGGCGGCGGCGGTGGCTCTGCGAAAAGGGCAGTGCAAGCCGGGCCAGGAGGCCGGCCGCCAGCAGGAACGCATCTCATACCTGGTGACGGTGTTGAACTGCATGGACTAGGATTTGGAAGTGAGGCGGAGCTTGGAGAATACAGTTTGGCTCGCCCGCGGCACAGGGAGATCGGACTCAGAAGCTTGAAGCGGCACCATTCTTCTCCCCGCAACCACCAAGGCGGGGCCTCAGAGAAAGCAGCCCCCAAGACCTGACCTGACGCCAAACCACGCCCATCCGCACAGGGGAGTTGTCTTTTTTTTTTTTCCTTTTTTCTTTGCTTCTCCTTCTTTTCTGCTGCCATCCAGATATATTTCCCTTAGCATATTCTTCTCTCTCCTCTTGGCTGGTTATATGCTTTTAGACTGTCCACAGAATTTTGCTGTCTCTGTCCCCACCTTGTTTCTCTTTTTGTTTTTGTTTTTGTTTCTTTTTCTTCTCTCTTTTCTTCTTTCTTTTCTTTCCTTTCCTTTCCTTTTTCTTTACTTCCTTTCTCCTTTTGGCTTGCTTGTTTGTTTGATCTGTCTGTGCGTTTGCATGCTTTTGTTCCCTGTAT
>CM053571.1:103990728-104209502 GCA_028646485.1 Cryptoprocta ferox | reverse complement strand
GCTGAGGCATAGGGGCACATGTACCCCAATGTTCATAGAGGCACTTTCAACAATAGCCAAATCATGGAAAGAGCCTAAACGTCCATCAACTGATGAATGGATTAGGAAGATGTGGTTCTTCTATAGAATGGAATACTACATGGCAATAAGAAAGAATGAAATCTGGCCATTCGTAGCAAAGTGGATGGACCTCGAGGGTGTCATGCTAAGCGAAATAAGTCAGGTGGAGAAGGACAGATACCATATGTTTGCACTCATAGGTCTAACAGGAGAAACCTAACAGAGGACCATGGGTAGGGGAAGGAGGAAAAAGAGTTAGGGAGAGGGAGGGAGACAAAGCACGAGAGACTCTTGAATACTGAAAACAAACTGAGGGTAAAAGGGGAAGGGGGAAAGGTAAAGGGGGGTGATGGTCATGGTGGAGGTCACTTTTGGGGGAGAGCACTGGGTGTTATATGGAAGCTAACCTGAGAATAAACTATAAAGTAAAAAAAAAAAAAAAAAAAAAAAAAAGAATACACTGGCCTTAAGCGAAAAGTAAAGAAAGTGGTTTAAGGACAAATAATAAATAAATAAATAAAAATAAAATATCAACTTTCTCAAAAAAAAAAAAAAGGATATTTTCCTCAACCTCCTGTCTTTTCTCAGAGAGTACCTAAGGACAGGGAGAGGTTGTAGGGGTGGCTGGGAGTAGGTGTTTACTTTTATTTTAGTATGCATATGTATTTGTTTGTGGAGGGATAGGTGGTATGTACACAATAAATTAAGATAAGGGTATATTGAGTTGGAACTGTCTGTGAATAATCCAGGAGGCAGATGGCTGTCTGAGATTATTGTTCAACAAATTCTAATGAGGCCTTATTATATCAATTTATGAGCTAATAAAATTTGATTACCTTGGGGGTTTACCAATGGAGACAAGAGGGAGCCATCTTTGTAGTACTAGAGTTCATCTTCAAGAGTACCAGTGTTTCTCCAGCTTCCAAATAGATCTTTTCTCTACCTTTTCAGCTCCCATTTTCAGGTCACATATCTCAAAGCTTTAGAAAAAACTTGTCTATGAAAGTTGTTTTAAAAAATAAAAGTACTTTAGACTAACACACCTTAACAAATCAGCACAGTAAGGTATTACTTTCTGGAGAAAACTGACCAAAATGGATGACCAGGGTGTTGGTGGAGGCCTGAGCATCAAGGTGAGTTTGGACCTAGGCTTTGATGGTGAGGCGCTGCACCTCCTGCACAGCCAGAGGTCGGAATTAGTTGAAAAGGGACAGTTTGAAAAAAGGAAGAAGGACATGGAGGGAAAGGCAACAGTTTCCAATTCTTTTAAGATTCTGAGGGTGGTAACAGATCCTAGGGGTTAATTTTTAGGTAAAAATGTAAGGTCTTTTGGAACAAATGTGTCCTGTCTGAGACAAAGAAAAGAGGGGATTTTATCCCTGAGGAATACATCATAGTATGAATGCCCCAACTCTTGGATGCGTCCATGCTCCATCATGTTCTTGAAGGAACCAGACCACCTTCACTTTCAGCTCCTATCTGAGCAAGGCTCAGGAGTGAAATAGGCATGAGGAGCCTCCATTGAAGCAGGACTGAATGCTTCTCGTCTTTTGGAAAGTTGTTTTCATCTAGTCATAGCAAGTATCATGTCATAAGCCATCATATGATAAGACATTCTGTAAGGAGCTTGCTCATTATTTACTGAGCATGTCAAAGTGTTGGCTGCCTTCAGGGCTCTTGGGGGAGCACATATTTGCCAGAATATTTTCATGAGAAATATAAGCAAGAGATAAAATTGCTACTCATTTTTTTAATGTTTATTTATTTTTGAGAGAGAGAGATAGAGCATGAGCACGGGAGTAATAGAGAGAGAGGGAGACACAGAATCTGAAGCAGGCTCCAGGCTCTGACCTAGCTGTCCGCATAGAGCCCGACGCGGGGCTCGAACCCACGAACCGTGAGATCATGACCTGGGCCAAAGTCTGATGCTTCACCTACTGAGCCACCCAGGCACCCACCCCTTTTTTTTTAATGTTTATGCTACTCAATTTTAAGACTGTCACTGAGAACACATATTCTGTCTGCTCCCTCTCTTGCTCAGGCTTCTGGGTACAGAGAAAATACCATTAAGAAATAAATGTAACATCAGGCAACCTAGCCTGGGTGACTGCTATGAATTGTGCTTCCACCTAAAGTATGCATATGGTCTCTTCTCCTCTGTGTTTTTCACGAATGACTTAAACTTCTACATACTGAATCAGTAGGAAGCCTAACATCTTCCTCATGAGCTGTTTTTCCTTAGGCCTGAATTGAAGAAAATCTCTGAAGTTTTGGACAGGTCACCTTTGATTCTCACTGCCAGAAAAAAGTTGCTGTCGAAAGCTTATCCTCTGCAAGATGACTGGTGATGGTCGTCTATTTTGCAGTGACGTTCTGGTTGCACAGACTTAAACAGGCTGCCCTGGACCTTCCAGATCCATGATCCCAGTATCATACTTCAGCTCTCCAGGTTGTAATTCTTCCTGTTGGGCTCCTTTAGTCACCAGCTCCCAGAGTGCCAGCTGTCTTAGGTGCACATGTCAGACACCTAACAGACAACTGCCCTTTGCCCACGTGGACCCATAGTCCTCTTCACCTCTCTCAGGGTCTTCCCTAAACAAGAAGTTCAAGGTCCTGCAGATGCAAGAGTGCCTGAGGTAGACATCACTTTTCCTTGGTGCCATCTAGTGCATAGAAAGGATCCCAGGGCAGAGTAACCTGAGAAATGCCAATGTGGAAGGGATGGGCAAGGGAATATGAGCTTTCAGATATGACTGAAATGGCATGTAGGAGAAAATTCAAGAAGTAGAAGAGGCAGAAAAACAATTAAGAAGATACTGTCTGTCTAAAGGGAATATTATGCTTTAAAAAGGAGGGGTGGTCAGCATTGATAAATACTGCAGAGGGCCTAAGATAGGACAAATATCTGTTGCATTTAGCAAGAAGGAGATCACTGATGGAACCTTCAGTGAGAAGAGTTCTCAGGAAGTAAGGAAAGTGGCCAGGGGAGTGCATGGGAGGTGAGGAAGAAGACAAACACAAGTATTGATGATTCCTCAGGTTTTCTGTGGAACGGGGGATAGAATTAGAATGAAAAGTAAGAGATTTTGTTTGTTGTTTACTCCTTAAGGTGAGAGTGTCTGCAGGGTTTCCAATGCTGACTGAAGAGAGTCGGTCAAGTGTGAGGTACAGATGCGGGACAGATAATCAGTCCAGAGGGCCCTGACCCCAGAGAAGGCAACTGCAGCTGGGGATGCATGGGCAAATTGAAGATTCACCTATGAGGAGGAAGCATATCTTTCTTTGTAATAGGAAGCAAGAAGAAGAAAGTGGATGCTGATCAGGTGAGTTGGTACATTTGGTGTGTGGAGACTGACATTGTTTTAATACTTTAGCAAACAGGAGACAAAGTTATGTGCCAAGAAGGAGGGCCGGAGGTAAGTGGCTAATGGACAGGGCTCCATGTGACACACACACGGCTAATTCAGACCCAATGCTGAGGTCTTTGGGGATCTTTCTCCAGTGAGTCAAGGTCTTGTGAGGTGGGGCTTATCATCAAATGCATGAGACAAATTGTGAATCTCATGTTTATCCTCTGACTCTCCCATGTCACATACACACTTGATAAATACTTTGGACTTTTTACTTAGTAAATTCAGCTCAAAAACTGTATTTAAAACAAAATGTTTATTTAATTATTTTGAGAGAGAGAGAGAGTGAGCATGAGTAGAGGAGGGGCAGAGAGAGAGAGAGAGACAGAGAGAGAATCTCAAGCAGGCTCCTCATTGCCAGTACAGAGCCCAATGTGGGGCTCAATCTCACGAGCCAAACTGTGAGACCATGACCTGAGCCAAAATCAAGAGTCATTTGCTTAACTGACTGAGCCACCCACACACCCCAGCTCAAAAACTGTTTACAGGACATCTCCTATGAGCCAGGATTTGGGGATACAAAAAGGAGTTTATTGGAGTTTCTACCTCCAAGGATCCTGTCCTTGAGTGATATAAAATGCATTTCAAAGGGCAGGTGAGTTTCTAGAAATGACTTTTAAATTGTATGCTCTCTTCGAATATCTAGTCTATGACTCTTTTCAACAAATATAAACGATAAGTAGTAGCTTCTTTGGGAATACTATGCTCTATTAAGATGAGCAAATTAGGAAAAAATTAATTCGGTGAATTTATATAATAATTAATAATGAAAGTTCCCTGCTTTATGGAGTACTTTAACTTTCAAATGTTTTATATTTAATGTTACTCTTTAGAGCATATAGGACATTTTCAGATACATTATTTTAATATTTTATTTTATTTCATTTTATTTTAAGTTTATTTTTAAGAGAAAGAGAGACAGAGACAGAGAAAGAGAGAGGAAGAGAGACAGAGTGTGCAGGGGAGGGACAGAGAGAGAGGGTGAGAGGGAATCCCAAGCAGGCTCTGCATTGTTAGCACAGAGCCTGACGGAGGGCTCGAACTCACAAACCATGAGATCATGACCTAAGGCAAAATTAAGAGTTGATGCCTAACCAACTGAGCTACCAGGAGCCCCCATATTTTAATTTATACACCATTTAATAAGTACAATGTTCATTCTTAAAATGAATTCACTTCCCACTGGAAGAAAAGGAAAGGGTTAAAAAGCTAACATTTATTTTATGTCTCAAATGTTGCTGGCATCTTACATATATTTTTTAATCTTTACAAACCTCCATGATTCTGATATTATCCCCATTTTACAGACAGATACATAGAGGCTCAGATCCTGACTAAGATCATGTAGTTGGGGGATATCTGAAATTAAAACTGAGATCTGCTGATGCTATAGCCCTTACTATATTTTCGTAGGAAGGCATTAAAATTATCTTCTGCACCTTTGCAGCCACTCTCTGAAATGGCTAAGAACACCAAAAGATTAGAAGTGTCATCCCAGGAGGTGGCCAGGCGGCCTCTGACTCCTCGTCTGGTGCCCTCCCCCGCCCCTTCCTCATTGTTACTCCATGTTGGCCATGGCCATTATCCTGTGATGATCTACTAGAGAGTTCACAGCACTCTAAGGATGTCTTCTGGGTCTGATCTAAGGGAGCAAGTCCACCTCGGGGAGAATCTGGCTCGCTGGCCTATTATGTGCACAGCATCTGGATACTTGCTGCATTTCTGTGTTTGACAGACCCTAATATTCATATTTCCTTCATTTTTTACAAAACTTACAGGTGAGTTGAGGGAAAAAAACAACAACAAATGAGAGAGTTTTGTTAAGGGCTGGGGAAATATGGCAAAGCTAAGGAAGAGTCCCAGAAGTGATGAATGATCTGAAGGACAGATTCATGAGGGAAATGTAACAACAGTATTAACAATAAACAGAAACAAGGCAAATCTTAACTACATATTCCTTGATCAGTCCAGGGAGTTCATATATGGTTCTCTCTGAGGCCAAGTGCCAACATATTTGAACCATAGATTAGAGGCCTAAGTTGTAAGACAAATAATTATAAAATGGTATTTAGATTGAACATTAAAAGGTCACCTGAAAAACTTGAAGGGTTAGATGGATCTTTTAATGAACTTGTCTTAAAATGAAAAATGGATTATACCCACTCACATGAAGCTTTTCACTCCACAAGTTATTATTTATTTGTTTATTAGAGACAGAGAGAGACAGAGAGACAGAGAGAGAGGAAGAGGGGCAGAGGGAGAAAGAGAGCAGGCTCCATGTTTAGCATGGAGCCCAGTGCGGGGCTCGATCCCACGACCCTGGGATCATGACCTGAGCCAAAATCAAGAGTCAGATGCTCAACCAATTGAGCCACCCAGATGCCCCTCCACAAGTAACAATTCCACCATCAACTGAACTGACATCTGGCCTGCCCCGTGCTGGCCCTTGACAAAGCAGTGAAGGTGGTCCAGTTGGCTCTTTGCCTGTCCCCCATGTGAAGATAGTGCTTTCTCTCCCAAGTTCCCATATCCCCTCATGGGGCCTAGATTTTCCTCTGTTCCCTCGGGGCCCCTTGACTGGACTGTGTCTTAGAGATTCCTAGCACTCTTCTTTCAAACATGACCCTCTTTTGTCCTACTTCCTCTTTCTTTTAAAACGAACAACAATCAAATTCCCTACCATTTCAGTAATATATCAATTATCCAGAAATATTTACATTTTAAACAAGAACCTCTACTTCCCTCTCCCTTGCAAAGGAATTAAAGTCTTCACCTTGAAAAATAGTTTAAAAGGGAAGATTATGTTGATTACTCTCTCACTGATTCTCTTAAAGACAAATCCTAGTTTCTGAGGTTTTGTTTACTGAATTAGTTCTCTCTCTCTCTCTCTCTCTCTCTCTCTCACACACACACACACACACACACACACACACACACACCAGGCTGCAAGGTATTTAGCCTTCCCCAAGACTGCAAACTTGCAATATATTCTAAAGACCCTACGAGTGGCTCTTTGTTAATAAGTAATTTGTTTGTTAAGCAGAGCTCATTTAAAAAGCTTTTTTAAATGTTTATTCATCATTGAGGGCCTGAGATAGAGCACAAGCGGGGGAGGGGCAGAGAGAGAGGCAGACACAGAATTCAAAGCAAGCTCCAGGCTCTGAGCTGTCAGCACAGAGCCCCACCCCAAGCCGGAACTCAAGAACCCTGAGACCATGAGATCATGACCTGAGGGGAGGCTTAACCGACTGAGCTACCCAGGAGCCAAAAGCAGAGCTCATTTTTAATGTATTTGTTTGCTTCACTTTCCTCCAAGAACTAGAGTAAGCTCATTTCAATCATTTCATGCATTTAAAAGGAATACTGTGCTTTTAGGAAAAAAAACACATAATTTAGTATTTTTATTAGTTCAGATGTTGCCCCCATCTCTGAGTAATGATTTGCTTTACATAGAATGAACGGTACTATGGAAACACATTGCACTGGGACAAAACACACATTTAAGAGAAGGGTGTATCTACAGTATATAGTATACTTTCAGGGCTCTAGGCTTTCATAAGAGAACAAATTCTGCTTGACTTAAGCCAGAGTGGAATTGGTTCGATGATGTTGGGGACCTCTTACAATCAATGGAAAGACTCAAGAACTAAATGACAGGACGGAAGGAAGTTAGGTAGCTGGAACCACAGCCAAGGCACAAGCTGGGTAGGCTCCTTCTGGACCTATTGCTGCTCTCTCATGGCCATCCCGTACACTGGCGCCTGGGGAACCCCACCAGAACCGTGCCTGTGGTCCCTGCGCCTGCCCGGGTTGGTGCTTCCCTGCTCCACTATGATCACTGACTTCAGTTTTAAAACCCGATTGGCTGAGCCCAGGCCCCATGCCCGCACCTTGTGGCTAGGAGTGGAGGAAGGGGATTTGCCCTTGCTAGTTTCAGTGGTGGGAGCTGGTCCTGCTTTGCACCAACACCTAACAGGGGAATTCCCCATACACACGCTGTATATCTTCTTAAGGCTGGATATCCAAAAATACACAGAAACGTAAACCTAACTCAGGCCAAAAATTCAGCACCAGTGAAGGTAAAATTCTCAAGCGAGTGCAACCAAAATTTGGCTTGTTTTAATAATCAGCCCAGATTTCAACTTCTTTTACCATATGGAGGTGAGCCCAAATATCTCTATCTTGTGTACTTTGGGGGCATGCTGGTTGTTTCCCCCAGGGACGCAGTTCCATAATATACGGGGCACATGTGAAATAGAATACATTATTACAAAAGAGCAAAGAGGCTGTCCTATTTTTTTGTATTTGAGATTTTTCCTCTAGAAAACTATGCAAAATAACAAATAATGTTAGATGGGGTACAGTAGAAATGTGGATTGAAATGTATATACAGAAAAAATCCTTTACGATAATAAGAATTTGGGTGGCACCTGGGTGGCTCCTACGGTTAAACGTCGGGGTCTTGGTTTCAGCTTAGGTCATGATCTCATAGTTTGTGAGATTGAGCCCCACATCCGGCTCTGTGCTGACAGCATTGAGCCTGCTTGGAACTCTCTCTCTCTCTCTCTCTCTCTTTCTCTCTCTCTCTCTCTTTCTCTCTCTCTCGTGCCCTCTCTCTCTGCTCCTCCCCCTCTTAAAATAAATAAATAAACTAAAAAAAATTTTATAAGAAAGATTTTTTTTCTGTTATAAAAGAGAGGCACTTTGGAGCATCTATACCTGGATATGTGATTTTAACAAATTGATGAAATTCAACAAGGATCTTTATCATGAAGTTTTGCTCTTCAGGCTAAATTATATAAATAAATATTACACATACATTTGATACATAATTCAGTTTATTCTATGGCACAATATATATGTTACAAATTAATACATAATATATAAAACATAATCATCTTAATAAATAACATATAATTAATTGTATACTATACATAACATGATTTATATAATATACATAGCACAGGAGAGCATATAGTTTGTCTTATTTCTCCTTTTGCTCAATTTCTCTCTTCACATTTTATTATTTGTTTGCCCATTTTGAAACTCAGTAAGTGATAGTCTAATAGAATAAGTATTATTACTTAAACAGGTGATTGGAGAGAAGGTTAAATTAGTATTTTTAGTGGTTTAATTGGAGTCTTTTTTTGTAATTGTGTTCTCTGTTTCTGCCAGTGTAATGGGGAAATTGAAAGCTGGCTGGATATGATTTTCAGCTACTATTTATTCTCATTTATCCATTTTTTAATAAAACAATTTCATTGGCTAGTTCAAGATATTAGACAAATTTAATTAAACCATCAATGAGTGGTCAGTGTAAGAACAGTAGGAAGCAGAAGAGGAGAATTGAAAAAGTTTTTTAAAGAAGCAGAAATATAGGAAAATTGGCAGGAGAATGAATGGGTGAATGAAACTGAAAAGCCTAATAAAGTGTGTAATAAATGTGTCGGAGACGTAAACCTTGCTTCCTAGCTTTCCTAGTCCATTCAGCTGTGTGTTATACTCTTTCATCTGAGGCCATTCCTTTTGATAGTTAAAATGGCTGCACAAACATGCCCACAGTATTGTTTTTTTATAAGAATGGCATCGTTTTCTATTTTGTAAGAGATGGTTTCTACCCACCTGTATGTGTGTGTGTTGGGGGGGGGGGTGTCCGAAGTTCCACTTTATACAATGTGTACTTTACAATGAAACACACGTCACGTTCCACAGAGCTAGGAAAGCCAGTGCAGTGGGGGATCTGGCCTCCTGGGTTGTGCATGCATCTACTTACGCATTTGGCTTCACTTCTTGCATAAATCATAGGAGACGTCATGATTATGCAACACTCACGATTAAGGGCTGTGGAATGTGAGAGATCTGGGGAAAATCACAGCCCTATCATGTACTAGATATGTGCTAACAAGCAAATTGTCCCAACCCTCTAAACCACCGTACACTCATCTGCAGGTGGGGAGAGTCACAGTACTCACCTCCCTGCGCTGTTGGCAAGAGTGCACAGGTCATAAGCTCTCAGGATGTTGCCTGGCATGCACTGCTTATTATATTCAG
This sequence comes from Cryptoprocta ferox, assembly GCA_028646485.1. Taxonomy (NCBI): domain Eukaryota; kingdom Metazoa; phylum Chordata; class Mammalia; order Carnivora; family Eupleridae; genus Cryptoprocta; species Cryptoprocta ferox. The sequence goes on along the minus strand of CM053571.1, from coordinate 104,199,981 downwards.
AATATGGCTGTTAATTCTTATATGCTTTATAGTTTTGTAAAACTTCCACATAGTTTTTCTTATCTGATCCCCACTACCACCTATGTTATTGACATTTTTAGAATTACTCTTTTATACATTTTATAAACATTCTTTAAGCTCACAAGTGTTGAAATTGATTTAGGTCCCACAGACAGGAAACTGGTGGGATTGGAGTTTTAACTCAGGTGTTTGTATTTTAAGATATTTTCCTGGACTGTTGTCAACCAATTTTTTTTTGTCTCCTGTTCCATTAGAACACTCCTTTCGTCCAACTCATCCTTTAAATGTACATGAACTCAGATATGTTCCTATTTTCTGTGCTATAGTAGGTTAATGTTATTTTTTAGTGTCTCAATTATGATTTCACATTTCTTGTGGGTATACACTGGAACTTTTGAATTAAAATAGAACTGCAGTCCTTGTAGTTTAATAATAGAGAGTCTGAAGACATAGGCATTTCTTTTTAAAAAAATAGTGTAATGTACAATTGAAGCACAATAAACTGCATATATAAAAAGTGTAAATTTGATTAATTTTAACACATGTGTAACTCATGAATTGATCAGCACAGCCAAGATAAGGAACATTTTGTCCCAAAAGGTTCCCAATGCCTCTCATAACCTTTCATTTTGCATCTCCCTCCCCCACCTTCAAGCAATCACTGATCTGCTTTATATCAGTGCAGATAAGTTTGTAGTTTCTAGACTTTTATATAAGTGAATCATAAAATATTACCCTACATTCAGGACATGTATCAATAATCTGTTCCTCCTTATTGTGGTATAGTTAACCATTGTAGGAATATGCTACAGTTGTTATTTGTTGAGCTATTGATGGACATTTGACATGTTTCTGGTCTGGGCTATCACCAAGAAAGCTACTATGAACAATGGTCTACAAGACTTTGTGAGGTTATGCAATTACAGTTCTCTTTAAAAAAAATTTTTTTTATAGTTTATTTATTTTTGAGACAGAAAGAGACAGAGCATGAGGGGTGGAGGAACAGAGAGAGAGGGAGACACAGAATCTGAAACAGGCTCCAGACTCTGAGCTGTCAGCACAGAACCCAATGCAGGGCTCGAACCCACGAACCGTGAGATCATGACCTGAGCCAAAGTCAGCCGCTTCACATATTGAGCCACCCAGGCGCCCCTACAATTACAGTTCTCAACCCAGGAGTCAAATAGCTAGGTTATATGGTTGGGTAGGTGTACATTTAACCATGTAAGAAACTGCTGAACTGTTTTCCAAAGTGGTTTAACCATTTTACATTCCTACCAGCAGTATATGACAGTTTCAGTTTCTCGACATTTTTGCCAACCCTTTGTAGGTCGGTCTTTTTAATTTTAGTCATTCAAGCGGGTAGCAGTGGTATCTCTTTGTGGTTTTAATTTGCATTTCCCTGATGACTAGTGAGTATTTTCATGCACCTAAATGCCATCCGTATATCTTTGTTTTGTTTGTTCAAATTGGGTGGTTTGACTTACAGGAGGTTTTTTTTTTCTGTATTCCAGATATAAATCTTTTATGGGATGTGTTTTGCAAATGATTTCTTCCCAGTGTATGGCATGATTTTATTTTCTGATAGTCAGGCATAGGAATTGTTGCCCTGAGTTTTTTCAATCTTAGGACATCCCTTCTTTGTCTTGGATCTCATTGCCAACTGCTTGTCTAGTCATGGCTCATTGTTCGTTGCCTTTTAGTACACCAGCTCTGCTTCTTAGGCTGGACTCTCAGTCCTTGTGGTGGTCATTCTTCTGATTCTGTGTTTGGTCCCCTTATTGTCCAGGTGTAAGACATGTTTTTAGCTCACAGAATCATTGACTTCAGTGAAGTAATTACATTCATTAGAACCCTCAGCACATTCAAATAAAATACAGCTACCTAGGGACAAAATCAAGTATTGACTAGTTTATAATACTGATGAAGAATCTAGACATTCATACTTATTTATCACACAGCCACTATGTATAAGGGTCTTTTCTATGACTCTAATGGTCAAGAAAGAAATTCTAAACAGCTGACTACAGATTCTGGAAGACTGACACTGTCTGCTAATTCCAAGGCATTGACAAAGCCGGGGTGAGGGTGGTTATAAAAAATATAAGTTCTGCTATTAGATATGGAGGCCCTATGGGTTAGTTCAGAACACTTTCCAAGACTTTCCAAGATGGATGACATCACCATTCAACACGAACTGTTTACCACTACTCTGGGGCTTGCTGCTCCTCCACTGAAAATATATATGAATTTCTTTCTATGACTTATACACCTTTCAATGTTCTATTTTCCTTCCTTTTTTTTTTTTTAAAAAGAGAGTAAGTAGTCACATTCATTTCTTTAATCAGAAAAACCAGCATTTTATTTATGTTCCTGATACTCTTCTAATGGCTGTATCGATATTAATTCATTTAATATTCTTTTTTTCATTTTTACTTCTTTTAAAATGTAATTTATTGTCAAATTGGTTTCCATACAACACCTAGTGCTCATCCCAACAAGTGGTCTCTTCAATGCCCATCACCCACTTTCTCCTCTCCCCCACCACCCATCAACCCTCAGTTTGTTCTCAGTATTTAAGAGTCTCTTATGGTTTGCCGCCCTCCCTCTATTTTCCTTCTAAGTTCACATAATTATAAAAGGGAAATTTTTTATAATGGTTAAGGAATATCATCCTGCTGATTATTTTGTGTCAAATTTTTAGGCGTCTTGATTACAGATTATGGAATCTCAATGGTGGGAATGTATCTCAGCCCTGGGTGAGTGTAACTGCAGATTTAGTTAGTACTTAGGCCCACCCATTCCCCACACTCAGGGATTTCTCAGAATTTACTGCATAGGCTTGTCTCTCCCACCCCCACCATTCTGAATGTTAATTCTAAGATATTAATTCTAAATGCAACCGTAGCCTCGTCAGGATATATCCTTGGCCCATTTTCTCAGGGGTGGGAAAATTTGAAGAGAAAGACTGAGAAGGATTAGCCCCCTCTTTGTAGCGTCTACAGCCTGTCTTGGCAATCACTACCCCTAGAAGGCACTTGGCTGGTCCTGGCAGGGACAAGTTCCTCCTTGTTTCTCAGATGGCCTCTAGCTGGAGACAGTCATCTGTGGCCTTTCCTTGAGTTATGGACTGACATGCTCACACTTGGTTTTCTTTCTGTACAGAGTTAAATAGTCAATTGTTCCTTGCCATCTGGACACTGCTCACTAGCAAATTATGGAACAGACAAATTTTCTATTTTTAGTTTCTTATTTAGGGGAAAAAAAAACTCACATAAGGCACCATTACAATCAAGTGTAGTTTCTTTTTCTCTGTTCTTTCTGCCTTCGACCCGCCTTCATAGATGCCTATTACACAGTAGAATCAAAGTGAACTCTTGGTTCATCCTATAGAAATTAGCTGGTTTCCATTACAATGTAAGCTGTGCATTTTATGTTGAATTCCAGGTTCTAATACAGGTCTTTCTAAGAAATGAGTAACTGAATACAGAGGAACTTAGAGAAAACGCTAGTGTTTGACTTCCTGAAGGGAGGGAGCTTTGACATGAGAGGGTGTGAATCACAGGGAAGGCTGGTAATAAAATGGGGAGTCTGCAGGAAGGAGTCTTGGAAGATTTTTGAAGGTAAATTCCAATTAGAAGATGAAAGAAAAGAGAAACCTATTGCTCAAACAAGGCTGTGTGAGGATATTTGCAGCTTGGAACATGATTAGAATGCAGAGCTGATAATAAAACACAAGTGGGGAAGGGTAACTTTAAAGAACTAAATGAATAAAGAAGTAAGGTAAAATATTTTAAACCATGTTTAATGAGCTTGAGATAGAGCAAGCCAAAAAGCAGAACTGAAATGCGCTGAGAAAAAAATGAAAAAGAACCTAAATACACCTCTTCCTTATAATGAAGTGGGGGTTGGAGAGAGGTGCAAGCATCCTTCTTAACAAAGAGTGGCTGGGAGGGCGAGTGGAGGTGGGAGGGAGAAAGGAATGGGGGCAGCGGAAGCTCCCTCTCCTGTGTCACCCCCCTTCTGCTCCCCGAAGTAGCTGCTTTTCTGGGTTGATTATACACATCTAAGTGCCTTGAGTCATTTTTACTTGCAGTCCCCCTGCATCCTGACTCATGTCATTGTGCACCGAGCTGTAGCTGGCAGACCAGCATGCAGATTAACAACCTGAAATGCCATTGATTGATCACCTACTCATTTGGTACTTAATCATACACTGCAACACATACCACTTGATTTTTAAGGTGAATGTGTTTCATTTCACCAGCCAGATTGTAAGCACTGTGAGGACAAGGACTAGAGTCTATTCATCTTTGCTCTTCTCATGGACCCCCATTGCTATAAACATAGAAAGAAAACAAGAAATACATGCAGACTGGAGAACTCTGTCCCATAGTTGTTGCAGTTTCTAAAAGGTCTTCAGGAAAAAGGCAATCCATATGTGGGGGCCATCTCTAGTAATTCTGCAGTCCTCACACTAATCCCAATGTTCTTACGTGTCCAGGGACTGAAGAGCAGTCAGTCTGCACTTAATCAGCACTTGAGTTGTTACTGTCTTTCCAAGTGATAGGAGGACTGAGAAGCTGCCTCGTTTACTTCCTTCTAATTGTGTAGTATGGTATTGTGGCTCACTGATGAAGTCGCATTGCCAAGGGATGGAGGATGGGGTGCTCTGGGGCTGGTTATGCAACTCCCATCTCTGCACCTGGATTTCTGGACCTTACTCACTGCTTTGGATTCAGAGGTGATTTTTCACTTAGCAATTAAAAGAAATTATGTGTGTGAGAACAGCCAAACATATGTGGCTGGATGACATAGAAACATGTGGCTGATTACATATGTAATGTTCAGATAGGTCTTCTTTTGCAACTGGCAGTTCTTCATGATGACTGGGGTTAACTCTGTCTCTCATTGATCACCATTGCACTCCAGGTATACATCTTGGTATTAGCTCTGAATATTTTGTTCTTGGATTTTGCTTTCCTAATTTTTGAGCCTTTCTGAGTATTCCCTGATTTTTGATATGAGGACCTCTCAAGCCCTTCTTTAGCTCAATGCATCTTCAAAGGCACACCAGACATGCTACCATTGCTGCTTTTGTTATGGTTTCTCTTTATGCTACTCCATTTCCTGTCTTGACTCTTATTCTCTCATTCTTTTCAATCCTGGAGTGCAAAGCACAGAAGGGAGTGATCACTGGGACAATGGTAGGGACTATCACAGAAAGGAAGAAGTAGGTTTGTCTTAATTTGGGCTAAACTTGGAAGGATGGAGGATTTAGATAGGTGGGAAAAAAGGGAATATAAAAGCATTTTTTTTAAGGGTTGAGGGTGGACCAGAGAGACCATGTAGTGAAGAGATTGGAAAACAGCCAGTGCTTGGGCTGGGGATGAGCTAAATGCTAGGCTAAGGAGTGTGGCTCTTCTCCCGTCACTATGGCCACCTGATAACGATGAGCTGGGGATTGGGGTGATGAATGCTTTGTTTAGGAAGAAGATGAAAGTACATTGATGTAGAACTTGCTTCTTTAAATCCAGCACCACACTGGTAAAATGTTTACAAATTACCTAGTTCGGGGGCACCCAGGTGGCATCCGACTTCAGCTCAGGTCTTGATCTCATGGTTCCTGAGTTTGAGTCCCACATCAGACTCTGTGTTGACAGCTCAGAGCCTGGAGCCTGCTTCAGATTCTGTGACTGCCTCTCTCTCTGCCCCTTCCCTGTTCACACTCTGTCTTCCTCTGTCTCTTAAAAAATAAATAAACATTAAAAAATTTTTTAAAAACAAGAAATTACCTACTTCACAGGTGATTTTTCTGGCTTGCATTCTGAACTGACTTGAAAAATTTGTCAAGACAATCTTTTCTTGTTTTTACTCAATGTTTGAAACATCAAGTCTTGAAAATTTCAACTAGTCATTTACTCTAAGATATTTTAATCATATTTCTCTGTTATTAATACTTGAACTGTGTATATATGTATGTTCCTTAATGTCCACTGTGTTAGTCATTCTAAGATGGTCCTAAATGTTATGTCTTGTGAATTCATGCCTTTGTGTGATTCTCCCCACTTGAGTATGGGCTAGATGTAGTAACTGACTTCTAGCATTTAGAGTATGGTAAAAGTGATGGTATGGCATTTCCTCAATTAGGGCACAAAAAGACTGTGCCATCCATTTTGGGTGTCCTCTCTCTTGGAACCCTTTTTCTGGAATCCCATTACCACATTATGACAAGTCTTATGGAGAGGCCCACATGGCAAGGAATTGATATTGCCAGCCAAAAGTTAGTGAGGACTTGAAGCCTGTTAACAGCCATGTGAATAAGCCTGGAAGCATCTTATCCCCTGTTTGAGCCTTGAGATGACTGAACCCCAGCCAAGACCTAGACTGTAGCTGTGTGAGAGGCCGGAAGTCAGAGAACCTAACTAAGTGGTGTCTGGATTTCTGACCCACAAAAACTGTGACAATAAATACTTGCTGCTTTAAGCCACTAAGTTTTAGATAATTTATAATACAGCAGTAGGTAACTAATGCATTCATTAATAGACCTTGTGGGATAAAGTTATGGTATGCCCTTGTGATAGGATATAGGTCAGTCATTAAAACAACAAAGTAGAAGACTATTTAATGACATGGGAAAATATTCACAATATACTCTTATTTGCCAGTAGCAGATTGTTACTAAACAACTTGTACTATGTAGTCCAAGATATATATGAAAAATACTGGAATTATATTCACCAACACATATGTACAACATGTATTATGGAATTTATGGCTGGTATATTTGTTGCTTTACAAATTTCCTGCACTGAATGTGCATTAATTGTAGAATCATAAGGGAAAAACAATATATATTTTTTTAATTTTAGAGAGAGAAAGAGTGAGTTGGGGAGAGGGGCAGGAGAGAGAGGGAATCTTTAAAAAATTTTTTTAATGTTTATTTATTTTTGAGAGAGAGACAGTGTGTGAGCAGGGGAGGGGCAGAGAGAGAGGGAGACACAAAATCGGAAGCAGGCTCCAGGCTCCCAGCTGTCAGCACAGAACTTGACGTGGGGCTCTAACTCACGAACCGTGAGATCTGACCTGAGCCAAAGTTGGACGCTTCACCAACTGAGCCACCCAGGCGCCCCGAGCGGAGGAATCTTAAGCAGGCTCCATGCTCACCATGGAGCCTCACACAGGGCTCTATCCCACGACCCTGGGATCATGACCTGAGCTGAAATCAAGAGTCAGATGCTCAGCTGACTTAACCACCCAAGCACTCCCAAAAGAACATACTCTTAAAAACTGCAACTTGGTCCTATTAGCATTGTACTTGAAGGACATTTGGGAGTGGATTTCTAATCAGCTGGAGGCAAGCTGGTGGCTAGCACTGTTTTAAACTCAAGTTCAACATTGCAAATTAGCAGTTTATTTAAAATAAACATTCACTGTTTATTAGGGTCAAGGAATGCCTTCTTGTATAGGTGACATTTAACACATCAGAAACGTCCTTGGTGCTTTGGTTGTGCTGGTTATTCTCACAAGATTCTAACCAACTATGCTGGCACCTTGCTAGAAAGTTTATGTGGTTCAAGAGGAGGGCACGGAGACCACAGCTGGTTAGCCAGCAAGAACCAGAGGAGGTGTGTGAAGACTAAGTGTTTAGGAGTTGGTTTTGAAACTGATTCCTGCACTTGATAGAAACTTAACATTTCCTATATAATCCCCATGCTACCCATGCTAGTTTTCTCAAAGTAGAAAGACACTGAAATCTGTTTGTTGCAGATCGAGATGAAATCTGTGCACCATAATTAGAAAGCTGCCATGGCAAAGGGAAATGACTTTGGAGGTTTGCTCCTAATAATGGTTTTAAATTCCTATAGGACCCATTCAACTTTGTGGAAGACCTGTTGGGTTTTGGAAAAAGACATTACGGTGATTTGACTCAAACAGAAGTTGCTTTTTTTCTCTGACAATTCTGGGATTTTCTTCAGTTTTGTGTCAGTATTTTTCATGGTTGACTTTAGTTTTCCTGAAACATAAGTGTAGACTCTCTCAAGCAAAAGAGTGAATGTCTTGGGGGTAGTAACTGCAGGGGAAGATCACAGTGGGGGTTCAGGCTCCGATATCAGGTGGCAGAGTTTGTTCTGTAGCCTACCTTTAGGTGCTTCCGTGACTTCCAGTTTTCAGTTTCCCTTGTCTGAATCAAAAGTACTTGTTTCATAGGAATGTTAGGAAGAGTAATTGAGATGCTGCTCTTAGAACCATCTCTGCTATGAAGTATGTGTTCAATAAATATACTAAGTACTTTGAAGACCTATCAATAAATCTTAGTAGAGCCTTTCCTGAAACAAGACTTAGTTTTATGAACAAATTTAGTCAATGAGAAAAATAGTTTGTAGAAATGAAGGATTTCATAAATTCTCAGATTATCAACTAGTGTATGTTAAATTGATGGAGTTGGAAGGGAAAATACAGAGATGGTAATGCAGCCTTGCTGGATATTTGGTACAATCAAATTCCACAGTCCTAGGAAATGGGAAGTAGGGCCATTAAACCTCATTACCACGGATCAGGGAGGTTTCTAAAATTTCCAGGAAGGTTCAGAGGAGGGACTGGCTATAAATGCACCTGACCCCAGGCGACCCTGACCCAGAAAGTTACAAAGTTACAATTGCCTTCCAGTTGGATCAGGCCAGAAGTTGTTTTTTTTTTTTTTTTTTTTTTTTTTTTAAGAGAATGGGAAAAGCAGTAATGTGGAAACTGGTTAGGAGAGCCTGTGGTCACTGCCACTCTGAACTCTTCTGGAGACAGAGAACAGAACAGTTGAATCACTATAATGAGGGTTGCAAGTTTCAGACTTTAAACCAGTTTCTGCATCTAGGAAACCAGGCAGAAGACCTGGATAGTAAGAGAAAGAGGTCAGAAAGATAAGTGGAAAGATGGAGTATTTGGGTTTCTGTGCAGTCTAGTGTGTTAATGTTAGGGTCTATCTTTCCTTTGTATTCTTTTAAGTCTTCTTTCCAATTTTCTTCTAAGAGTCTTCATACAAGTCTGGTGTTGGGGCACATCCTTACCAATGGACCAAAGGATAACAACAACAGGACTATGTGCCTACTCTGCACCATATGCCTCATATTTATCATCTCCTTTGATCTTCACAGTGATCTTGTAAAGAAGAGACTAAAACACTTATTTTACAGGTAAAGAATCTGAGGCTCAAGGAAGGTAAACAATTTGTTTAAAGTCATACAATTCAGATATGGTAGTTTGAAGTTCAAATACAGGTCTACCAGAATACAATGCCTATACACTTTGCTTTACTTATTCCAGGGTCGTGGAGGACAAAAAGGGAACAGTTTATGGCAGAGGAACTCATTTGCCAAAAGTTGCTAAGAATTTGTTTTGTTGCACTCATTTCTAAAGTCTGGTCTGTTCACAGAGGGCTCCAGTCATAGTTAAGTGGGTGCTGTCCTCCTTCATGGAGAGTAATTAGAGCAACTCTTCAAAACCACCTGCATTGTAAGTGACTATAGGGATGGGACCTTGAAGTGGTTTGTGGTTGTCAGTAAACACAATTAGTATAACAGTGAAGTTCATTAGTGGGAGGAGTGAGAGAGCTTCTGAAACACAGCTTTTGAGAGTCAGGAAGGCCTATGAAGACAGTACAATTTGTTCCCTGGGGGTTTCATCAATCTGTTGTGTTCAGGGTACAGATGTGTGTGCATATACAACTTTTGAAGAAGTTCAACTGGTTTATTTGCAGACAGGTGCCCCAATCTACAATTTCCATTGGAGTTGAAACAGTTCTATAAAATTTTCCATAATTTAGTCCATTCCCTACATAGGCAGAGGCTGCCTAAGTCAAATTAGGTGTTCAATTTTATTCTCCATTTTATTTCTATCTTTAGTTTTCTTCCCAAGATGTATAACCAAAAAGTTATAAAGAAAGAAAAAGAGAAAGAAAGAAAGAAAGAAAGAAAGAAAGAAAGAAAGAAAGAAAGAAAGCTTTCTTCTCTAAGTGCATTTTATCAACACAGCCTCAGCTTGAGATCCCTTGGGAAAAGCCTTTCAAGACAGGCGGAATGATGTCCTTCCTGCCACAACATAATTTCCCAGCTGCCAGGGGAAAACTACATATTGTACCCTAAACAACAACCAAGAGAGACTAGATAATCACTCCCTAAGGGCACTTGCTTCAGCCTTCCTCACAAAGGGCTGTAGAAACAATCTTGAAGTTACTATTAACTCTACAACTTAAAAGAGACAAAATGGATTCCTGTCCTTACTTAATGGAATGGCTGTGCTGTGTTTTGCAGGCAGGTCTTCATTTTTGTTTAACAAACTATAGCCCTGCTGGTCTAAGGCATGGGAACAAAGATAGTGGGGCAGATCACATCTGGGCTAAGATTAATCTTAATGGGAAGAAAAATCTGTAGAGGGGTTCAAATTTCTTTCTTGGTGTTTCTCCCAAGATGTTCTTGTAAGTACTCAAATCTTGTGATGCCTGCAGCAGTATGTGTGAAAACCACATGTTTTGATGCAATACAACTCTACACAATTCTTATCTGGAAGTTGATAAGAAACACGAGCAACGTTCTTAGAAGCACCCTGATAGAAAGCAAGTGTGGCCTGAAAAGGCTTCTTTTGCATTTGCTCGGTCCTCAGAATGCTGTGGATTGGCAGTGACCCAATCCCTCTGGTACCTGCCATGAAGATATTCAAATTTCCCTTTTCTTTCCAAGAAACCACACAGATACACAGTCTAAGGGGTCCTGTAAACTGACACGGAGTGGCCCTACTCCTTGCACCTCCCTTAATCGAAAAACTTCTTGGAGGCCTCATAACTGAGCTGTTGTAGCCACTGACAGTCTTCCATCATCCCTGCCAGGGCTTCTGCTAAAAACCCAGAAGTGGTTAGCACTATTTTTATCAAGAGCAAATAGAAAATAATAATTTCCTCAGGATACACATCCTCTCAGCAAAGAAAAAAAATTTCTCGTTTTGATAGAGAAAAGAAAGGTTTAAATAGAGTCGGTTGAGTGCTCTCTTCATTTTTACATGATCTACTTTCCTCCAGCCACAGCAGTGTGAAGATTCTTATGCTTGAAAGGGTTCTCTCGAGGTGGTTCAGTTCTCTCCCCATGGCTTTGATTCCAGCAGATAAGAATCTATCTAATTTCTAAGCCTGCCAAGAATGGAGCCTGCCCAGCCTCCTCTGGTACCTTGTTCCGGTGTTTAACAGCCCTCACTGTCAGGAAACACTTCCCTGGGTGCTGCTGTCTGTGTCTGCCATCTCCTGACAAGTCCTCAGGGAGGTGGAGTACACCCCCTTATTGCCTGTGTATCAAGATCCTTCACAAACTTGAAGACTCAGAGTCAGTTGCTCCTCGCTCTTCCCTTTGGCAGACCAAAAGCAAACAATTTCTTTAACTTCTCCTTTTGAGTCCTAGTTTCTCAGTGGTGTTTTTGGCTTGGCCCCTTGTCTCACTGGCATTCTCCCTCTCCTGAAGGGAGTGTGCCCTAGTGGGAAGATCCCTCTGCATTTCCCCATGCTATAATTCTCAAATTTCTATTACAAGTCCAGAAATAGCTCAATTAACTCAATGCGATTTTTTTACTAGCTCCTAAAAATAATACTGTCTAAAAGTATTTCTCAGTTTTGTTTACCTATGGGAAATTAATTACAAATCCCCCCCCAGAACGTGAGACAAACAGAAGGCCTGAATCAATTTGCTGGTCTAAATTGTGGTTGGGTTTTTGAAGGCAAAGAATAGTTATGGTAGAGTTAACTTCAAATAAAAAAATCGTCAATTGCTTCTTATCTTGTTCTGGTGATATTAGTATGAGAGACATAATTATTCTCCTGAAATATTAAAATTCAACATAAATGGGTCTCCGCATAGATTGATGCAAATCAAACAGGAGGAGAGAAACCAAGTAATTGCTAATGAGTCTTGCAAAGTCCCATGGAACTGTTTGGGTTTTTTGTAAATGGCAGTTAAAGCCCAATGGTTATCCACTATTTACATAGCTATTCTGGAGATGTGCTGGGCCCTTTACCCAGTTCTGAAATACATCAGGCTGTTCCTGTCTCGGGAGTTTAAACTCTATGAAATTTGGTTCTGCATGTACTGAACAAATGCTTGGCATTAACTGCTCATGTATGAAATATAAATTACTGCCAAGCCGTAGAGACCTTTTAGGCATAATGTCAAGTTTTGGCTCTTGGTTGGATATTCCCACTCTAGAAATGAACCAGTGAGACCATTCCAGATTTTCCAAGCATCTTAAACTAAGGAAATTCCAACTCACCATGTGAAATCCTTTTGCAGAGAAAAGGAAATATGGCCCAAGCTGGTGACCTATTCTGATAAACAGCTTATAAATTCAGGGGAAAAATTCAGAGAGATCATGGTTGTAAGTAAAAGTGATAATTGATTCATGAGTCAAGAGTGCACTCAAAATATTCTTTTGGAAAGTTTAACTTATAGAGGGCAGCACAATGAGTTGCTTACATGTTGTTTTAAAAAATAAATATTAGTTACATTTTGAGAACATTTACTTTCATAGAATAAAAAGTGTAAGATGTCATCTAATTAATTTTTATAAATGAGATCAGATTGGGTAGACAGTTTATCACCACTTATAAATAGATTAAAGCAAAGGGAATTTAAGGGTCTCTCTAAGGTCAAACATGATTCACTGGTGGGATGATTAATTCACACCTACACAGAAGTGAAGGGACTAACATCCTATTCCTCTTGTGAAATATATTATCCAGAAACCCTCCAATGGACCAAGGCTGTGTGAGAGTTTTCTGATGTCTTTTGTTTTCCACAGCTAGGTGGTGAACTTATTCATCCAAGAAGATAAAATCACAGAATATAAAGACTGAACGAATTTCAGAGGTAGTTTAATCCAGTTCTCTCCTTTTTATATATAAGGCCTCTGTGAGATTATCTAAAATCAGGCGCACATGCTTAACTCATGCCTACAACATGAGTCTTCTGGCTCTTCCATTACACCAACCGAAAGCAACAGTGAACACAATTTCATTTATGGAGTAATAAAACAAATTCAAAATCCATTTAGGCCAGGATGGCTCTTTTCTTCAAATACTTGATACTTCTGGTGCCTATTTTGGGGCTTACTGTTAAAAGTGTTCATAGACTGTACATAAGGTACCATGTGTTTCTTCTGGTAAATCAAATGTAGTTTTTATGTTATATTTGGGGGAAAATTTCATCTACTAGCATAAAACACTGTCATAAACTTCCACTTCACTCCCCCCCTCCAAAGGCATTCCACACTGCATGTCGTTGGCAACTGCTTGCAAGAAACATGCACCATGTGAAAAAGTAATTACTGCCTTGCCTAAGGACTGAAGCTGATTCTATCAGCATGCCTAGGCTTTTGCAGATAAAAAGAGAGCAAAGCCAGGGCTTACTAAGAATACTGCAGATTTTTTTTTACCTTTTGAAAATTCATTCTTTTCTAATGATTAGGTATGGAAAAAAGTGAGTTAAGGACTGCTTGACAGTTTGCTCAATAGAAGCTCTGTAATATCACCTCCCCTAGTCTTTGATATAGAACCAGCTGTCTGTATCGACGGCTTCTCTCCCTCTTTAATAAGTTGTAAATTGAGCGACATAATTCTTCCCATGTCTAAGACTAGTCAGCCAAAATACTGTGTTCAGAAATTGGCTGGCTATATGTTATAACTTGTCTGTCATCACTTTCTTTCATTACAGCCCTGTGGTTGGTTTTTGTAGACTTTTAGGACCTATTCACTAGCGGTTCACTTAATTTGGGTGTAGGCTACATGTTATATTCTGTGCTTATGTTAGACTGAAATGCCACATTCCACAACTCTATCCAGATGATTACTAAGCACGTGAAAGGGTCAGTTTGGGGGTTTGCCCAGGCTGCTTCTATAAGACTTCTTTTTTCACAATTGATAAAATTGATCAAATTGATAAAATTGTCAAAATTGATCAAATTGATAAAATTGTCTGTTGTGCTGTTATTTCACAGAAATGGGCTATTCTTGAGTCTTGTAGTTCACTCTCCTTTTACTCTTGAATATATCTGAAAGGAACACTTACAAAGTCCAGGGAGAGAAAGGCCTTTCCTTTCGATTATCCTTTATTGGACTCTTCAGAAATGGAGTGCACAACCTTTTAAAGAGGGGACTCTTTTTCAGGGGATGTATTTATGAAGGGAGCGTGTTTCTGTGTTAACTGGAAGATTAGAAGAGACACTTTCTAAAATTCCTTCTGAAATTTCAGAGTTGCTGAAACGACTCAGACACTTAGTTCAATTAGGTGAGCCAAGGGAAGTGCATAATGTAAATGGAAGGTTTTTGTTGTTGTTGTTGTTGTTGTTGTTATTAGTTTTATTTGAAAACTAAAAGTGTTCTTTATTAGTTATGTTGTTGTTGAGAGAGTCAAATGGGATGACAGTTTTTATTTTGGAATTAGAACAGAGCATTTCAGTTTGTTTGACGTGTGGGAAATCATCTTAAATTGTGACACATATTGTAGCTTCGTCTGTAGGAGCAGCCCGAGACTGGTGCAGCCTTTCCTTAAGGAAGTAGGTACCACTGGATAATTCAAGTTAAAGGTAAGAAGTGCCCAACCTATGGACCATCTCTCCATATACTGATGTATCTAAAGCCAGCAAAACCAGGTTTTTTCATTGCATCTCCTGTTTGAGAAGATAAACAACTCAAATGTCTGGTAGAGCATATCTGTGAGCTTACAATTCAAGTCAACCGTGAAAGGAGGAGGGAAACAGAGGAAACACAGTTTCATTTCCCAGTAACTCCCCTGGCCTGAATTAAGGTGGGAACTGAGGAGAACCTCTGTAAAAATAACAGCATGCAAACTTCAGAAAGACAGGGCTGTGCTCATTTAACAGTTTGAGTCCTAAACACTTCTTGGTTATTGTGCAATGAGTAAAAAATCCTCAGGGATAAATCATAGCTCTAGAATTTTAGATGATCCCTGCATAAGTCAAAGAACAACAGCCATCCTGTATCATGCCAGTTTAACAAAGCCATGTGACATCTATTTGCCTAAACACCAAAGATAGTAGCAACTGGATGGGAAGAAAAGATCCAAATCTTCTTTCTCAGACAATCACTATTCCATTGACTTAATCATTGTCAGCCATCTTCAGCATAATCGCAGGACAATTTTGAACATATCAAAGACTCACAGAATATCACCACTCAGATTTTCTCCAAGCCTTCATAAACAGTGATTAATAAAGCAATTTCAAGGGACTATAATCTTGGGCTGTGAACTAGTAACATTAAATAACAAAATGACTTATATATGTACATGTGGTCACATAAAAAGTAGTGGTGGAGCTGCTTAGCTACAAGAGAAGACCTGAGAATTCATTGTTTTCCTGTATTTACATGGTCTTGTGTCAAATGTAGAACTGTGGGCAAATCCCTCACCATTCTGGGCACAGTTTTCTGATCTGTAGAATGGTGTCCCCAATATTGGCCCTAACTTCCTTTGAAGCCTTGTGAGAGCAGTAGTCAATTATTATCTGCATTCTTGCCTGTGGTTTAAGAAAGTCAGAGAGTAGAAGAGAAGTGAGTGTCTGAGTGTTAAAGTGAATTACCAAGGATGCTTTTATGTGTAGCACTGTAGGGCAGAGCTGCCTCTTGCTGTCCTGTATGTCCCAGCTCTCCCTTCAGCTCACAGCCCACAGAATGCCCCACGTCCACTGAGCCATGGCCAGCCCTATGGTGAGCAAGCCTATCAAATGCAAACATCCGGAGGTTTCCGACTCTCAAGTGTCTTACAGAAAATAGAGCCAGGAGCTCCATCTGGCACTCCATTTGCTAAATGTCCCATTGATGTCAAATACCAGAAAATGTGGCTGTTTAAAATCCCAGGGAATAAGATTTCCACTCAGCAGCTTTCTAATGGACACACACTACACTCTGTGAAGCAAAAGGCCTCCGCAGCGTGTTCTGGTTACAGGCCCTTGCACACTAGCTCTCTGGGCCTCTGCTGTGAGATTCGACAAAGACACATGGCTGAGGAAAACGGACTGTTCAGCTCCAGCGGCATATTAATATGCTGCATGCCGACAGAGGGCAGTGTTGCATATCTGCAAAAGCCACACACTGCAACCTAATAAGACCACCAAAGCACTTCCCTCTGGCCTTCCTCCACACTCCGGCACCAGTTTAATAACAAACAGGAGCAATTAAAGCGACTGCTTCATGAAAAATAGAACTTCTTGTCAAAGCTTGTTACTGCTTCATGACCACTATTATATTGCAAAGGGCTTCATAATAATTTTTGATCATTCATCCCTAGTCCTTTTCTGCAGAAACCCAAATCCATGTTAGGCTCCCTTTTCAGAAGACAGATCCAGAGGGGTTAACTGGATGATTTGGGGCATTCAGTCCAGAACCAGAGAAAGCTAGAAAGAAAACTCAGTGTTTTTGCATTATATGCATTATATGTCAGGGAGTTCTCAAAATGGCACTGTGCTATCTTTGAATGAAAACCATCAACAACCTTCATTTGCTCTTGATTAATTAGGGATGGTTGTCTGGCTTGGCAGTTCACTGGGACTTCACAGATGGGTTCCTTTCCCCACCACTCCCTAACTGCCATTTATCTCCCTTAAAGTTGATAGCTGATGACCAAACCACCTAATTAGGCCTTTTCTGCAGCCCAAAAAAGAGTCAGGGAGGGATGGGAAACAGACACCTAAAATCAGGCCAAATAGTGAAACTGATTCAAGCGTTTAGGAGTATTAGTGCTTCATCCTTCGCTGTTTCCTCCCTACTACAGGATAACTGAGAACAGATTGCCCAGAGCTTGGGAGCTGTCAGATCTTTCTCTTGCACTCCACACCATTGACCTCTGACTCCTACAGAATCTCACTTTGCATCCCACATTCTCAAGGCATTGAATCATTTTTGGCTAATCACATATTGGCTTTGGTGTCATCTACACACACAGCCTTACTGCTTCATTTGAAGCCTGGTGACACGTTCTATTATGTAATGCGCTGGCGATTCAGTAACATTCAAACCCTACCTTGTTATGTATGAAGTGTCATCTTGAAAGTGGAGACTATATTTCTTGCAAAATGGCACTGATAAATTGATAAACGGAATCAACTGACAAAGAGCCCCATGACGATGCAGTATCCTCTCATTGCCCTTTTATCTCTAAAATACCATTAGGCAAAAGAATGGTTTAGGGCCTAAGTAGGTGCCATTATACATTTGGGAATGACAAGTTAAGGTGACAAGAATTTGCAGTCAAATCCTCACAGTACATGTGTACTTGTTGCTTGCTGCAGTGTGGTCTGGTAGAGCAGAAGGGTCAGGCCTGGGTGAATTGGCACATCAGGCAGTAGAAGTATCTGGTTTGAGGCTGTGAAAAATTCATCTCTGGTGGCAGCTCTCTGTCTGGCACCTCATTCAACCACCTACAAAAGACTGTTGGCCCCCAGATAGGCAAGTGTTACTTTCGCTCTTAGTAAGCCTTGTGCCAGTCTTGGGGCAGTCGGAAAGGGTGGAGGAAAGCACAGTGCTTTGATGGCCCTGGCCTGGTCTAAAGTGACACACCCAAGTCTTGAAGGGTTTGTGCCCACATCCTTTCCGCTGCAGCTGGGTTGCTGGTGGCAATCTTCTCTGCAAAATCTGGCGGATACATTGCCAATTAGAGCTGGATCTTGATATATATGCTCCATATGCTTATTCTTCTTGGATAGATTTTAAATCAGTCCGAGGGATTCAGAGACCACTAGAAAAGCATTTGGCCCAACAACTGTACAAGTTTCTTCAACAGAAAATGGCACCTTGTGTCCAGGTGCCTTGGATGCAGCCACTGTTTCATCTCAAGTCATCATCAAATGTCATCCACAAGAGAATTCTTAAAACTAATGTAGTTCAACTTCTCACTTTGTGTACAAGAACACTGAACCACAGAGAAGGGTAGTAAGTTGCCACCAGAGAATGAGCGGTAGAGAATAGAATCTGCTTCTAAACTCTGAAGGGTTCAAGTTTGACTCCTTGAGTGGTGACCACTCAACAGAACCTCTGAGTCTTGCATTACTCTTTGTTACCTTTTGACTTGTTGAGAAGATGACATGGATAAACACACATGCTTTAGCGTGCCTCAGAATTGCCTGGAATATTTTTTAAAGGTGCAGACTCCGGACTCTCCCAAAACTCCAGCAGAGCTGGGATTCATATTTCCGTGGGCCATTCTTCATGGAACACTTTGTGGAGACAAATGGGAGTCTTGATGTTGTGACGAACAGCCTCACGCAGTTGTCTCTCTCCATTTTGTTTTCTAGTCTTAGCTCAGCCATTGACAAATATGATCCTTAGAGAGTAGCTTCCCTTTGCTAAGTAGGAATATTGGTCAGCCTTGTTCTTCTTACACTCCGTCTCCATCCCTCTGTCTTCTGGATCATCACTTCTCTCCTCCCTTGGCTCTATTCAGGACACAGAAATATACATCCTATCTAGCTGTTTGCCTTATCATGCCTGTGGAAGCTCTAACATTGAGAATAAGTGTGAGCCTATGCCTACATTACAAAGCATATGCCATTATGTCTCAACTTGCTATGCTCTATCGCTGAGATAGCACAGGACAAAGCTGGGACTTTGATTCAAGGGCTTGTTGGCGAAGATGTTACATGGTATCCATAAAATCCTGGTGCTTCTTTATGGTCTAATACTTACATTGTTCATGTAATAGAACACATTTGAAATTGGCATTTAAGTACAGATATAGTTTTACACCAACCCGTGATGCTCAATGTATATTTCTGACCACAACAAATTTTCTACCGTTTTCTCCAGAACTAGAAAATTAAAGTCAATGACAGCATTGAGAACATAATTCACTGTGTAGTTTCTGTTGTGCCTACAATTTGAGTTATTTATGTTTAAAATTACATACCTCAAAATATGTCAATACTGTCCAAACACTTTATAAAAACCTGTATTTCTTTTTTTTAAAAGTCCTGATTTTGTTTATTGAAAAGACAAAATTGTAATCAAGGAAAATTGAAGTGAAAATAATTCACTATTCAAATACATCAGCTGACTTTATTCTTTTTAATTTCCTTTCTGTCCTGCACAGCTATACTTGCAATTCAAGGAGGTGTGTTTTCTAGTCTCAGCTCAGCTATTAACAAATACGATTCTGAGAAAGGAGCTTAACTTTAATAGAGTGGGAATAACTGTCCAGCTCATTCATGTTACTGGGTAGTTATGGAAATCTGAGGATAATACAGGTGAAAATGATTTACATATTGGAAGCAGCCTGAAATGCCAAAAGGATTGTTATTTTGATCAAAGGCTTTCATTTCATGATGATGTTTTCCATCTCTCCAAAAGCTGTTAACATCTGTTTTTAGAGGATGGCAAATACAAGGTAAAATGAAGAAAAATAAAAGTATCTGCAAAGATTTCAGAGTATTTGACCCAAAGAAAAAAAACCCTGAAAATTGACTTACTCAGTATTCTCAAGTATGTGCAGGCCTATGATAAAGTGAGAGCAGAAACCAGTTGCTGCCCATCTCTGCAGAGGTCAAATACAGAAGTTATGGGCTTCAACTGAACAGAGAATTTAAGTTTTTTTAAGATCAACTTCCTGACTGTGGGGATTTTTACCAACTAGAAGGGGCTAGAATAGCACAGGCTCTTCTGCCCTGAGTCTCAACGAGCGTTACTTGTCTATTGTCATGTACGAACTGTCCCAAAACTTCATGGCGTAAAACAAGCACCATTTCATAGTGCTCATGGAATCAGTCGGTGGGTCAGGGATTCAGACAGGCACAGCAAGAATGGCTCGTGTCTGCTCCACAATGGCTGGAGACTCAGAAAGATTTAAGAAGCTGGAAGTAACTTGCAATGTAGGGCTGACATCGTGTGTAAGTTTCTTTACTCACATGTCAAATGCCTGGCATCACGTTGGGCATCTCTGTTAATGTAGTATCAAGACTTATGTCATTATTGCAGCCTCAGAGTAGTTGAACATCTTATATGTGGCTCTAGGCTCCAACAACAAAGGCAAAAGCTGCATGGCCTTATATCACTTAGCTGTGGAATCATATAAATGTCAGTTCTGCTCAACTGGGATGGTGAGAGTAGTCAGAATCCAGTCCAGATTCAAAAGGAGGGAATGCAGACATTACTTTTTTTAAAAAAAAAAATTATTTTATTTTTGAGAGAGAGAGAGAGAGATAGAGAGAGAGAGAGAGTGGGGGAAGGGTAGAGACAGAGGGAGACACAGAATCTGAAGTGGACTCCAGGCTCTGAGCTGTCAGCACAGAGCCCGACTTGGGGCTCAAACTCACAAACTGCGAGATCATGACCTGAACCGAAGTCAGATGCTTAACTAAGCCACCCAGGTGCCCTTGCAGACATTACTTCTTAATGGAGGAGTGTCAAAGAATTTGCAGCCATGTTTGAAAACCAACACAAGAACTGACTTTTCATTTTTTTATTCAGTCACCCAACATTTGTTAAACACAGATTCCAGGCTCTAGGTTAGGAAAACTAAAACGGATTCAGCATGTCTCTGCCTGCCTTGAAGAGTTCACAGTCTGGTCATGATGGAAAAGGTAGCCTGGAGTTAAGGTGACAAGCTTGGAGAGGGACCCTGAGAAGCCCATTTGGGTTTTCTGCCACAAAGGCCCTTTCTCCTAGTACTGAATGCTCTAGGGGAAAAAATGCCTAGTCCTTCTGAATTCAACTAAGCTACAAGTAGTTTTTCAATTTGTTTTTATTTCTACCCTTTGGCTTGTGCTTTCTGGATTGTGGGCACTGGGATTCCTAATCATTGGCAATGAGTCCCATTCTAAATGTAAACAGATGGAGAAAGTGCCAGCATGGCCGAGCATAATACATTCTAATGCAGTAACATGCTGACACTGGTTAGGCAAATGGAGCTGCATTAAACAACTGTGTTTGCTCAGCCCTTTCCAGGAGGGCTCAAAAGTTTCACATCAGGGAGGCACACAGCCAATACTCTCTCTGGGTCCACCTGGGAGAGACTTGGCAGCACCATTTCAGCGCAGGAGACATTTGAGCAGCAGCCTGTTTATGAGCTTTCAGGGGAATATACTATGTTAGCCACAGTGACTTTTAATCATTTCTTTTTTGTTCTCCAGCTTTTGGAGTTTTTGCAATACAATTAAGCAACCTCAAGCCTCCTATTGCCACCACTTAAAATAATTTTGTGACTGAAATTGACCCCATTGCCGGGTGGACCACATTTGACTCAAAATCAGTTTTCTGTTTGTTCTGTCTCTCCCCATCCTTCCTCCTTGGCACAGTGAAAGACTGAATGAGCTTAATTCACCTTCCAGTCCAGTAGCAGAGTTTTCTTTCCCCTGTTTTCTTTGGTCAGGGCCAGAGGAGGTAGCACTCTATTGCTGGCAGTGAAGGATGTCTGCCCAGAAAATCATGTATTGAAAGATCTCTGTCCCTCTGGCCTGAACAAGATGTCCACAACTAACTGCCACTCTGATAGTCTTGTGGCATAGTCACCTCTAGAAAGTTCAGTAAATTCAAATGTCCTCCAGTTAAGTGTATTAACTCACGAGCAATAGTGGCATAATAAACATTTATTGAGCATTTAGTATGGGCCAGGTACTTTGCTGATCTCTTTTCTTGCAGTATTTCATAAAATCCCTACTTTATGAGTGACAACTTTGTGAGTCAATCATTATTATTCATTTCATAGATAAGGAAACAGAGTCTCCTGGAGGTAAAATAACTTGCCCTGGACACTGTGGATAAGTTATCAGAGTCAGGATTTGGACCGAAGTCTGTCTTACCCTAAAACTCTTGTTTACAGTTTGCAGTTACTGTGTAACTGTACCGTTGCACAGTTACTCAGTTGGCAAAGTGAAGGACTCTGGGCGTTTGGGAGTTCAGAATACGTGCAGTCGTGTTTTGATGGTGAGGGCCAGGGCAGAGAAAGAGTATGGTATTCTTCCTTAGTGAGAACACTCAGGACACTATGAAGATGCAAAAATAGGATATGTGTTGGGGGGGGGGGTGCAGAACATAAGTGCACACATTTGGGATTTATTGAATATATACTATGTATAGAGAATTATAGCAGGCACTGAGGTATGGGGTTAGCCTTATTGACCCATGGCCCAACATACTTTATCTGCCTCTACTTGCTGGCTCTGGGTTAATGGAAGGAAGTATAGAGGGGTCCCCAGGCGGAGGCAGCAGTTTCTCCATATTAAGTTCTCCTTGTCCCTGGGATTTTTAGCCCACTGTGTTTCCCTGCCATCTGCCAAAGACATAACCTTATCATTGATGGTTGTGAATAATGCCTCATCAAGTAAAACTGAAAACAATCACAATAGTAGCTCCTATTTACCGAGTACTTACTAAATGCCAGACAATTTTAAGCTCTTAATATTTATTATAATAAATCCTAATCACTCAGTATGGTGACTGCCATTATTACCCTCAGGAATTGAGGCACAGAAGGATTTAGGGACTTACAGAGCTTTATATCTTTCTTTGGGTCAGTTGGGATTGGTGTCTCACACCACTTCCTGCTCCTATGGCAGTGAGTGAGTTTTGAGGAATTACTGATACATCAAAAGCATAAGTATGGTGTAGTGACCAGCAAGGGGAGTTCAGGAGTCACCTCTGAGAGGCAAGAGGAAAACCTTTTTTCAGCCTGAAGAACAGCAGTATAAGGGAAAGCAGCACCCCAGAGTCCCAGGGGATGCAATCTTCCACAGAGGGGCTTGGAAACCCATGGAAGCCCCTGATGTAAGCTGCAGGAGCTTTGTTGGTGACCCAGTGGACTCAGGGCAGCTGGGCTCACTGCATGTTGTCATCCTGGGCTTGTCCCTGATGGACAGGAAGTACTTTCTTCAAAGTGAGCACTTAGTGCTGACTGAGAGAATCAATGGGAGAGAGGGGGCTTGGAGGTGCCAGAGGAATCATAAATATTTTATACTGTTGAATCAAATGGAAAAGGCAAAGCTATTTCTTTTTCAAATGGAAGTGGCGGAGACTTCATTCCATTCAAGATTAATAGGCGCACTGCCCAGTCATCAGAGCTTGGAGAACAAAGCAGAATGAATAGCCAAGATTTGAAGCACGGAAGTGGAGCTAGAACATCCAGGACTGGAGAGGGGTGTTTAGGTATTAACACTGAAGGCCGTGAGGTAGGCTGATCTGCAGACACGTTGTCCTTCATACATTCCTGGACAGTGTGGATAGTTGGGGCATTCTTTTCAAAGCACCAAGAAGGCTCAGGTCTTGCTTACTAAGCTACAGCTGACCCTTGAACAAACACTGGGGTTGGGATGCCAAACCCCTGCAGAGTCAAAACTCCACATGTAACTTTTGACTCCCCCAAAACTTAACTACTAATAGGCTACTGCTGACCAGAAGGCTTACTGATAACATAAACTGTCCATTAACACATATTTTGTACTTTATATGTATTATATACTTTATTCTTAAAATAAAGCAAGATAGAGAAAAGAAGAAAAAATACATTTACAGTCCTGTGCTATATATATTAAAAAGATCTGTGTCTAAGTAGACCCTCACAGTTTAGAGCCCTGCTGTTCAAAAGCCAGCTGTACTTATATAATGTGAATAAAAATACTTGGAGTATGTGTCTTGTGAGTTTGGCTGGAGCAAAAAACCCAGAGCTTAAGTGTGCACTCCTGTGGGTGGAGAACCACGAAGAGTGGCCTCATCCTTCCCTCGCCCTCAGCCAAAGCCATCATTCCAGAATGCTGAGTATCTGGGCTATTTGTAGAGATGGACTGGGACAGATACCTCACCTCTTCCTCTGGGAATTTCCTTTCATGTTTAATAACTTCCAAAGGCAAATGGAAGGTGATTTTCCAAGGCATTCCTTTGCATGACCTATTTCCACAAGCGGTGTCCTTGCCTCCACTTCCTGCTCATCTCTGTGGCATGTGGTGGTGCTTCCTCAGGCAGTGCCCTTTTTCTCTTGAGATCTGACATGTTCTTAGGAAGTCAGTTCAGAATTTATAGTCAGGCCAAGAAGTGGATCAGCCAGGCCTTTGTGAAAAGGAAGAGAGGAAGGTGGAGTCTGCCATTCCGGGGCTTTCCCTGGGCTTAAGATGGACTTTGCTGAAACACTGCCACGCTGCTCACCCTTTTTTGCACACACTATCCACAAACCTATGTTGGTTACATATGGCTCTAGGCCATATGAAGAAGACCAGCTCACACTTCCTGCCTGTCAAGGACATTCAGATATTCCACTTTGCCTCTTACTGTCACAGTTGTAGCCAATGCCCAGATCCCTGCTATGTTCATGCTCACCCAGGGGACAGCTAGGCTGTGTGGGACTGCCTTCTGCAGCTCCAGAAAGGAGGACCATCAATCGGAAGACTCTTGACCTCAGAGAGAATGTAACCTAGTTTGGAGTCATGGGGGAAAAACAGGGTCCCTCTTAACCATGATACTCACCGCTGCAAGAGTCAGTTGACACACTCAGCCTTTGGTAATCACCTTCAGCCAGAGGCACAAGGACTTTCTCTTTTCCATCCATGTGCATTTCTGACCACATGTCCCTACTGCACAAGTGCCGTCTGTGACCCCAGAGGCGGGGTGCAGCACGGCTGCTCCTGCTGTTGCAGAAGCATCTGGCCCCTGCAGGCCTCCCCACTCTAACTTGCCCGTCCTGGCGATCACACTTGTCTGTTGCCTGCAGAGATGCTGCCACAGCCTTCTCAGTAGGGGTGGTGTAAGGCTCAGGACAGGGCTGCTCTTCCCTTGGAGTCAGGCCATCAGGAAAACCTTCACCATCCACCATTAGAAAAACAAAACAGGGGCACCTGGGTGGCTCAGTTGGTTAAACGTACAACTTTGGCTCAGGTCATGATCTCACAGTTTGTGAGTTCGAGCCTGGCATAGGGCTCTGTACTGACAGCTCAGAGCCTGGAGTCTGCTTCAGATTCTGTGTCTCCCTCTCTCTCTGCCCCTCCCCACTCATACTCTCTCTCTCTCTGTCTCTCTCTCTCTCTCTCAAAAATAAATAAACATTAAAAAAAAAAGAAAAAAAAACAAAAAAACTCTCCTCTTCCCTCAAACACACACACTGGGTTCCAGAATAGACATTTAGAATTCATGTGTTGGGGGAAATAATGTTAAGTCCCTCTCAAGGGGCTTTTTTTTTTTTTTAAACTACACGGAAGATTCTCGTTTGGGATCACAAAAGCAAAGGGAGAAATAACATTTTCTTTGCTTTTTCCCTCGCTGCCTTCCACCTGCCCTCCCCATATCCCAGAGCCAGGACTGCAGCCGGCGTGCAGCACGCACACAGCGGGCAAACGGCATGCATGCGTACCGTACCTGAGGGTTGGTGGGTGTGCGGATGCAGGAGGGATGTGCCTGGAAAGTGGGACCCTGCCTCCGTGGACTGACAAGGAGCAAGAGCAGTTCACTCCATTATAAAATGGGCATCCATTGTATGCGTAAAGACTGTGCCGGGGGTGGCGCTCAGTTCCTGAGTCTCCATTCCTGCAAGGACAGTGGCTGGGGTTCATGCTTCCCTTGGATGTCCGGAGCCACTTCTCATGCAGCGGGTTCCCACAGGGCTGCCAGTCAGGCCACGCGCGGGCCATGCGCGCGCACACACTGGATGGTCAGCAGGCCGCAGACCACTGTCAGGGACACAAACGTATCTGACGCATCCAACACTTTATTTTCTCCTCTGCCCTTTTTCTTCCATCTTCCCCCTTTTCTCCCTTTGTCTCCCTTCTGCTTGCCCAAATTTTCTTCCTTGCCCAGTTTTTTGAAACCAAGATATCTGGCTTGCTCCCATCCCCTAGTGACCTTAGAAGGGACCCTTACCCCGCTGGGCTCCACTTTCCTCATGCACAGAAGCAGGAGATTGGACTACAGCTTAGGAACATGACGTCAGAGCTGACTTGCTAAAGTGATGACAAGGGTCCCGAGCCTTCTCCAAACTGCCCTGGCCAGCCCAGCCGGGCAGCTTCAGAGGGCCTCCGAGGAACTCACAGGCTCCAAATCACACTATCATTCAACCGCTGAAGTCAGCTTTAACAGTATTTTTCTCTCCTGCCCACATTTGGTGCCACGGGGGCAGAAGGAAAGCAGTTACTAATCCCACCAAGCTGCTGAGGCAGCATTTTCTCTGGCTGTCACAGCGAGTGTGCCATCCTGTAAGAGGCATACCCTGCCAGTGAGGGTGGGGGGTGACCTTGGCTCAGCTCCCCCCTTTGCCTCAGCATCTGAGCGGAGCCAAACAGGAGCTATAAAAGGTGCTGCGGGGGCCAATGAAGTAATGTCTGCAAACGTTTCAGAGATCTTTGGGTTTGCAAAGCATTTTTCTTTCTAATTCTAGAATGAGACTGTCCCTTTAGAAAAGAAACAAGACCATTTGTGGGGTGAATTTATGCTGTGCACAGTAATCCCATAGACAAGCTATGGTTGAATCCACCATCCTGGGCAGGGCCAAAACATAACCATTTAAATTATTTACATATAAAAAAAGTGTTTCTTCTCATCCCCACATGGATATTGAAATGGTTCTCTAATATTATAGTTTTAAAAATAAGCTCTAGGTTCATGACCTCAGCTTCAGGGAATCTTTACATCCTCATCAGGTGACAGCATCAGTAGTCAGTCAGCTCCAAAAAGCATGTGTGCTTCATAAAGCCTGACTCAGCCCTGGCCTTTACAGGACTCTCCTGTGGGATGCAAGTTTGGGTTTAAACTGGGTTTTTTCCACACTGGGCAAGTTTTAGCAAAGCAGGGTTGAGAAGGTGGCAGTGCAGTTGTGATTAATCTTCTCCACAAAAGATTAAAGAGGAAGTTAACATGCATTTCACAGAAGCTGCTGAGGCTTAGAAGAGTTTGTTTTAGTGAGAATTTCAGATGCAAGAAACTGTCAGGAGCCATTTGCCATCAGGAATGTGACCTAATTGATTGATTTTCCTTCACTGTCCACAAGACTGGGAATCGAATCTGGGAAATGACGTAGATGTCACCAGTGAATTTTCCAAACTGTCCATAGCCTTCCAACCGTGTGAATTTGTTCCAGCGGAAAGAGCCAGCTCCTTGAAATGTTGCTCCTCCCTTGGAAGCTGATGTGAAGATGCTGATAGTAACCACCAGCCGCGCCTCTTCAGCAGGCTGTGGGAGCTATAGCTCATGTTAGTGTTCAAAGAACTGAGGCTTCAGATTAGAGAGGATTATTATATTGAACTTCATGAAATTGTTGATATTTGACCATTTTTACCTATTTTTCATGTGATTTAACTTAGTGTGTGTACTTGAGATTTGATTGTGATCTTTTCATTTCGTGGTGGTGGTAAGACCCCATGTGGCATTTAGAATGAAATCCTACTCTTGCTCAAAGGTGCAGTCTGATTTAGAAAGCATGGTCAACCCATGCCACCCCAGGCCTGCAAAGCCCCTCATGACTTCCCACTGCCCCAATCATAATAACTCTCTCCAACCCTGGGGCTTCACTGATGGTGGGCTATCGATAGGTATGAAATATTACCTTTATTTACAGATATTTGTATTCATAAATTCCTTTAAAATTACAAATTCTTTGAGGATGTGGACCATCACCACATCTTTGTGTCTCCTAGATGTCTTTTCACATAATAAACACATTAATTATTTACTGGTTGGCTACCTGAATCTTGAGATTTTTACTAGTGTAGCCAAATTGAATCCTAGCAGTCAGCTCTTTCAGAATTTGTAATGGAGCTATAGTTTTTGCTTTGTGTGACAAAAATGATTATAGTCCTTTATATTAGGATTAAAAAGACCGTTGTTTTTTAGGGTCTTAAAACCTAAATTAAAAAAACAACAGTCTTTTTAATCTCATGAACTGCATAGCATTTCGATGGTGTACACTAATGCAGCTCCCTTTGTGTTTATGTGATTCGCAGAATACCAGTAGCTCACCAGTATCCCCAGTCCTGCACTACACTAGCTTGCAGTCTATGTTGCTGGGGGCGGGGAGGACGGGCGGTAAGGGTCACATAGGGCACAGAAGGGGTTACAACTACCTAAGCCTGTGCAGCTAGACCACAAGTGTGAATGCTGATTTGACCAGAAATTGAGGAGCCCAGGAGCTTCCAGTTTAACATGTTAACGTTCTCAAATGGAACTCGTCATCACTGCATCCTCCCTGCATGCCCCGCTTCTACTGAACCACTCCCCTTACTGTGTGCCTAGTCTTAGCAAATGGCTCTGATGTTCCTCCAGATGCTCAAGTCCCAAGCCTGGGAGACCAGGTGGACTGCTGGTTCCTCACCAACCCCTACATATCATTGAGTATCTCACCGTTCCTCTGTTCTGTCTCCTTTCCCCATTACCAGCACTGCTAGATTCCAAGTCATCCACGTTTCTTTCCTGGCTTCCCTACTGACAGCTCTGCTTCCACTCTTGCCTCCTTAACTCCTCCACCAGAGTGAGCTCTATAAACTGCACTTATGATCATGTTGCTTCCCTGCTTAAAATCCTTCCTGCAAGTCACACAGGCCCTTCTTGATCCAGTCCTGCCTTCCTCTTTAGAGCCCTCATTCACCACTCTCCACCTCTGCAGCTATGCTGAACTTCCTTGCTCCTCTGAGCTTTCATGTTTGCTGCTCCCTCTAAATGGTAGCCTCACCCCTGCAAATGGCCAATCCCTATTGAACCTTGGGGCTCCATGCAGGGGTGGCCTCCTTCTTATGTTCACCCAGGCTGGGTTGGATGTCTCTCCCTAGTTCCCACAGTACCCTGAACTTATCACTAGCAGATAAGTTGGAAACTTTAGTCCAGTAGCTGCTCATCTTAGCTGGTGACGATGTGTTTCCTACTTTTCTTTGCTTATGTGATGTTAACATTATTCAAAGATCCTTGTCCTTGGTCTATTCAGTCACTTGTTTCCTTTAGAAAGGAGTGGGACTAATGATGATCAAACTCTAGCTCTTGACATGCTAATCCTAACCTTGAATGTTTCTATACACGGCATGTTACAGTGGGCATTAATTTATGGGCAGTGGAGGTAGCCACAGAGCCTTTTAGCTAATTAAATAAAAATGTGCCATACCACTACCATCCTGCCCCCTTGGAAATAAAATACAAAGAGAAGAGAATCATGACATACTGGTCATTGAAGGTAAATCTCCTGAGGTTTCAGAGTCAGGATCTAGTGACCAAGTAAGGAAAGGAAAAAATTCTCCAACTATCAGTCAAGACTCAGTTCTGGCTGTGAATGAGAAGCAAAGGTACCCATAGACTTGGCAAATCTTTACCAGAAATGATGAGCAGGGCCAAAAAAAAAAAATCTCACTTTTCTCAGGGGATAAAAATTGTTATCCACCCCATGCTGTGCTCAACTTTGTCACCTTATTTGTAATGAAGATAGGATAGGCTGCCCTTGAGTCCCAACGGGTTGATGTCTGAACCCTCAACTGGGTAATAATAACCCAACTCTGGGGCATGTGCCTGAAAGTTGGCAGTGCCTGTGACTCATTGTGGTCATACAAGCCTAGTCATTTCAAGGTAAGATTGTGCCAGTTCAACACTCAGTAATACTTTCCAGTCAACGATCATCAACAAACAGGAGATAATCAGTCATCTCTAGATTGTCTTTGGAGCTCAGCTCTGAGGCTCAGCCAGCCCAAAGGGACTGGAGGTGGCAAAGCAGCCACTTTCACTTCCAGCTTATCTGCCAGCTTACACACACCCCATGGCACATCTATCACCAGTGCAGCCCCTTGGCACTGACCTAAAATTGGGGACTTTTACATATTCACTGTGTTTCACAGTGTAAAGCATATTATATAACTGGAATAACATTGAAAACAACCATGTCACTACTTTGTTCTACTGGGTGAAGCTAAAAGTAGAGGCGGGCATTCAACTGTGATATAAGCAACAGAAACCATCAGAAAATCACCTTACAGAAAAGGTCCTTCATGGCAGAGACTGCTAAGGCTCAGTGTACCCCGACCAGTGCTCTCAAAGGTCATGTCCAGCGAGGACAGTGGCTTTGAAGGTCCTAGCTTAGAACTTGGCACAGCCACTGTAGACACTGCTCATGCTGCCAATGCAGGCATCGATGCAGGAGCAGCACAGAAAGACAGGGAGAGTGGGGGTCTTGCTGATAATTGGTTTAGTCTAAGCCCAAGTTTAGCCTCCCTTGGTAGACACAACTGTTACTGTTCAGAGTGACTGAAACTAATCAAAGCTATTTGCATAGATGTGCCAAGATTAGGAGATGATGCAATTATGAGCACAGAACTGTGTTGAGGAGTGGTGTGTGGCAAACTCCCCTGTACAAGAGGGGGTCATGTAGTAGCAAAATGGGAGTGTTTTGAAGAGAAAGTCTGCTCATGTAAAATGAAGAGCTGACTCTGATACAACATGACAGGAGACAGGTGTATGCTCCGGGTGCAGAGTGCAGCCTCTCTCCATGGAAACTGTGGGGCAGGCATGGCTAACCGAGCAATCTGCAACTCATTCATAAAACTTGTTTCAACCCAAACAGACTTAACCTCTTCTGTCTTTCATTAAGTAATGTATTAGGATTTAAAAGTAAGAATACTATTTCTTATACATCCTTTCTGTTGGAAGATGCAGTGAAGTGACCAAGGGGTTGGGTGTGTGGGTGGCAGGAGGGAAGGTGACAGGAAAGGGAAGAAATACATAGATTACTTAGTAATCATTAAGGGATCCTTACCTATGTTTTGAATTAACTCCCCCCCTTTTTTTGGTCAATGTTTACACTGAATTTTTACATGTATATGTAATCCTAACAAAAACCCTGGAGATAGCTATTCCTAATATCCTCTTTTGTAGATGAGGACAATTGAAAGAAGCTAAGTGAGTCTCCCTGTATCACAAAGTCCAATTCCAGGTCTCCAAACCCAATGCTCTTCCCTCTGAAATATACTAGCTTCCTTTGGAAAATCATACAGATCAAAAAACAAGACTTTTCTTTTCTAGGATTATTTAGGACTCCATGTGCTCTAGGATTTTTGGCCAGAATGTTAGTTCCCCCAAAAGCTGAGGTTCCACTGTCTGGGAGAAGCTATGAAGGGGGCTTTGGGATTGATTGCCAGACTTCTGGGTTGCTGGGGGTGAGGAGAAGACCCATAGACATTAGGATAATGATATTCGCACAGCTACCCATGGCAAGTGTTTGCTATGTACCAGACATCACTCAGGGTTGAGAAATCCTGGAAGTGAACACAGAATGTGATAGAAAAACAAAGGAGGGGCAGGTCTTTCATCAAAAGGGAATGACAGAATAGTGTGGAGGACAGGGAGAGTTAAGTAGTGCAGTTGTGCATTCATTCATTCAGTAGTTATTTATTGAGAGCTGATTATGTGCCAGCCACTCTCTTGGGTCCTGGGACTATGGCAGTGAATGAAACAGATAATTTTTTAAAAATCCCTGTTCTCAGGGAAATGGTAAGCCTTGATCTCCTTGAATAGGGTCCAACTTGGTGGAGAGGTGAGAGAAGGAGAGGAGATTCTAAATACAGAGATCAGCAGAGCAAGATGGGAGAGGTGTAAGTGACAAAGGAAGAGTGGCTCTACTGAGTAGGGATGGCAGGAAGGGTAAATGGGAGGAAAAGGGGGGCACAAGAGGAAGAACTGAGGGGACAAGGAGGTCAAGATGGGGGCACAGGACATGTGACAAATGATGACAAGGTTTAAGTTGTACCTCTGACAGAGGTAGGATCCACTGTCAGAGAAGTGAAGTCCATGGACTTGCCTGTCTGCTGAAACAGAAGTCACACACAGTCTTGTTTTTGTATCTTCTATCTATGAAAGGACACTGTTATCAGCTGTGAAATAAAACTGTTGTTATCACTTCAAGCATTTGGGGTTTGTTTTCTCTCTTTGAACGGAAGTAACCATGGGTAGGTATATATGTATCTCAGTTTCCCTCTTAAAAACAAGCTGGTATTGAATTGTCATAACAAAGTGTATTCTTTCCTGTAACCAGTATAGAATTGAAAGAAAGAAATTGCTGGAAGGTACCAATGAATTCCATGCTTTATTTCTCTAGTGGAGGATAATTTTTTGTTAAAACAGGAATTGTTCAATTTGCCTGGGATATCACACATATAAAATCCTCTGAAAACACTTGTTTGCTTTTATAGTTTGTCCTGAAAATAGTGCACTGATAAACTCTGTGCTCTTTCTTTGTATATTTGTCTAATTTTGTTCCTAAGTATAGTTTTGCATAACAAAAAAATGGTTACATAACTTTTTTTGTTGGTTTTTTTGTTATGCTTTGCTTCACCTTGTATTACAAATTTGATTTCAGTTTCTAAAATGTCTTGAATTCCTTAAGGGAATTGAGTTATTTGTGTGGATGAATATCTCTATTCAATAGGCCTAGAAGGTAATACTAAAAGTGCTGAGCAAAAAGATGGGTGCATTCTTAACCCTTGTGTCCCCAGAAAGTTCTGTTAGGAAGGGAAAAATAACTGAGGGACCAAACTCCCAACCACATTAAATGCCAGCATCTGCCTGGGTTTTGCCAGGGCTCTATGACCTCATCTTAATTGATCCCTTTATGTGGCAGCACATAGTAGGGTCAGGAAGCCTGCCTTTCTACCTACCATCTGCCATTTATAAGTGTCAAAGCCTTGAGTTCCTCAATTTCACACTGAACGTAGAATCAGCTCTCCTTCCCTCACCTCTCCCCAAGCTAGACCCTATTCAAGGAGACCAATGTCCATCATCCCTATGAGAAGAAGGATGTTTTTAAGGTTTATTTATTTATTTTGAGAGAGAAGGAGAGAGTGTGCAAGCAGGGGAAGGGTAGAGAGAGAGGGAGAGAGAATCCCAAGCAGGCTTTACTGTCAATGAGGAGTCCAACATGGGGCTCAATCCTACAAAACTGTGAGATCATGACATGAGCTGAAATTAAGAGTCTGATCCACTCAGGTGCCCCAGAACAAGGATTTTTAAAAATCTGTTTTGTGTACTGACATAGTCCCAGCACTCGGAAAACTGGCTGACATATAATAAATTCTCAATAAATGGATTCTTAAATTTTTGAATTAAAAATTTTTTTAATGTTTATTTTTGAGAGAGAGACAGAGACAGAGACAGACAGAATGTGAGTGGGGGAGGGGCAGAGAGAGAGAGGGAGACACAGAATACAAAGCAGGCTCCAGGTTCTGAGCTGTCAGCACAGAGCCCGATGCGGGGCTCGAACCCACGAACTGCGAGATCATGACCTGAGCCGAAGTCGGATGCTTAACCAACTGAGCCATCCATGTGCCCCTTGAATTCTTAAATAAACGAATGAATGAATGAATGACTACTTTACTTAACTCCCCTGGCCCTCCACACTCTTCTTTCCTTCCCTCTGGATAGGTCAGCTGCTCCTCCTTCATTCTGCCATCACATTCTTTGGTGTGTATTTCCAGGACTTCTCACCCTGGAGTGAACATCAGGATAATCTATAGTGTCTAAAAAATGCATATCCGAGGCCCAACTCCAGAGATTCTCAGTGATGTGGGCTGGGGGCTGGGTGTGGGAGAAGCTTGGGTTTTCCAAACTCATCTTGCTGAATAGGCTGGGGCTTCCTTGAGGCCAGGGACAGTGCCTGTCCCCTGGTTAAGGCCCCTGTTTTATAAGTGCCCCTAAACTGAGAGCTCCAATAACTTTCTAAGGTGGCTTTGATCAAGCCATCCTCTCTGGTGTGAGGGTCTGCATCTGGAAATTATACTATCAGAACAGTCCATCCTTAATTTCCTTTGTGACTCTAAGCCTTTAACAGCCTCTGCTTGTGAAATGTGCTAGGCAGGGTGTGGAGGGTCAGTTTTGAAACTTGACTGTATAACTTGAAGGCAAAAAATAGTCCCACAGCTGTGAGCCTGTGGCCTGAGTGACTCTGGGTCTAAAGCATAATGAGTTTCATCCCTGATTTACATTCCTCTTGATCTGATTTGCTAAAAAAAAAAAACCTGGTTCTGTCAAGGCTCTTGCTTCATTTGCTTCAGATAGATGCTTGTATTTGCCCAGCAAACCTGGGATTGGAAACAGGACCCATGTCTGTAGGAGAGGAGGGGGCAGCACTGCTTGGAGGGCCACCTAGGAAGACCCTCAATCCCCACATAGTTTTCAGGCTGACTTGAATATTGGAAATGGGGTAATGGCTAGACCTAGTCTTGGGGGTCCAGTGAGACCACCATTCACTCAAAAGTGCTGGGCAGCACAAAGGAAAATCATGCCTGGCTCCATTACTAAGAAGATAGAGTCTTGTCAACAGGGGGCTGATCCTTTACTGAGGAGTTTCAAGGACAAAGATGGGTGGAAAGAAGTTTCCTGGATTGCAAAGCCTTTAAAACCCTCAAATCTTTCAGGAGATAGCAAAAGATAGAAGCGGCTGAAAACTAGAAATTGGCTTTTGGCACTTCTGTGTCTCCCTGGTTGAGCACAACCACCAAAGCCTTTATTGCTTCTTCAAGGTCAGCAGTGAGTGATGGAGCCAACGGGGATGGAGCTGCTGATGGAGGGGAAGGGGGGTGAGGAGAGATTGATGAGATTGATGGGGAGGGGTCGGGCAGGGACTGACAAAACCCAGGCAAGTCTGCTCCCAGGGGCTGAGGCTCTGGAAAACAAATTTGGAAACATTATCCCACAAGATCTCCATTGAAGACATTAAGCCCAGAGGCCCAGAGGGACCCATTGAAGAAAGGAGGCCAGAGCTAGGGATCCAGAGGTTCAGCCGTTCCGGTGAAATCAAAACAGCATGAGCCAAACAGCTCATGAAGAGATAAGGGATTAGACCACGCTTGGAACCATGGAAAGATGAGGGAAATCTCTGACATTCTTGAGGTCCCCATAGAAAAGGGGTTTGTTCAACCTAGGAATGAACTATGAAAAGCCGAATTCCACACTGGGGTCTCCGTTGAAGCATAAAAGACAAAAAAAAAAAAAAAAAAAAAAATCCTCCCACAGGCCATTTGGGGAAATAACACATGATTTGGTCTCATTCTGCTGCGGGGCTAGCAACATCCAGAGTGAACCCCACAGACCTTGGTTTGTGATCGTACTCCCCGAAATGCCAGGCAGTTGTGAGTTTAGAGGATTTGGAACTCACTGATAAAGTAATTCAAAAAGTAAACATGAACCAGGGGTATTTTTATTGTACTTTTCCATTTAGTGGTAAAGCTTTCTCATCTTGGATTGGATCCCAAGTGCTCTGTGGGCAGCTGCCATTCAGTGTTGAAAAAAAAATAAAAATTCAGCAGAGAAGGCTTTATGCAGCTGTTAAGTAATAGGGGTGAGAGGTATCATCAGGAAGGAAGCTGCGGGTGGATGAACGGCAGGTCCTTTGGTGGTAGGAAGATACACGGGGCAGGTATCAGGTCAGGTCAGGCACTGATATTTTATGCTGAACATATTTTATGCTGAATGTTCAAAAAGCCACTTCCTGGAACAGAATGGTTCACACCAAGATTCCCCTTCACAGTGTCAGGGACACAATCTGAGCTCCCAAGCAGAAGTTTTCCAGTTTTTTATGAGTGCATTCCAGGTTAGGGAGTAAATTTTAACACTAGGAAGAGGGCAAGACCTTTGAGGATCTCTCATCATTCAGAAATGCAGAAGGACAAACTTAGGGTGGATGGAGGGGTGGTGGAGAGGGGAAAATGAGTGAGGGGCATTGAGGAGGGCACTTGTTGGGATGAGCACTGGGTGTTGTATATAACCGATGAACCACGGGAATCTACCCCAAAACCAAAAGCACACTTTACACATTGTATGTTAGCCAATTTGACAATAAATTATATTAAAAAAATAATAAAATGAAAGAAATGCAGAAGGAGACTGATTGAAGCCCCCCTGTAGCACAACTAATGTTAATATTTAAAAATGAGCCAGCATTCTCTGCTTTTGTGTTCCCAAGTGTCAGAAATGATGCTATAGGACATTGCATTGTTATTACATGGAGGGTTAGTGGCCTGTGATCCTTGAGAATCAGGGAAGCAGAAAGATTCTTGTCAATGGAAAGCTGAGGAAATAAGCACTAGACTCAGATCCCTGAGGCCTATGAAAGAGGCACTAGACGTGGGGGTGCAGATGCCACCCTGGACCTCTAGTTTTCTTAGCCCTCTAGCGGGCACCAAAGCCCATGGGAACCAAAGATCTACCCCCCTGAACTGGTTATGTAGTGGGGCAAGGATATCAACATGGTCTACTCCTAATCATCTGTGTGTGACAGTTTTGTCTTCATTATACAAGACTGTCTCTGGAAGGGAGCTTGGGGATCCAGTCTGCTGACCATATTGGTTTATTCTATGGATCATAGTGGTTCCTTCCCTCTGTGTCCTGTGCCAGTGCTGCCTTTGTCATTGAGGTGTTGAGGAGGGATAAAAGGCGAGAGTTCCTACCCTTCTTTTGCTCTCTGGCTATATATCCTCCAGGAGATGTGAAGTTTTTAAGTATTGTCCTTCTGATGACACACAGGGTTCATCTATAGGTGTGAGGTTAACTGAATAGAAACTCAATTGACAATAGTCAGTATGACACAGATAACTGAGAAAATAAAGGAGAGGAAGATACTGGTTGGAGTAGAAGATTTGGGGGAGACTAAAAAAATGTACTGAGTTCATTAGGATAACCCTAGGTGCTGTAAAAATATAAACCCTTTAATTTTAATGTCTTAACACAACAAAATTTATTTCTATCTCCAGAACAGTGTGATGCAGGCATTCTTGAGTGATAAAAAGCTTGCCACAGCACGGTAACCAAGATATTGAGTCACTTCTTCTTGCAGTCCAGCTGCCCTAAGACCTTGGAGAAAGAGAGAGGATATGGAGAAGACACTCCTAGTTCTTCAATGCCTCATCTTGGAAGTGACATATATCATTTTAACGCACATGCCTGTTCTGGTTCTGGTGTAACAAATCACCCAAACTTAGTGGCTTACAACAATGACATTTTCTTTGCTCATGAATTTGTGGTTTGGACAGAGCTTTGTGGCGACAGCTTATTTCTACTCCATGTGGTGTCTCTTGGGATGGCTCAAAGGCTAAGAGCTAGAGCTGTTAGCTAACCCACCTCCTTGTAGGCTGGTGTCTGTTGGTACATCAGCTATGGCTGTAGCCACAACATCTACACTTGGACTTTCCATGTGGCTGCTGGGCTGCCACACAGCATGGTGACTGGGTTCCTAGCATGAGTGTCCCAAGAAGTCTGGGCAGAGGCTCTGCCACTTTTTATGATTTGGCCTGATAAACTTCATAAGCTCACCCAGATGAAAGGGAGAGAACATAGAGCTCACTGCTTGATACAGGAGTACAACATCACATTATGAAACTATGTCCGAATGGGACCTCTTGGTGTGGATGACTTTAGATGATGCAATCTGCCACAATTCTATTGGTGAGAAGTAGTCAAATGAAGCCGTCTAGATGCAAGATGAGCTTAGAAAATATAGCCCTTGTGCAGCCACTTGAAAGGGACAATGGTGGCTGGAAAGCCCACATTTTGGGTGTAGCAAGGAACCTCTGCCATGTGCAATAAGGTGCTTTTTCATTTCATGAATGGACCCATTGTAATGCTCACTGGTCAAATGGAGACATCTGCAAAGACACTTTGTAGGGTATTGGCAGAGAAAGCAGCATCCTGCTGCAAGCACTTGAGGTTCTGCTTAAGGAGAGAGTGCGACCATGTGGTGCCCAGATGGCATTCTGACACTCTCCACCTTTAACACATTCCAGTAGAACCCCCAGGCCAAACAGACCTGAGACTCAGCTTGGTAGCTGCAGAAATGTGGCAAGACTGGATACTTGGCCTAAGGCTTTGTCTTCACCAGCTATTCTGCACGCCCTCTAGCCCCTTCATTCATAGAGCTTCTCTGATTTCCCATGGAAGCCAAGCATCACAGTGATGAGTGTAAGGCTCTAGAACATTCATCCATCCATTTATTTAACAAATGTAATAAGCACCTACTATGCTTATTACCACTGTGCATGGGACTGACAGAGGGCAGAGTTACCCACCACAGGATTTGTGCCTGGTTCCAGCTGTAGTCCAGCCTTAGTGTACTTCACTGCATAAAGACAAGATGGCTGGGTAGCAAGGAGTCTAGTGACTTCCGTAGGATATTGGTGGCTGCGTCAATTAACCTAATTAAACTGCCTAACTGGCAAACTACATGCTCCCCATGTCAGATGTGTAAATCAATGATGAAAAATGAAATGATAGGGATATCCTTACTGCACACTTATCTGGGGGTAATTAATTACAACAGTCTGGAATGGTATTTGTGCCTTGGAATATAGAGGCAGCTGAAGAAATTATGCATGAACTGCTGCAACTAATTTGCATTTAATTGTAATCGGCATTCATTTAGGGTCCTGGCAGCTGAGCCGCACCGTGTGTCAGCCAGACACTTCAGCAGATCATGAAGTTACCCTACGAGTGCTCCAGGGACGCTGACTGCATTTGTAACAAGTGGCATTTTGGCATACAAGAAACGTCTTTTCCTCAGAAAAGAGATGAACCATGAAAGAAATGTCAAAATTGGGAATGGAGAAAATCACTGGGTGCCTTTGGAAATGCTTCGCCCCACCCACTCTGGGAAAAAAAATCCCAGACCCTCTTTTATCCTCCCTTTCAGCTGTAGCAGTAGAACTAAAGCATGTTTTTCTAAATTGGCAGAGAATGAGTGGTATTTAACAAAGAACACATCAAATGTGGGACAACTTCATAGGAAGAGCTTAACAGAAAGAATAAAGAAAACAGAGCCCAAACCCTTGCTGTTTTTGATGCCTGTCAGAAGAGAAGATTTCACTGGTCATTGAAGGAAATTATTTTTTTTTTTAGGAAGTTGGAAGCTACTATACAGGATTGCCTCATTTGAGTATATGACATGTAGCCATAAAATCAAAAGACTTACAAAATATTCATAAGCAGGGCTGTGCATTCAGTTACATGCTATTCTTTCCAAAGTACTTATCTTCCATGGCTCCAGACTTAAGCTGACTATGTCATCATTTAAAACATGTTTGGAATTCTTCAGAAACCAAAGCAAATTCTTTTGAATATTTTAGATCTAAAATAATTTAGAACCAAATCTGGGAACTAAGATAGATGTGTAAGATGAGTCTAATATAAATTGTGTGTGTGTGATCACAAAAGAGTTGTGCCATAAAGCAATGAGAATGGTTTTCATATGTGAATTTTAAGCTGGCTATGGTGGGATTTCTTCTTTTTTTTTTTTAAAATGTTTATGTATTTATTTTGAGAGAAAGAGAGAGATCACACAAGTGGGAGGAGAGGCAAAGAGAGAGGAGAGAAGGAGAAGAGAGAGAGAATCCCAGACAAGCTTGACACGGGGCTAGAACTCACAAACTGTAAGATCATGACCTGAACCAAAATCAAGAGTCAGACACTTGACCAACTGAGGCACCCAAGTGCCCCTGGTGGCATTTCTTGAAACGTAGCATTTCAAACTCAACTTGTTTGAAAGATATAAGCGTTCCTGGAAAGTGTCTATGGTCCAATGTGTCCCATGCTTATTTGGCCATGAGATTCTTTATTTGTACATCTTTATTAATAGCCTGTATAACCACTATTCCTCCAAATGTCCTTTGGGAAATGGTGAACTACAGTAATCACAAAGAAAAGGACACGCAGGAACTCAGGAAGACAGTAGAAACTTCTGGTAAGACAAGGTAAATTGATCTCATACATCTCTTTTTCCCCTCCCAATGTGCCAGCAAAGGAATAAAAAAAAAAGATGTAAACTCTCAAAGGTAGTAGAAGACAATAGTGGGCAAATTCCTAGGAAATGTGAAGCCCATGGTGGTGTCAATAACTTAGGAAAGTGGGGGATCTAAACCTAGGTTTCAGGAGGAGATACTGTTGAGAGGTGAGCTGATTTGCCCTCAGCACTGAGAGAGGATCAGAATTTGAAGGTACAAGATAATTGCTTTAAAACACAGTTGGTTCGATGAGATGTTATTGTGGAGTGAATGTATTGCCTGCAAGATTCCTATATTGAAACCTGAATGCCTGAGCAATGGTATTATGAGGCAGGGCTTTGGGGAGGTAATTATAAGGATTAGATGAGGTCATGAGTGTGGAGCCTTCATGAATGGAATTAGTGCCCTTGTAAGAGTCACCAGAGAGCTTGCCTCCCATCTCTGCTCTCCACTGTGTAAGGCTGTGAGAAGCCAGCAGTGTGTAACATGGAAGAGATCCTCATCAGAACCCTGTCATCTGGGCACCCTGTTCTTGGACTTCCAGCCTCCTAAATTATGAGAAGCAAATTTCTGTTGTTTATTAGCCATCTTATCTATCGTATTTTGTTTTAGCAGCCTCTGCTAAGACAGGTGCTATAATATGGAAGCCAGTAGAAATTCTACATGAAGAAAGGTTGAGTCCCCAGGTACATTTCTTTTTCTCATGTCCTCTTTAATCAAGAACTAGAAGTTCATTCTTTTTGGGGGCAAATGAACCCCAAAAGCTCTGAATTCCACTATTTCAGAAAAAGATGTAGAGGGTGGGGAATAGAGAAGGACACAAACAGAAACAAGAATATTAAGTAAATGTATTTACAGTTAATGATGGGCTCACGTATCCCTTTCCCCCACCTGCTTCCATAGTACTGGTAGCCAACAAAATGTCCCCAAATCAGGAGGTCAGATGATAGAAGATTCTTCTAAAGTAGAATTTAAAGGTCCCAGAGAAATGCATATATTGACATTTAGTGACTCTTACCTTAAAAAGGCTGAATTGCCATTTTATCATCTTAGAGTAAAGCCCACTATTTTATTTTGTTCACAGTCCCTCATGCAGTTAATCCGCATCAGGCTTTAATATCTCACCTTTAAATATGAATAACTTCTAAGGCTTAGCAAGTGTTTAAGGGAAACTTCCAGTATGAAAGACAAGACCAAAGCCAAAACCAAAGAAATAAATACCAGGAATAGTAACACATAAGAAAACAGAGATAATGCAGGGAACAGAATAAAATATGAAAATCAAAGAAGCAAACTTGCAAATTCATAAACTTCCAAGTCAAGAAATGCTATCGCATCCATCAAACTAGATAGCATTACTATTAAAAAGGAAATAAGACATACACCAAAAGCAGGGGCACAAAAGGAGAAAAAATAGATTAAGTGGGACCTCATTATAATTTTTGTGCATCAAAGGACACTATTAGGGAGTGAAAAGTCAACCCACAGAATGGGAAATATATTTGCAAATAATATATCTAATAAAGATTAATAACCTTAATATAAAAAGAACTCTTAAGGGCATCTGGGTGGCTCAGTCAGTTAAGAGTCGAATTCAGCTCAGGTCTTGATCTCGTGGTTCATGAGTTCAAGTCCTGCATCGAGCTCTGTGCTGACAGCTCAGAGCCTGGAGCCTGCTTTGGATTCTGTGTCTCCTTCTCTTTCTGACCCTCCCCTGCATGTGCTCAGTATCTCTCTCTCTCAAAAATAAATAAAAACATTAAAAACTTAAAAAAAAAGAACTCTTAAAACTCAACAACAAAAATAACCCAGTGTAAAAATGGACAAAGTACTTCACTAGGTATTTCTCTAAAGAAAATATACAAATGGCCAATGAGCACATGAGAAGTTACCTAACATCACTAATCAGGGAAATTGGAATCAAAACCACAGTGAGGTAACTTTTCACACCTGTTAGGGTGCCTATTACTTAAAAAATCAGAAAATAACAAGTGTTGATGAGGATGTGAAGAACTTGGAAATCTTGCAAGTCTAGAAACGTAAAATGGTAGAGCCAATGTGGGAAACATTATGGTTGCCCTCACCCCTGCCCCAAATAAAACAGAATTGCCATACATATGATCTAGCAATTCCACTTTGGGGTTATAGACTCCCCATGACTGCAAGCTGGAACTTGAACATGTTTGTTCACTAATGTATACAAAGATATTTGTACACCAATGTTCATGGCAGCATTATTCACCATTGCCAAAAGTAGAAGCAGCGTGAATGTTCCTTGATGGATGAATGGATAAACAAAATGTGTACACATGCAATGGGATACTATTCAGCCTTAAAAAAGAATGAAATTCTGATGCGTGCTACAATGTGGATGAACCTTGAAAACATGCTAGGTGATATATCCAGACACAAGGGGATAAATTAAGTGATTTCACTTAAATGAGGTTCCTAGAGTAGACAAATTTACAGAGACAGAAAGTAAAATAGTGTTGTCAGGGGTTGCTGAGGACAGGGGAGGGGGCTGAATCTGGAGTTGTTGTTTAACAAGCACAGAGTTTTAGTACAGGATTGCAAGAAAGTTCTGGAAATGAATAGTGGTGTTTGTGCAACATTATGAATATACTTAATGCAGCTGAATTGCACATTTAAAAATGGTTAAAAGGGAAAATGTTCACGTTAGATGCATTCTACCATAATTTTTTTAAAAGATAAAAAAGGGACTAAGGGGATCCTGGGTGGCTGAGTCAGTTGGGTGTCTGACTGTTGATCTCAGCTCGGGTCATGATCTCATGGTTTGTGAGACTGAGCCCAGCAGTGGGCTCCATGATGACAGCCCAGAACCTGTTTGGGATTTTCTCTCTCCCTCCCTCTCTCTGTCTCTCCCTCCTCCCCACCCCAACCCTCTCTCTCTCTCTCTCTTTCAAAATAAATAAATAAATTAAAAAAATTAATAATCAGAGAACAGGAAAGAGATCATGGAAATTAAAACTAGGATACTCCTTCCACCTTTTTAGTAGGAAGATTAGGAGAGAAGAGAAGGAAATATTCTAGAAAAAATAAAGAATAAAAGGATAGATGGAGATAAGGAAATGAAGAACTAGGAATTTACAGACTAAGTCAGGAAATTGAACATCTTACTGAAAAGAGTTCCAGAAACAGGAAGTAAAGCAGACGAAGTGCACAGAATTATAAAAGGATTAATGCAAGGCAATTTCCCATAACCAAAGGACATAAGTGTTTAGATTGCAAGGGCCCATGATGTGCTCATAATGATACACTGAGGGCTAAAGAAAGACCCACCTACAGGCATAGCATCGTGGAACTTGGGGTAATAAAATCACCCTGAAAGATTCCAGAAACAGGTCACATACAAAGGTTTGGGAATGGGAACAGTACCGGACTTCTCAATTGTCACACAGTAAGCCAGGAGACTTAGATCAAGGCCTTCAAAGTGCCCAGGGAGAATAATTTCTAACCTCTGAGTCTCTGCTTACCAATCAGTAGGAATATGCTGGTAATCATGTTGAAGTCTACACTGAATTCTGTTAAGATTATTTTTACCCTATGGTCCTGCTCTGAGCTAGTCAGACTAAGAAAGAATCTACGCTATCAAACACTTTTTAAAAGCATTTTCAGTTCCTTATTCTTTTTTTTTCAGTTTAATTGAGTTATAACTAACACACAAAATTATAAGATATTTTGAGTGTGCGTCATGGTGATTTGATATATGGATACATTGTGGTCATCTGCTCCTTAGGACAGCATTAAAAAGATCTTGTTCTGGCAGAGAAGCAACTCAGCTTCCTTTAGCATTCTCCTGTTTTTGAACCTCTGTGACTTCCTGTTACTTGGTTTACTCTCTCATTGGCAGGATCACATCCTCAGAAAATGGATAATGTGAGTCCCTATCTAGAAGCAGGTGTCTTTATTCTACACTTACATTTATTGAACAGAACATAATCTAAGAAACATAAGACCCCAAAGTGGAGGAGGCTCAGAATGACAGTTATACCATGAGGCAAACTCAGAAGGACCCCAGGCCATTGTCCAAACAGGATGGAGAACTGTGGAGGGGGAAATATTAATAAGCGTCTGGCAGAGGAAAATTTATAGACGTCTGACAGACTTACTGGAGTATGTGGAGAGAAACCAGGACACATACAAAAAAATCAGGCAAATGAATTAAATGGAGTAATTATTAATCTCAGGAAAAGAATTTGTAGGAAGGAGTATTGACCTGTGTGTTAATGGGCTCAGTGGTGAATAATAATTACATAAGCATATGCAACTGACTATTGATACAGCTAAATCCTGTGAAAAGTCTAGTCAGAAGGGTGGGGTAAGGCAGCAGAGATATGGGGAAATATGCTATATTTCTATATACCATGGTGGGATGTTAAGTGCTGATGTCTAAAGTGGACAATCAAGAATTAGAATCAGCAATATATTGTTTAGAAACATGAAATACTTGAGGGAACATAGAGTATTTAGAGGGAATTTACTCTAAATACTTGAGGGAACAGCCAAAAGAGCTGCTTAATAGTTAACTTTGTGGGGACTATGCCTAGAACATTGGGACAGGAGGAGCAGGAGACTGCCTTTTAGAATAATTTTTATTTTCAAAAACCATGTAGCATGCAAAATCTGTGTTTCAAAAAAATATAAAAAAACAAAAATAGTATTGCCAATGTATGAAAATCTATGAAATAAAAAGTTCTCTGAAAGATAAGGTTGTGGGTAATTTGCTCATTAAAATCTAGAGATTCACTTGTGTGTGGGATGAGCCTCTCAGTGGCTTCACTTGACTGCT
The DNA here is from genome assembly GCA_028646485.1 of Cryptoprocta ferox. Classification (NCBI taxonomy): domain Eukaryota; kingdom Metazoa; phylum Chordata; class Mammalia; order Carnivora; family Eupleridae; genus Cryptoprocta; species Cryptoprocta ferox. The sequence continues at coordinate 104,155,418 of CM053571.1, read as the reverse complement.
TTTGGTATGGAAGTGATTCAGAGGATCCTCTGGTGCATCAGTGATTTCCCTAGCCCAGGAAAATCACAGTCCCCTTAGCAGTTCATTTTGAGAATTTGAAAGGTATAATCTGTAACCTCTGTTATTTTCTTGCCAGGCTCCCACCCTTTTTCTACTCCTGTTGTTGCATGACCACATAGGGTGGCTCTAGCTCACTGTCCAGGTGCCTGATTGGTTGAGGAAAGCAAACTGATTTCCAGGATGGGCACCAGGTGCCTGAAAATTCTAGTCACAAGCCTCTTGAAGGCAGAGATTTTTGCATTTTTTTAATCAAATGCAATGCTACTGACTTTTCTACTATTTTGAGGGCATGATTCTTGGGCTTGAAAAACAAATATGAGCAAGGCACCATCCCCAACTTCAGGACAGAGGTAGACACTTGGCCATAAAGCCAAAGTTAGAAATTTTACATATTTTAATAGATGAATTGGAAGAAATTAATTTTTAAATAGAGATGCCATCATCACCTGGTTTCCCGGAAAAACAAAGCCTGAGGTGAAGCTTATATGCTAGTACCTAGGGATGCTCTCCTAAGGCAGCAATAATGGAAAAAAGAAAGGGATAGGCATCTCCTGGCAGACTTAGGAACCACCTTGCCTGGAACAGTCTAAGGGTGTGCGAGTTGGAGGTGGGATGGCAAGATATTTCTCTGATGGCTTTTGCTTGTTTTGTCCCTTTTAGTCAAAGTTTGCCCCATGTGGGACACTACTAGCCCTTTGAGCAAGTGAGATCCCACACTACAGAGAGCATTCTCAGAGCCTGGAGGTGATGGCAGAAGCAGACTTTCCAGGGAGTCTGGGCAGGTGAGGCTAAGGCATGGGAACTCAGGTCCCTGCCTCAGCAACTGCTGTGATTAGCGCCGTTACCACGATCAGAGCCTAGGAGAGACTGAGGCAACTGGCAGCGGAAGGGGATAAGGCTGGGTGCCAGACTCTGCACTGAGCGGTCACCAAGGTCAAGATGTGGAGAGTGGACTGAGGTGGAGGATGCAATAAAACCTGGGGCAGTCCTTTAAAGTATATTTCTGTTCCTACTGCTAAGCATCCCATCCTCTTGAGAAGTAACCACTGTAAACAGCTTAGTTTGTAAACATTAGCAATTCTGATCATTGGTCAGGAAGCATGATGCCATTTTTTTTCTTTTTGGTATAAAAAAGGAAAACAAAAGGGGCACCTGGGTGGCTCAGTCAGTTAGGGGTCCGACTCTTGATTGCAGCTCAGGTTATGATCTCATGGCTCTTCAGTTATAGCCACATGTTGTGCTCTGTGTTGAGAGCAAGCACGGAGCCTGCTTGGGATTCTCTCTCTTCCACTTCTCCCTCTCAAAAATAAGTTAATTAATTAAAAAATAAAGGAAAACAAGATCTCTCTCATATCATGGTAAACAGTCCTGACAGATGAGTTGACTGGAAGGCTTTAAGCTCCCTGAGGATCTTTGTCACTGCAGACACTTCTGTTCCTGGCACTCAGTAAATGTTGGTCAAATGGACAAGTGAATCAATAGATTTCTCATTTCTTTATTAGATGAGCAGATCTTACAGAACAAAAAATCACACCGTCTGGATGAGCTGTTCTCAAACCATAGTGCACACAAACAACACACAGGGGAGGTTGTGAAAACCACAGACCCTGGTTTCCAATGTTACAGGTTCCAATTCAGTTGATGTGACTGGAGACGGGAATGCACACTTTATAAACAAGCATCTCAGATGATCCTGGTGCAGGTGGTTGGTGGGCCGCATAAGAGAGACCCTGCTGAAAGGTTTCTGATAATCTGTGGCCTTATGGATTTGAAGTATAGAAAACAATCAGGCTGTATGTTTACTTGCATCAAGGACCACACCTAGAGGGCACAGCTGCAAATACCACACTTTCCTTCCTATCCGTGTGGTACCCGAGTGGCCCTCTCGACAGAAAAGGGAACTTGGCAGGGATGTTAACAAACAACCCATAAATGTACAGAGCATAGGACTGCCCAAACAGGGTGGTCTGAGAAGTGCCCAAAGTCCCACTTCTGTCCCCAGGACCCTCATCATGTAGGGTTTCATTCCACCAGACTTTATTAGGCACTTACTTGGTGCCAAGAACTGAAGACAAAAGGTGTTTAAGACATAGAGGTCTTAAAAGCTTTCACTGTGTCTCTGCTTCCTTTGGGTAAAAATGCCACCACATTTCTGGTGAATCCAGTGGCTGGACCAGTGAGTCTGAAGCATGTGATGGTGAGCAGAAGGGAGGTTGGTAGAAGGTATGAACCTGGAAAAACAGGTTTTGTTCATTGAAAGCAGTGAAATTATGCTGAGAAACTGTGTTTTCTCACATTCTACACTTTAAGAAGTGTCACTTTTGATTCACTTCAGCGGGAATGAACACCCCACTCTTGCCTGGAGGCTCTGAGTCTGTGGGTCACTTTGACACAGGGAAAGGAGCCTTAGATTCAAACCAGGAAACAAAGGGCTTGGACATAGCATTCTACAGTTATCTAAACTTGGCAGTTTCCAAGAAAACAGGACCCTGAGTTCATTTCTTAGCACTGCTGCTAATCAGACTGTGATGTTCCTAACAGAAACTTAAAAAAAAAATTTCTGATGGGACATGGCCAAGGCTGCATAGAAAGGACATCTCCAAGGCAATACCACTGCTACAAAATGATGGCTCTCTCTCCTTTTGAAGGGTCACTGCTCTCTTACCTGAGGACAGCTCCTTACCCAGGGACTTCCTCAGCCCTGCTTCATTCTCCTGTCTCCTGAATAATGGAGGACACCTGCAAAACCAGTTTCTAATCTGCTGCTTCATAGTAGCCTCCAGTGTAGTGCTGTTTCCCCTTCCCCAGTCCATCTTTTTATTTTGTTTACTTGTTTGTGTATTTATTTTCAGAGAGAGAGAGAGCGAGCGAGAGCGAGCAGGTCCCAAGCAGGCTCCAAGCTGTCAGTGCAGAGCCCAATGCGGGCCTCAAACTCACGAACCCTGAGATTATGACCTGAGTTGAAGTCTGACGCTCAACTGACTGAGCCACCCAGCGACCTCCCTGTCCCTCTTAAACATCATGAGATGCTCCACAGTCACTGTGGTGTCCCATCACCCTGGGTGCAGCAAGTTAATCAACCTGGATTTTGGGGCTGCAGATGTGTTCCTGCTAGTCTTTATTTGGTGGGCTCTATCAAAGGCAGGCATTGCAAAAATGGGATTCTTCAGGGGCGCCAGGGTGGCTCAGTGAGTTAAGGGTCCGACTTTGACTCAGGTCATGATCTCACAATCTGTGAGTTCAAGTCCTGCATCAGGCTCTGTGCTGACATCTCAGAGCCTGAAGTCTGGTTTCAGATTCTGCATCTCCCTCTCTCTCTGCCCCTCCCCCCCCCAAAAATAAAATTATAAATAAATAAAAAATGGAATTCTTCAGCCCCCGGTGCTGCACTGGCAAATGTTTCACAACTAGATCCCTGAAGAGAAAGGAAAAGAAAGAAGCCCTGATTTGTAGAGCTTGCCAGTGTGCGTGGTGTAAATATTCCCACTCTGATCCAATTTCAGCTACCACTGTGACTTCACCCAACACGGAGTTGGGAGGAGACACGCAGGGTCAGCTTTCAGGTAGCCCGCGCTGGTGCCACCACACCCCAGCCGTCTCCTCACCCACCTTCCGCAGGCAAAAGCTTATCTTTCCTTGCATTGAGTTTTCCAGAATTCGTTTCTCCATGGAGGAGCCTATGTTCTTTTCTTTTCTATTTTTTAACGTTTATTTAATTTTGAGAGAGAGAGAGAGAGAGAGAGAGAGAGAGAGTGAGTGGGGGAGGGGCAAGGAGAGGGAGACAGGATCTGAAGCAGGCTCTGTGCTAGGAGTCCTGATGTGGGGCTCCAACTCACAAACCATGAGATCATGACCTGAGCCGAAGACGGATGCCTAACAGACTGAACCACCCAGGCGCTCTCTATATTCTTTTCTTTCCCTGAATTTGTGCAAGGCATCTGGCACCCAGCTGATTTATAAGCAAATTCTGAGGAATGTCATGACTGAAATAGAAACTCATGCATAGAGCACTTGCTATAAAGATTGGCAAAGAGCCAGGAACCCTGAGTTTTAGACACTAGGAATGATGCATCCATCCAGTTGTTACTGTCACTTCTTCACCAAAGGTGGCTTCATGGTTAAGGCAGAAGCCAAATGGTTTCATACTGGAAAAAAGAAACACCCCCACTTCGATATCAACACCAGCTCATCTTGCTTTGGCCTGGGCTTAATCTACAAAACCTTCAGTGAGACCTGACTTTTTTTATGCCACAAGGAAAATTATCTTTGTGGAATACCCATGAAATAATTATAGATAATTGTCCACAATGTGGCAGCTACAAGTTCAGCCACTTGGTTGAGAAATGAATTCCCTATCTGCTATTGCAAGACCTTATTACGTGCGGTCCTGGTGAATTGGTAATGAAAAGACTTAAAAAATATCTGATAGCAAAGAAACTCCTTTCTTAGCCTGACTGGCCTACAGAGCAGGGCTCTAGGGAACTGATGACTGGACTCAATGCAAATTTAAAGCAATATTGCCAGCTGCCTCTTATCATCATCCTCTTGGAACTCTGGGCATGTGGAAACTGTGAAAAGCCAACAGACAAAGATGGAAATCCCATCATTAAAGGGAAAAAAAAAGAGTACTTTTCAATTTGATGAAGAAAAAGAAAGTGGTTTAAGGTAGGCCAAAAAAGTGGATACTATTTTTCTAAAAAGGTTTAAGCCCCTTTGACAAGAATACAAAGAAAAGAGATCTCACTTTTTCAGTACTTTACTCAACAGATTCATGTAGTGTCTTTCTAGTGCCTGGGATACAAAATTGAAGCTCACGATCCCTTGAGGGAGGAAACTATTTGAGCCAGTCACTTGCTTCTTTAATCTCATATCCAACCTCAGACCTTTTCCTGAAAGCTGCATTATCCAGGTCCCCTTAGCAACTGGCTTTGGGCCATGGTTAAGGCAGTGGGAGCATCAGCAGGAGATTGGAGGATGGGCTTTAGGGAGATGCCTGCACATCTGTCCCCATCTCTCTCTGTTTATGGGTGGTGTCCCAGTGGGCCCAGCTCTCATGGATCAGATCCCACCCTGGCTTCTGGGCTCTGATAACAGCTCTTTTTGCCTCTGTTCCTCCAAGCCTGGCAGTCATTGGCACCTTCCAGTGTCACCAAAATCTGCGTTGTCTCATTGTTCCCTCTGTGGCTTATCATCTCTTTCAACACGTTTGTAACTAGTTTATTGATTGAATTCCTCCTATTGAACCATCTGAAATGAGCTTTATTTTACTGTGTGAAGGCTGACCAGTAAAGGAAGTAATCACATAGTTATAAAGTTAATGTGATGTTGCCATAAACAGAGTTTGTGCAAGGTGCTACGAGGGGCCTAGATGGTAACTCTTTCTCAACGGTAGGGATTAGGAGGGCTTATACCAAATGAGAAATTTTAATTGCAGCTCCAAGAATGTGTAGGAAGTTCCAAGACAATCAACTGAGGGAGAGGAAGCAGGAGAGGAGAGAGATTCTAATCATTTGCAAAAAGTATGGCAGTGTGATGGAATATGGGGTTTAGAGGAATGTCAAATAATCAAAAACCATTGAAGAATGGGCCAGGCACAAAACAAGGGAACTACTCGGAAGATAGCTCTTTAGATTCCAGTTTCCACGACTGTGGATGTCACTAGTGCCACAGATACCTTGCATTTCCCAGGACTGAGAGGACGGGAGGAGTAATGTGGAAAAGTTAGCACTGTGTCCTTCCACTCACTTTATCAATGCAAAGGACTATTCACCTTATCAGCAACCACTGGTGAACCTTTAAACCATGTGCTTGTATGTGATTCCTATGTTACTTAAAAATCTCTAAACTGCAAGGCACTCTTGTTGAAAATCAGATAGTGACTTTCTGGGGGATTCACTTCTTGCTTGTCTCTATTCCCCTGTAGGGTGGAGAGGCAGAGAGACAGTTCCCAAGTCACTGATAAACCAACCAAACCCAGGGCTTAGAAACAGCCCAGAGCACATCTGTTTCATCTTTTTCTTTTGATAGTAACACCAATGTATCTCAAATTTAGTCATCACCCTGTCCCCCAAATACACACCTATACAAGGCAACTGTGATCCTTCTGCTGGGGGCAGGTATGGAAGCTTCCAGTTTGAAAAACAAGAGTTTAAGAACTACCACCCACACCATTCTGATTAAAGCAAAAGGATTTGTTTGCTTGCCTTTGAGGAGGATATTTACATTTCTATGCCTTAGCAGCAAAGAATGGTATATTTTCAAAGATGCTTCCTGTCAATTTAGCACTTGACGCTCCCACATGGCCCTGTGGGGCAAATGGAGAGACTTCAGTTACCTGCCCAAAAACCTCCAGTAGACTCTCATCAAGATCAGGGGTTGCATCCAGGTTTCTTTATTTTTTATAGGGGCACTTTCCCCAATTCCGTACAGTCCTTGTCAGTTTGGCCACTCTTGCATCCAGTTTACCCACTGTAGGAGCTCCAGCACCAACATTCCATAAAAAATACAAAAGCTGGCAGGTGGCTCTGATTCTTTCTTAGGCTGCACTTTGCAGACAATGCTCAAAGAGAGTTTTTCAACTCCAGACAGCACCTCTAGGGTTTTCCTTTCTCACTACCAACCGCTTGACCCAAGAGAGAAATGCCTTTCTGACCCCTGCTGGCTACGATGGCACATGCACCAGCCATAAAGAATTATTTCAGAGCTGATGTTAGAACAGACTCCAAAAACTCTCCAACTCTGATTGGACAAGAAGGTTAAACATAAGAAAGTTGACTCAGTTCTGATTAAACAGGCTGAGAAGACAGAAACAAATAATCACCCTGTATGTAGCAATAATGGAGCAACAAAGTAAATATTAAGGGAGCTGCTTGCTATCAATATTTAACTAGCAGATTAATGTACAGAGGATGCACTTGGGAGAATATGAGGGTGACCAGAGAGGCAGAAATGGCTCAATTATGATACATTGTCACAGTGAGGGAAGAGGAAAGAGTTGTCTGCATTGTGTAACCTGAGGTTATGAATGCACAACAGAGGCAATCAAGGGTGATTAAGCAAGGAGATGATGATGAGCGATAATGTCAGGCTTATTAGCATAAAGAATCTGTTGAAAGAACAGAATAGGGAACAAGTTGTAAATTCTGGCGAAGAGTTCTTGCTTAAGATTCCTAAACATCTGTGCCCCCTCATCAACAATTGTCTTAGTATTTTGTTTTTTTGTTTTTGTTTTTTGGTCTTTTTATCTGCTCAACCAGAACAAAGGATCTTAAGGACCATTTCATTTTGAGGCCAACACTTTCAACTGTAACATGCCCTGATGTTCCTGCAACTAAATCTAATTTTTAGTTTATTATTATCTAACCATTTCTCAGAATGGGGATATTATCAAAGTATTACACACACAATTCTTCCATGGGTAAGTAAGTATGGGAAATTCTGAATCAAAGATTAAAGTGTATATTAGCATATCAAAGCAGCTGTGATTGATTCTTCCAGAAGAATGTAGTTCAATGTAGTGTTTCTCAAAAACATCAGTCCACAGAGTCCTTTTTATAGAAGTATCTCAAAGAGCCAAGTTTCCTTTGGAGACTTTTGGTGAAGAGCTTTTCTCTTCTGTTTGTCTTTCCAGTCAGCCTGCTAATTTCAGTTTGTTCCCTCTATAACACAGTCACTGTGTTTTGTCCACATTTTTCTCGTGTTCGGAGCAAGACAGCCACTAGCTGATTTGGGGAGAATCTTTGCACCTGGGAAGTAAAAATGTCCTGCAGCATCATCTAGAGATCCTGTGCTTCCATGTGTGGGGTGACTATGTTGCCCATGTCTTCTTTATAGCAGTGGTTCCACCAGTTTATCTTATCTTTCATGTTAGAACAGCATGCCAACACCTTAACACCTAATAGATAAAAAAATCAGTGTTCTCGGGGCACAGTTGATTAAGCACTCGACTCTTCATTTCAGCCCAGGGTATGATCTCACAGTTTGTGAGCTCTGAGCTGACAGTGACAGGGACTGCTTGGGATTCTCTCTCTCTCTCTCTCTCTCTCTCTCACTCTCACTCTCTCTCTATCTCTCTGACCCTCTCCCATTGTCTCTTTCTCAGTATAAATAAATAAACAAAGAAAAATCAGTGCTCTCAACAGGAATTCAGAAATTTCAATCCCACTTGAATTGTGCCATATTCTGATACTATTCCTCTAAGAGCTAATGAAATATAAATCTCTAAGATTCCAGGAATTTATAAGATCACCTCTCCATGATTTAAAATGACAAGATCCTCAAATTTTTCTCCTGTTTCCTATGAAATATTGTTCTCCACTCCAGTCTGTGCCTCACTAACAGTTCCTCAAGGAGCTGTGCTGAAACAGGCATGATTAATCCTGAGACAGGGTTTAGTACAAAAGGAGGTTAAGACAAATGGTAATGGATTTCAGAGGTCAAGTTTCTCTAAAAGGAACTGTGTTTCATTACTAAATTGGCCACTGTGGATCCGGAAGCACTAGTCAGGTGGTTAGTACCTTGGTGCATTCTCTGTCAAAAAGGGATTTTTAGCAAACAATATGAGATTGTTAGGAAATGAGTTTGAAAAGTAAACACAAGCCACAAAAGTGTAAGTCTGTAAGAGTTGGAAGGTGACTGCTACAGACAGTAATAGGGTCTTCAATTTTTTTTTTCTTATTTCAAGGTTAGTACATTGATTCCTTTCTTGATGTTGAAGACAGTGGTAAAGGTACAATCCTTTTATAATAAACTCTAGGGGATGGCACATTTTCAGATGGAAATTAATGGATGACTTGGCTGTGAGTCACCTTTAATCAAGTTATTTATATTCAGATTGAGATGAGTGGCAGTCTGATTGGAGTTGTAGGTGAGGGGACACTAAGGCACCTGCATTCTTTCCTTGCGTCTTGATAGCTGTCTGCTGACTCTGGCTTTGGAGAGAATCCAGGGAGTCCTTGGAGGGAGCCCATCCTTCCTGGGAGAACAAGAATCAGGTAAAAACAGGTTCATCCCAGGAAGAGCAACAGGGGACGGCCAACGAGGGACATTGGTCAGAGGCCCAGAGATGGCATCTTTAGACAAGGCCACGGGATTGGGCAAAACAAGACAAGAAAGCTGACATTTCTGAGCACCAAGAAATGGAAGAGGTTTTTATTTGGGTCATGAAAGGTAAGAAAAAGAAGGACTAACGGTTTGTGGTAAGGAGAGACAAAGCTGGTTAGGGAAGCATGCCACATACCTTGAACTCAAGCTTGCTTATCCCTGAATTCTGCCTCCACATTCTCACTGGGGTCACCTTTGTCATTTTCCTTTACCCCTCCTTGTGCCTAAGTCTCATACTTTGTGAGAATGGTGATGATCACAATGATACTCAACTCACAGAATTGTGCGGATTAAATAATACATGCTTAAAATAGGCCTGGGCACATGGTAAGCTCTTAAATATCAGGAATATTATTGACACTAAATAAATATCAGCTGTCATTACAGTTGGACTGGGGAGGAGCAGAGCATGAGCAATGCTAAGAAGAAGCGAAACTGTGCCTGTGTATCTCAGCATTAGAGAAACGTATGGGGTGGTGTGTGGGGCCCGGGGCTTTCTGAGAAGAGAAGCTGTTGCAAAGTTCCCAGTGTTGGGAATAGCTTCTTCAGGACTTTTAAGGGATGTACCATATACAGTTCTGTTTTAAGTCATTGATATGATGTGGCTTTCATGACCACTTCTTATTATCCCATCCCCAAGACACATACATTTTACTCCCAAACTTTAAATAAAACTCTGCTATAATAGCCTGTGTGCATGGTACATTGGGGGAGTCAAAAAACAACACAAGGTTCTATGTTCTTTTATTAGGTGGGTGCTGCTTATTTATGTGGCTGTTTTGTGGTGTGGAGAAAAGAGATTTTTGCTAACAGATATGACTTCCTTGTCTTTTTCTCCTAACTCTACGCTCAATCTAATGCTACCAAATTAAACCCTTCTAATCAACCTAAGTAATTCTTCTGCCAAAAATCCCAAACGTCTCTCCACTGGCTGAGATAAAAGTAGCTTTTAGAAGTGGAGGAGGCACCAGTGAATTCAATCCTGTCCTTGCACTGAGGGAGATTATGGGATCTGGAGAGGTTACAGGCCCTTATCATTCCTGCTGCAGAGTCAGAATTTGTACCCAGCTCTTCTGACATCAAGTCCAAAATGTTTTTTTAAGAAAACAACTCACTGGACAGTTTTCTGGGTATTTTAAACACTTTGCCAATTTTCTCTCTACAGGCAGTCTTTGAGTGAGATAGAATTATTTTCATTTTTATAAGTAAACTGCATTTTGATTAGTAAACTGAGATTCAGCAAAGTTAAGTAATGTGAATGAAGTTACATAGTCAGTGCACAATTGAATTTGCATTTTTATCTAGGACTGGTAAATTTCAACCCCATGTTATAGCTTTATCATCCTGTCACTCCTATTTCCCATACAACTCTATAGATCTCTTGAGGACATAAACTGGATCATATATATTTCTTTATGTCACATAACACCTTGTGAAGATAGGTGTTTAGTAAATATTTATGGAGAAAGGAAGGGAGGGAAAGAGGAAAAAAGGAAGGAGGGAAGGAAGGATGGAGGGCAGAAAGGAAGGATGGAGGAAGGCAGGGAGGGAGGGAACGAAAAAAGGAATTAGATAAATACTTGGTCTCTTGAAGTCAAAGCCATTGTCCTCTCCACAATACTAAATGCTATCATGACTATTATTGATCAGAACAAATGCGAGGTATAAGCCTACATTGAATTACCTTGATACATTTCTGGTTTCCATTTTCTATCTTGATGTATTTCTGGTTTCCATCCTTCTTTCATGTGATGAAATATGAATATATTGATTTAAAGTAGCACAGGTTGGTTTGCAAGTTAGCATGACTTATGAAAAGTTAAGGTAATGCTTAACAAAGAAATTTATCTCCACTGCTTAAATGAAAGTATGTGAATTTAGAAGTAAAATTTGTATAATGCAGATAGTTCAAAATACTTATTGCCAACCAGGTGTGAGAAATGACTGAAGTGTCGCTATACAAACATAAACATTTTGCTTGCTTTTACCTCATCTTACAATTTTTTATGTATTTCAGAAGTGAAATGGAATAATTTAGAATTTCTTTAAGATCTATAGCACTCTAGTTTTTTTTAATTAATAGATCATTGTGTTTGTGACTCTTTTCACTTATGGTTTCTGCCTAGCTTACTAACAAGAATGGGTTAGAGGGGCTTAATGGTAGCATTTGACATGTGTTTTGCAGAGCATGCTCTCCGGAGCTCAGAGTAGCAGTTGAAAGTGACTGCAACACAGCATGAAAAATTGGCCATTCTGCCTTAGGAGATGCTCTTTACTTTGGGATTTCATAATAAGAGTATTTTGCACTTGCAAGTGTCTATCTGTGGATCTGTATTTTATAAACATTTGCTCCATGTCCCTGTCCCCATCTCCCCCAGGACTGAGGCTCCCAAGGCAAGCAGGCACATTACACATGGCAAAACTCTGTGCTTGGGCTACTCCACAGAAAGCTTTCACTGAATTCAAAAGGAATTCTGAGCATGATGGGAAAATTTGACCTAATAATAACATTTCCTTTTGAAAAACACCTTTACTAAGGTGCTTACCTGCAAAGTGCTTTGCCTACTATATACTCAAAAGAGTTAAAAAGAGTGTAAATTTAGGAACTTACAGAAAGGAGTTATAAACTAGAACGGCTTTGTGGGGTAATATTGTCAGGTGAAGGAACAAATAATATTGCTTTCAAGATGACTTCAAATCCCCAAATGTTGCCAGGGATTTGATGATGAAGGTGTGGCAATGGGGTGAGATTGAAGTGTGTGTTACCCTCTTTTGTAAGAGAGCCTAGAACGTCTGTCAGCCACAGATTTGCAAGTGCAAGCTGGCGAAGAGTGAGTGCCATGGATCTGGGCTATCGGGTAGAGAAAGACAGGCCTGAGCCAGGCCATTTAACTCTGACCTGTCACAAGCCTCTCCTCTTTAGAATAAATTACTCCCAGGGTGGTTTCTAAAACAAAGATGTTCTTGAGGCCTGTAGCATTTAAATGCTTTATAAACAGTTGTTTCCTTCTTGTGATTTACGCAAATCATTGGCCAGCCAAACATAACCTTCTAGACCTTACTCCATGGGACCTTATACTCTATGGTTTATGGAATTTTTTCAATCATTTACTAACTTATTTATAAAGTTTCCCATTTATTTCTTAACTCATTAAACTCCTACTTTGTGCCAGGCTGGCTGTTCCAATATTCTGACTTACTATATGATCCCAGTGTGGACTGACAGCCTACTGGTTCGGGGAAAAGAAATAAACACAACAAAAAACTCATCTTCCTGCTTGGACCTGTTTGAAAAATGAGAATATAGGCCATTTGTTTTTGGTTCTTATGCTTCCTTCCCATTTGTGGAATCTTCCTTCCCTTCTTGATACTTCCTCCAGGTATCCAGATTCCCTTCAGAGGTGTCTCCTCTCCCAGTGCTCCTGGTTTCCTTCCTCTCCAGAAGGTTTTCCTGACCCCAATGGTTCATCTTCTATGAGACACACTTTCGGGGCACCTGGGTGGCTCAGTCAGTTGACTGTTCGACTTCAGGTCAGGTCATGATCTCACTGTTCATGAGTTCGAGCCCCACATCAGGCTCTCTGCTGTCTGCTCAGAGCCCTCTTCGGGTCCTCTGTCTCCCTCTCTCTCTGCTTCTCTCTTTCTCTCTCAAAAATAAATAAACCTTTAAAAAATTAAAAAAAAAAATGAAAGCCACACTTTCCTTCAATGATAGTGGGTTAACTAACATTATGAGATAAACCAGTTCCTACCAAGGCTTCGACTAGCTAATATATTATCTTCTTAGTAATACAAATGCCTTAAGAACTGACACGTGGACTTTAAACTTAGAGTGATACTTTTAGTTATTTTTAAAATATGCTTTATTTTTTATTTAGAACATAATAAATATTAATTTCCATTTTGTTTTAAGATTTCTTCATTGTTCCCACCTTGACGCCATAAGAAACTGTAGGCCAGTAGGATCTCCCTTCCCTTCCTAGGAGCCATTGTGGGGTATGTAGAAGAACCCAGAGACTTTTCTTCCATTTCCAGCCTGAGCAAATCTCAATGCCATCACTCCTTGCCCCCCAAATCTTTTCCCTCTTCTCATTTACTGTAAGATTCTTAATGTTAATTTTTTAATGGATTAATGTTTCTGCAAAGTTGATGTCAGCTGCTTAGCATCTAGGAAAAATGCTGGAGACAAGGAATTATATGGTTGCCTGCTTGAAATGAGGGGAAAAAGAAAATAGATAGTAAAACAAGCACATGTTACTATTCAATAAATTGCCATGGCACATCAAGTGTTTGCACCAGTCAGATACCTGTTTCTTTCTTTGCTTATTGTAATTTTTTTTTAAGTACAGAAAAATACAGGTTAAGAAGTAACACTCACTAATAGCCCTACTTTTCGAGCAGTAAAGATATAATGCAGATTGATAAATGGATTGACAGAATTATTTTATATAAATGAGATTGTATGATTGTATTGTAGATGCAGTTTTAATGAAAATTATTGAATTTGGTTTTACTCAATGGGAAAAAATTAAAAGAAAATGAAGGAAATGTAGAATGTCAGAAAATGATTCTCTACTACCTGCAATATTAGTGCCTAAATAATCACTTTATGTTCAACAGAGGATTTGGGGAAAATTTTTAAGGAGTCAGAACTGTAATAAAGAACAAACAGGTGTTGCAATCTAAAGTGACATGTTCTAAATCCTAGCTCTGAAACAAGAGGGCATCAGCAATCTCTCCCTCTCTCTCCACTCACTATCATTACATCCTGATATAGGTATTCTAGTCATATCATTCATTTCACATTATTTAAATTTACAACATTCACATTCTGTACGGTGACTTTAATTTCCATGTAGCTTTTACCTTTCACCACTTTCTCCATTCTTGGTTTTCTTATTTTCAATTTATCTCTGAACTGCATGAATTTAAGTGTTTGGTAGTTCTTTCTTTTTTCTTATTACCTTTTTTTTTCCATTTTAGAGTGGGGAGAGAGAGTGCGTGTGTGCATGAGTGGGGGAGAGGGGCAGAGGGAGAGAGAGAGAGAGAGAGAGAGAGAGAGAACCTTAAACAGGATCCACCCAGAGCAGGGCTTACTGCTCATGGGCTTGAGCCCATGACCTTGGGATCATGACCTGAGCTTAAATCAAGAGTCCAAGACTTACATGATTGAGCCACCCAGGCACCCCTGGTAGTTCTTTCAATAGCAGCTCAGGGTATTGTGCTTTTTACATTTTTTGTTTATTTTTAAGAATGTCTGTTCTATATTTGAATAACATTCCAGATAGAGATTTTTTGGTGTTACACTTTCCCTTGGCACTTTGTAGGCTTTGCTCCATTGTCTTAATGGAGACTTGTATGTTACTCTGAGGAAGACTGAGGCCAAACTGGCTTTTCCCCTTATTTCTTAGTAATTTGCCTTTACTGCGTGGATATCTGAAACATTCATTAGTATTCTTATAGCCCAACAGCCTAACTAGAATGTAACTCAGTGTCAACATTCTGTATCACTTTTTCCTGAACACAGTATTATTTTCAATAAGCAGATTCAGTGCCTCTTTATTTAAAGGTCATTTTCTTATATTATCTCTCAAAGCATCCTCTTTTCCTTAGGTGGAATCTCTCACATAGGGATACAAAGTATCTTGATGCTGGATTGCCTTTTATTTTCGATTTATAGTAGTGTTCATCAAATTGCTTTAATAGATTTTTCTTTTTCATCTGCAGTTATCATAATAACCTCAAACCTTGCCTTTCTATGTCAGTAATTATATATTCAGTGGCATTTTTGCTTTTTCTTAAGTTATTTATAAGCCCTGTAATAATGCTATTTTGATCCTCAATTTGTCTTGAGTCTGAAAGCCCCCATTTCTGTCATTTTATTTTTTGTTTATTATGTTCATGTTCTCTACAAAAGACCAAGTAATTGTAAGCAAATTTCTTGTTTTTGATTTCTCTGTTCTTCTAGATTATGATACCTGTTTTTTTTTCTATGATGTTTTCATGTTTTCTGTTATTTGTTTGCCTGGTGCCAGCTTCTTCTTTATCTTGTTATGCTTGGACCACATGGACTGGACCTTCTCTTTGTTGTGATATAGAGTGGGTAATTCTTTTTTTATTATTTTTTTTAATTTTAGAGAGAGAGACCATGTGAGCTGGGGAGAGGGGTGGAGGGGGTGAGAGAGAGAGAGAGAGGGAGAGAGAGAGAAGCCAAAACAGGCTCCACGCTCAATATGAAGCCTGACACAAAGCTGCATCCCATGACCCTGAGATCATGACTGCCGCAGAAATCAAGATTTGGACGCTCAACTGACTGAGCCACCCAGGAGTCCCTAGAGTGAGTAATTCTTGACTCTCTTCTCACTCTATCCAACCTTTAGGGTGAGAAAATGAGAAAGGAAGCAAGGCCATCTTGGTTGGTGTGCAGTCCTCATCAATATCTGGACCCAGTTCTCTCCTCTAAGATTTTGTTAAACATTCTAAAGGACATATCTAATGAGGTGTTAGGTTTGATACCGATATAGCTACAAAGGCCAAAACAGTAGTGAATTTACATAACATAGGTATTTATATTTCTCTTAACTTAATGACCTGAAAGTAAGCAGTCCAGGTTGGTGGTACAGAGGCAGCAACAGCTCTGTAGTGTCAGGGATCCTGAATTTTGTATCTAGTTGTCTGGCAAGTTTTCTATGCATTACAGTGCATACCAGCTCTTATAGCACACCCACATCCAGCCAGTGCAAAGGGAGAAGGAGGGAAGAAAGGACTAGATCTCTCTCTTTTTTAAAGTCAGGACCCTGAGGTTTCAAGCATTACTTCTTCCATATGATTGGCTAAAACATAGTCACATGGCCACACTTAGCTGCAAGGGGGGCTGGGAAATGTAGTCTTTCTTCTGGGGGTCCTGTGTGCGGGTGAAATTTGGGAATCCATTATTAAAGGAAGAAATTGGAGAAGCGGCTGGCTCTGCCTCACCAAATTTCCCTTCACCTAACAGTGGAGTGTAGCTCATTCACAGGGTGTATTCTTGGGCCTCAGACGGCTTCCCCAGTTCAGAGAGCTTCATGGTCCTCTCCTCTCCCCATCCCACCAATTTTTCCTTTATTTCAGGAAATAGTTTCCAAAATAGTTTCCATTTCCCAATTGAAAAAGAAAAGAAGATGAGAACATCCTTTCAGTTTGTGTAACTCAATATTTGACACTGTTAGTGAGAATCCTTCATGTTTTCGACTCACCTGGATGCCCCTCAGGGTGTCGAATCAGGTGAGAAGCCAGGCTATATTGCAACTCCCTCCGGCTTCCACCCCACCCCCCCACCCCCGCTCCTGACTGCTCTAGAGTTTTCTAATTGTTTGGTCTCAAGTTTGAAGTTCATTAAAAAGGTTTTATTACCATTTTTAGTTGGTTTTAATGATTATTTTTGCTGATTTTTGCTAACTTTAATCTCATTTTCATAGTTATCAGGAGAGGGAAAGATTGTGATACAAGGTTTGTTAATTACAATTTTTCTCTCTTTTCTCTTTTACTATTTATAACCCCCCTCCCAGCATTCTCTGTCTCCATCTCCCTCTTAGCTTAATTTTCTCCCCTGCATTCATGTGAGCTGGTTAAAATTATTCACTATTTTCACTCAGAAGGTCCAGGGTATATCTTCCTTGTTTTCCATCTTCCTGGATTTCCTCAACTTGTCCATTCCATGAGTATACTTGTTTTTCTAGCTCTACCACTCTTATTATTTTAAAAGTATCATTTTTACATGTAAAATGAAATCTTGGGAGAAGAGAAAATACTAGCTTATGCTTCATCTGTATTTTGGTATCAGAAGCAGGGTCAAAGCTAGGTTTTTGGAAATCTTTCAATAATCCTCAAGCAATATCACTCAAGGAAGATGTCTGCTTCCCTAACTGATCCTGCAGGTGGCCCAGTTGTGTTCCCCAAATTCATCTCTAATGTTGGCATCCCACAGAGCTAAACTGATATGGCCTCTTCAACAGGGTATCTAGAAAGTTCATCTTACCACAGTTATTAGATGGGCTGCTATGAGACACTGCGGGTGATTTCTCACTTGATAAATCTTATGTGATAATGATGTTGCCTTTGGGTAGGAATAAGGAAAAGAGAAATTTAGACAGGGAGATTGCTTGTCTCTGTGCAAGACATAAATATTAGAGAGATGCCATCCGGTTATTGAGAAATTGCATAACAAGCAGGGTGTGAGAGAAATCTATTTTAAGAAAAAATTGTGGTGAGCCAACCCTCCAAGTCTGGTTCCAGAAAAGTTAAGCCCACCCCTAACTTTGTCTCTTCATTTCCCATTTCTTTCAAAATTCTCTTCTCCGAGCTGCTCACCATGGTTCCTTTATTCAACAAATATTTACCACTGCCCTCATGAAATGTGCATGCTTAGTGTGGATGAATAATAACATGAATGAAAGGAGATACATTCTATGGAAAGAAATATAATAGGGAGTGGAGATGGGAACTGCAGTGGAGAGGGAGAGGCAGAGCTCTGGGCATTGTTTGCCTTCCCTGCTTATGTTTGGGTCACATATGGACAAAAACCTTTCCTTGTTTCCTATTTGGAGAGTTGAGATCCATAGGGACTTTAAAAATTACTAACTAGTACCAAATAACTAAAAACTAAATGACTAAATATTACAGGAAAATAAAATAGAAATACACAAAATGTATGAGAAATATAAAAGGCTTCCCCCAAACTCACAGAGACCTCCCACATACTGCCTCCTAAGGTCCTTATTCTCTGGACCCTATGGTTTGAAATAATTTCATAGGCCCTTAGTTCAGTTTCCTCACTTCCTATCTCTTGACCTGCCTCCATGTGGAGGATGCCCCCTCCTAATCCAATATTCAGAAGTCTCATTTATTTTATTGTATCTTATTTTATTTATTTTTTATTAATAATTTATTTATTTCTAAATTTACATCCAAGTTAGTTAGCATATGGTGCAACAATGATTTTAGGAGTAGATTCCTTAATGCCCCTTACTCCTTTAGCCCATCACCCCTCCCACAACCCCTCCAGCAATCCTCTGTTTGTTCTCTATATTTAAGAGTCTCTTATGTTTTGTCCCCCTCCCTGTTTTTATATTACTTTTGCTTCCCTTCCCTTACGTTCATCTGTTTTGTATCTTAAAATCTTCATATGAATGAAGTCATATGATAATTGTCTTTCTCTGACTAATTTTGCTTAGCATAATACCCTCTGGTTCCATCCATGTAGTTGCAAATGGAAAGATTTCATTCTTTTTTATTGCCAAGTAATACTCCATTGTATATATATACCACATCTTCTTTATCCATTCACTCATTGATGGAAATTTGAGCTCTTTCCATACTTCGGCTATTGTCGATAGTGCTGCTATAAACATTGGGATGCATGTGTCCCTTCAAAACAGCATACCTCTATCCTTTGGATAAATACCTAGTAGTGTAACTGCTAGGTCATAGGGTAGTTCTATTTTTAATTTTTTAAGGAATCTCCATACTGTTTTCCAGAGTGGCTGTACCAGTTTGCATTCCCACCAGCAGTGCAAAAGAGACTCTCTTTCTCTGCATCCTCATCAACATCTGTTGTTGCCTGAGTTGTTAATGTTAGCCATTCTTACATGTGTGAGGTGGTATCTCATTGTGGTTTTGATTTGTATTTCCCTGATGATGAGTGCTGTTAAGCATTTTTTCATGTGTTGGTTGGTCATCTGGATGTCTTCTTTGGAGAAGTGTATGTTCGTGTCTTTTGTCCATTTCATCAATGGATTATTTGTTTTCTGGGTGTTGAGTTTGATAAGTTCTCTATAGATTTTGGATAATAACTGTTTATCTGATATGTCATTTGCAAATATCTCCTCCCATTCCGTCAGTTGCCTTTTAGTTTTGCTGATCGTTTCCTTCACTGTGCAGAAGGTTTTTATTTTGATGAGGTCCCAATAGTTCATTTTTGCTTTTGTTTCCCTTGCCTCCGGAGATATGTCAAGTAAGAAGTTGCTGTGGTTGAGGTCAAAGAGGGTTTTGCCTGCTTTCTCCTCTAGGATTTTGATGGCTTCCTGTCTTACATTTAGGTCTTTCATCCATTTTGAGTTTATTTTTGTGTATGGTGTAAGAAAGTGGTCCAGGTTCATTTTTCTGCATGTCACTGTCTAGTTTCCCAGCACCATTTGCTGAAGAGACTGTCTTTATTCCATTGGATATTCTTTCCTGCTTTGTCAAAGATTAGTTGGCCATATGTTTCTGGGTCCATTTCTGGGTTCTCTATTCTGTTCCATTGATCTGAGTGTTTTTGTGCCAGTACCATACTCTCTTAATGATTACAGCTTTGTAATACATCTTGAAGTCCAGAATTGTGATGTATCCAGCTTTGCTTTTCTTTTTCAAGATGCTTTGGCTATTCGTGGTCTTTTTGTGGTTCCATACAAATTTTAGGATTGTTTGTTCTAGCTCTGTGAAGAATGCTGGCATTATTTTGATGGGTATTGCATTGAATATGTAGATTGCTTTGAGTAGTATTGACATTTTAACTATATTCTTAACCAGGAGCATGGAATAGTTTTCCATTTTTTGTGTCTTCTTCAATTTCTTTCATAAGCTTTCTATAGTTTTCAGTGTATAGATTTTTCACCTCTTTGGTTAGATTTATTCCTATGGTTTTTGGTGTAATTGTATATGGGATCGATTCCTTGATTTCTCTTTCTGTTGCTTCATTATTGGTGTATAGGAATGCAACAAATTTCTGTGCATTGATTTTATATCCTGAAACTTTGCTGAATTCCTGGATCAGTTCTAGCAGTTTTTTGGTGGAGTCTTTTGGGTTTTCGATATGAAGTATCATGTCATCTGCAAAGAGTGAAAGTTTGACCTCCTCCTGGCTGATTTGGATGCCTTTTATTTCTTTGTGTTGTCTGATTGCTGAGGCTAAGGCTTCCAAAGCAATGTTTAATAACAGTGGTGAGAGTGGACATCCCTGTCTTGTTCCTGACCTTAGGAGGAAACCTGTCAGTTTTTCTCCACTGAGGATGATATTAGCAGTGGGTCTTTCATATATGGCTTTTATGATCTTGAGGTATGATCCTTCTATCCCTATTTTCTTAAAAGTTTTTATCAAGAAAGGATGCTGTATTTTGTCAAATGCTTTCTTTACATCTATTGAGAGGATTAGGTGGTTCTTATCCTTTCTTTTATTGATGTGATGTATCACATTGCTTGTTTTGCGGATATTGAACCA
Organism: Cryptoprocta ferox; assembly: GCA_028646485.1. NCBI lineage: Eukaryota > Metazoa > Chordata > Mammalia > Carnivora > Eupleridae > Cryptoprocta > Cryptoprocta ferox. The sequence continues at coordinate 104,135,020 of CM053571.1, read as the reverse complement.
GTCCAGCATCCCAGGTATAAATCCCACTTGGTCATGGTGATTATATTTTTTAATGTATTGTTGGATCCAGTTGGCTAGTATCTTGTTGAGGATTTTTGCATCCATTTTCATCAGGGAAATTGGTCTATAGTTCTCCTTTTTGGTGGGTTCTTTTTCTCGTTTTGGAATCAGGGTAATTCTGGCTTCATAGAAAGAGTTTGGAAGTTTTCCTTCCATTTCTATTTTTTGGAACAGCTTCAAGACAATAGGTGTTAACTCTTCTTTAAATGTTTGGTAGAATTTCCCTGGAAAGCCATCTGGCCCTGGACTCTTGTTTTTTGAGAGATTTTTGGTTACTAATTCGATTTCTTTACTGGTTATGAGTCTGTTCAAATTTTCTATTTCTTCCTGTTTCAGTTTTTGTGGTTAATATGTTTCTAGGAGTTTGTTCATTTCTTCCAGATTGCCCATTTTATTGGCATATAATTGCTTATAATATTCTCTTATTATTGTTTTTATTTCTGCTGTGTTGGTCATGATCTCTCCTCTTTCATTCTTGATTTTATTTATTTGGGTCCTTTCCTTTTTCTTTTTGATCAAACTGGCTAGGGGTTTATCAATTTTTTAATTCTTCCAGAGAACAAGCTTCTGGTTTCATTGATCTGTTCTACTGTTGTTTTTTGTTTTGTTTTGTTTTGTTTTGTTTTGTTTTTTGGTTTTGATAGCATTGATTTCTCCCCAAATATTTATTATTTCTTGTCTTCTACTGGTTTTGGGTTTTATGTACTGTTGTTTTTTTTTCCAGTTCTTCAAGGTGCGAGGTTAGGTTGTGTATCTGAGACTTTTCTTCCTTCTTCAGGAAGGCCTGGATTGCTATATACTTCCCTCTTATGACTGCCTTTGTTGCATTCCAGAGGTTTTGGGCTGTGATGTTATCAGTTCATAGGCTTCCACGTACTTTTTAATTTCCTCTTTAATTTCTTGGTTAGCCCATTAATACTTTAGTAGGATGATCTTTAGTCTCCAAGTATTGGTTATCTTTCTACATTTTTCTTGTGGTTGATTTCTAGTTTCATAGTGTTGTATTCTGAAAATATGCATGGTATGATCTTGATCTTTTTGTACTTGTTGAGGGCTGATTTGTGTCCCAGTATGTGATCTATTCTGGAGAATGTTCCATGAGTACTGAAGAAGATTGTGCATAGGATGAAATGTTCTGAATATATATGTTAAGTCCATCCATTCCAGTGTGTCATTCAAAGCCATTGTTTCCTAGTTGATTTTCTGTTTAGATGATCTGTCCATTGCTGTAAGTGAGGTGTTGAAGTCCCTTACTATTATGGTATTGTTATCAATGAGTTTCTTTATGTTTGTGATTAATTGATTTATATATTTGGGTGCTATCACATTTGAAGCATAAATGTTTACAATTATTAGATCTTCTTGGTGGATAGACCCCTTAATTATGGTATAATGCCCTTCTTCATCTCTTGTTACAGTCTTTATTTTAAAATCTAGATTGTCTGTTATAAGTATGGCTACTCCAGCTTTCATTTGGCAACCATTAGCATGAAAGATGGTTTTCCATCCCTTTACTTTCAATCTGAAGATGTCTTTAGGTCTAAAGTGGGTCTCTTGTAAACAGCATACAGATGGATCTTATTTTCTTATCCATTCTGTTACCCTATGTCTTTTGATGGGAGCACTTAATCCATTGACGTTTAGAGTGAGTACTGAAAGATATGAATTTATTGCCATTATGTTGCCTGTAGGATTGGAGTTTCTGGTGGTGTTCTCTGTTCCTTTCTAGTCTTTGTTGCTTTTGGTCTCTTTCTTTTATTTTTCTTTTTTCTTTTTTGTCTTTTTGCCTCTCAGAGAGCCTCCCTTAAAATTTCTTATAGGGCTGGTTTAGTGGTCTCAAACTCTAATTTTTGTTGTCTGGGAAACTTTTAATCTCTCCTTCTATTTTGAATAACAGCCTTGCTGCATAAAGAATTCTTGGCTGCATATTTTCCTGATTCAGCACATTGAATATAACCTGCTGCTCCTTTCTGGCCTGCCAAGATGCTGTGGATAAGTCTGCTGCAAACCTGATCTGTCTTACCTTGTAGGTTAAGGACTTTTTTTTTCCTTGCCACTTTCATGATTCTTTCCTTGCCTGAGTATTTTGTGATTTGACTATGATATACCTTGTTGATAGTCAGTTTTTGTTGACTCTTCTGGGAGTCCTCTGTGTTTCCTCGATTTTAATGTCTATGTCTTTCCCGGGTTAGAAAAATTTTCCATTATGATTTCTCACAAAACCCTTCTACCCCTTTTTTTCTCTCTTCATCTTCTGGGACCCCTGTGATTTGATGTTGTTCCTTTTAATGAGTCACTGATTTCTCTAATTCTTAAATTGTGCTCTTTTGCCTTAGTCTCTCTCTCTTTTTTTCTGCTTCGTTGTTCTCCACAAGTTTGTCCTCTATATAGCTGATTCACTGCTCTGTTTCATCCATCCTTGCCGCTGTGGCATCCATTCGAGATTGTTAGAGCATTTTTAAAAATTTTATCCTTACTAGCTTTTATCTCCACAGAAAGGAATTCTAATCTGTTTTCAACCCCAGCTAGTATTCTTATAATCATGATTCTAAATTCTGGTTCAGATATCTTGCTGTATCTGTGTTAAGTTTCTGACTGTCATTTCTTCCTGTTCTTTCCTTTGGGGTGAATGCCTTTGTTTCATCATTTTGAAGGAGGAAAAGGAATTAATAAGATAAAAATAATTAAAGTTAAAAAATTAAAAACAACACCCAAAAAAATCAAATAAAGGATGCTAGATCATAGGTGTGTTTTGGTCTGGTTGTTGAAAGAAGCTTGATAGATTAGAGAAAAAAAAGGAAAGATAAGAAAAGAAAAAATGTTTGAAAATTTGAAAAAATGAATACAGTGAAATAGAATAAAATGAAATGATGGAAGTAAAATAGAATTAGAAAAATTTACAAAAAAGTAAAATATATAATAGAAAAAATTAAAGAAAAATATTTTTAATAAAAATGGAAAATAAAAATACGTTTTTTCTTTCTGTCTTCAAGAATAAGAAAAGAAAAAATATTGAATACATGGATCAGCAAACAGACTGAAATACAATTGAAGTTACCTCAGTTTCCCCTATAAGTAAAACCATGAAACACTTTATAGTCTGTAAACTAAGCAGGCAGAAAGACTTGTGGTGTTACTGAAGAGCAAGATTGGCTCAGTTGGGAGGGGCTTAGTATAATGTCTCGTTCTCCACTAGATGGCGTTGCTTAGCTTACGGCAATGGATTGTAGTGGTGCATGTAGGTGTGTACGCGCATATATGGGAGGGGTAAAAATGGTGTCACCCAGCTATGTAGTCTCAGAACTCTGTACTCTCCCCGACCAGCAATAGTGCACCCCTCCTTTGTCTCTGGCTTCCATCCACTCCCTGCTTTTACACTGTCCATGACCAAGCTGTTAGGTTGCCAGGCGGTACCTCCCTCCTGAGTTCTATCTCAGATATGGCTGTGTTTCCCAACCCCTCACTTCTGAGGGACTGCGGCTTTGACCTGCTCAGAACTTCTGGGGGAGGGTCTCACCGAGCAATGGCTAGGTGCCGGCCTCAACCAGTAATGTTCAAGGGGCCATGCTGCTGCTGATACCCAGAGACTGCAGCTGGGTGCCAACCTACCCCAGAAAAAGTTCATGTGATCGTGTAGCAGCAGTGTTTCAGGAATTATGGAAAATCACAACACACATCTGGCACCAGGCTTCCCCCTTAACATCCTTGACCCAACACCAGCAAATGTGTTGTTCTCCAGGGTCTGCTGGGACTTTTGTCTGTGGGTGGCCGCACAGCCTCTACCAAATGTCTTCCCAGCAGGGGAATTGCCTCTCCCCATGTGGCCTGAGGACCCCGAAGACCTCACTGTCTGCTCCAGGGGATTTGCCCTTTGCCCTTTGCACCAGAGTTCCACCAGGTAGTGAGCTGTGGAGTTTCAGACTCTGCACTTCCCTGTTTATAGATTCTTAATGGAATTTAAACCCTCTCCTTTCTCTTTTCTTCTTTTTTTTTTTTTTTAGTCCCTTGCATACTCTTTCTTTTCTCTCCAGCTGCTTTCATACTCTCCCCCTGTCTCCATCCTCTCTCCACAAGCAAAACAGCTCCCTGTCCTCTGTGGTTTCTCTCTCCCTCAGTTCACCTCTCCATGCCACGTACCTGCTGAGTTCTCTGGTTCAAGTTGCACAGATTGTTGTGTTAATCTTCAAACCAGTTTTCTAGGTGTGCAGGATGGTTTAGTGTTGATCTGGCTGTATTTCAGGGGCGAGAGATGCAAAAAAAGCTTCCATGCTGTTCTGCCATCTTGGCCCCTCCTATTTTATTTTATATATTTTAGAGAGAGAGAGAGAGTGCTTGAGCATGAGACCAGGGGCGAGGGTCAGAGGGAGAGAGAGAAAAAAATATTAAGCAGGCTCCGTGCTCAATTCAGAGCCCAATGCAGGGCTCAATCCCACAACCATGGGACCATGACCTGAACCAAAATCCAAAGTTGGATGCTCAACCAATTGAGCCACCCAGGTGCCCCAGGAATCTCATCATTGACATAAGCCATCTCATCTCAAGTGACTGCTCACCTTTGGTTATTTCTCTCCTTAAGTTATGATTGGTTTCCAGTCTGAAAGACACCACTTCCTTCTGAGACAGGTGTAGTGAATAATCTCAGTTCCCTTCTACAGTAAGAGTGTGGCTTTGCCCTTGCAAGTTGTGGCAGAGACACCTCCCACTTATTGAGTATACATGTGCTCCCCCATTCTTCTCAGAATGCTTAAAATTAGGGCCATGTGCCAATCCCAGCACTAAAGAGACAGTGAACAACTTTCTAATCTTCTCTTGTATGGAGACTTGAAGCTCTATGTTTTGGTTGGTATCGCAGCCAGTGACAAACAGCCCAGATACTTGAGTCACTGCTTGGAACAGAAGTGTCCTGCAGAGCTACCTGATTCACAGTAGCCTTTGTATGAGTGAAATATATCCCTTTATGTGTTAAGCCAATTGTTTGGGAGTTTATTTCTTACTACTGCATAGCCTAGTCTGAAGCTAACACCCAGCCCAATAGTAAAGTGAGATCACAGTTCCATTCATTCCAGAGCATCCTATAACAAATGACGTTAGTAGCAAAAAGACCTTTCCTTCAGCTAAGGAGGTAGTTTAGAGTAGCATTTGGAATGGAGACAGATCTGGGTTTAAATCTTGGAAATGCCACTTACTAACTAATTGTGTGATATCAATTATATTTCTTGCCTCACTGGAGTCGCTTTATAACTTTAAATCATAATAAGCTTATTTTAAGGATTAACTAAAGCATCTAGTGAAGTTTTGTACACAGTAAACATTCAAGAAATCGTAGTGGTTATGATGATAAGGAGTTAAGAAGTTTATTCAAAGTAGATGCCACCATGTGCTCACTCATTAGCTGAAGCACACATATCTAATGTCCTAGCTCCATGTGCTTAGGGAACAGGGAAAAAATGGAACGGGTGCCACTTCCTGGGCCTCTCCACCCACCTAAACCTCCTAATCAATGATGAAACTAAATCAAAGGGATAATTTGTTATCTGGATGCCAGAAAGAGTATTTCTCCTTACAACTAACAGCAATTTAGGTGGCTTAAATGCATAAAGAATTAAAAGCTAATGCAACAAAAATTATGTTTGACTCAAAAACAAGATCCTTTTAGATGGAGGGCTTGAATCATAGCAGAAGAATTACCAAAAAAAAAAAAAAAATCCGAGTATAATGGTTGAATTTGCTTTAAAGATATCACATATTCAAAGTCAAGAAGCAACTTAATCAACATCAATGATTTTCAGAAGTTGGACAAAATTAGAGAAAGGATAGTTCAAATTAACAATGGCATGGTTTCCCAACTGGATTACATCAAGATTGTTAGCATTGCCAGCATCACATCCTTGCAGGATGATGATGGGGCCTTGAGGAAGGGTGTGGCATTAGCACATGTAAGAAATGATGGAGTGGTGGGGGGAAATGTCTGAATCTCTGAAAGGAGCATCATGATGGACCAGGACCTGCTTTCCAACCAGGCAAGACATCTCATTCGAGGGGCACAAGGGTGATACTCAGCAGCTCCTTACAGGACAGCATGTCCAATCCCAGCATCACACTCTACCAGGGCAAGCAGCTTCCCAGCACCATTAACAGGGCAGTGATACAAGTAGGTACTGGCTATAAGTGTTACATGTTTCTTAAACTCTTATATCATAATAGGTACTGTTCCATTCAGCTGAACAGATGAGAGACAATCTAGACAATCTCTCTATAGAGGAAAACCTTGTTCAAGAGTCACTATTTGACAATGAAGCTCTATTACCTGTAACAAGGATTTTAAAGAACAAGATTAGAAATCATCAAAGAAAGATCAAATAGGATTCAGTCTAGTTGTTTTACTATTCAGGATTTTAACATCTTTCTAAAGTAGTAAACTGTGTGCGTTGAATAAATAATGCAACTTCTTTTGGGTAGGAGGATTTGGCTCTTCACAAACCACTCTTCCTTTTCCCCTCTGATTATACTCTGATGAGTAGAATATTTGCTGTGCTCTGTAGCACTTTAAAATCTTTGCCCAGCAAAACACTTCATCAGCACTATTTCTGCAGTCTCAGAAAAGCCTATGAGTAGGTCCCTCTGGAACAATCAGACAGGATGCCCACAAAGTGCTTCTGAGTGGGATTGCCCATTTGCTAATTTTACTTTCTGTTTTCCAGGTTGCATCCAGTCTGTTTTCAGACTCGCCTAGAAAGTGCTTTGTGAAACCTGAAGGCATATATGTTTTCCCCATCCTTGAGTGTCTCAAAATCACCACAGGAAGTGAGGCAAACTCTCATACACCTGGCTTCGTGTTAACTGCAGACTATGTTGGCACTTCTCAAACCTGAATGGATGGGAATACAGGTCATTCAGGAATATTATTAAAATGACTCCATGTGTGTGGGGTATGGCCCGAGATTCTGCAGCTTTAATATATGATGCCACTACTGATACTGACTCTTGGGCCACCCTTTGAGTAGCAAGGCTCCTATGTGAGATGGTAGGAACAATGGAAGGGGAGATGAAATCAGAGGCATACTGAACTCATCACTCAACCTCATTTATAAGGTGGAATAATATTACAAAGCTTACCTCACAGAGCTGCTGTGAAAATAGCTAATGCTTTCAATAAAAAGCAGTACAATGAGATTGCCATAGAAAATCCTGGTGAAGTGGAGTTTACTCCTTTCTTCCTAAAATGATAGGATTGGTTAAGAGGATCTTTATTGCTAACACGTTGCATGCAATATGATAATGTGATGTTCTCGTTTGTATCATATTGCAATGTTTCATTGGGAAAGGCTTTTAAAAAGGTTATTAGTTGAGTCTTACCTGCTTTTGGTGCTCAGTTCTACTTACTTTGGGGCTCCCTTTACTCCCTCTCTCAACTCCCAAGTTGAAAAGCTGCTAAAGATCCCTTAGTGGATATAGTTTAGGGAAATAGAACTTATGCTTAGCAGAACTGCTTTTTAATGCAACACAACAGCTATAATTACCATTGGGAAGCAGAAACATTATGGAATGTTACAAAATCCATTTGATTTGCAAAAGACCTAGTGTAATTCAACCCAGGTGGCAATTAATCAGTTATTAGGAAAGACAGGAGATGGAACAATAAATAATTTTCATGCTTTAAGTGTTTCAACCCTCATGACATATTTAATTCTTAATTTTGGGAAGTATTGTAGAGTGATGTATCTCGTTAAACCTGGTAAGAAGAACCTAGCCTAGCAGCTAACCAGGGGTGACACAGGGTGAAAAGCATCTATGTTTAAGGCCTTCTCAAACATGAAATAAAGATAATATTCATTGAGAGCATTTAGCATTTTTCAGAAAGCATCTCTAGATGAATTCTGATAGACCCCTTGCAAGTCATCATGTTTTCTGGAAACATCCCTGAAGGTAGGTAGAATTTAACTTTGGTGAACTGATTACCCAGCTCTGTCTCTCTCTTCTAAGCAGAGAGACTTGAAAAGCCCCTCAATAGGGAAAATTTCCTATTCTTGGATAAATCTTGGAAGATGCAAAAGGCAAAAATGTCCAGAGAAGCAGGAATATTGATTCCCTGCAAAGTGCTATGCAGAGCAGCCCACTTCTCAAGAAGTTTCTATGCTTTCAAATTTCCCTACAATCAGAGGATGGTAAACAAAGAATTGTTGGTCTGTGGATAGTAGGGTTGTCAGAAGAAGTTTTGTAAAGGGTCCTACTCAGCATGCTTTGGTTTAACACTTCTGTTGTTTTGTTATTGCTGTTATTGTTATTATTATTATTACTATTACTAATATTTTGGTCCCAGATGGAATAGAAATTTTCCTAAGAATTAGCAAGTGCCCAGTTTTAATATCATGCTCAACTTTGCCTTACACCTACATAGACACATACATAAACCCTGTCAATTTATTACCTACTTTCTATAAAAACAAAACTTACCAACAGATATTTGTGCATTTCATTAAAAAAAGGTTTACCAAATGGAATAAAGAGCATTTGACATAACATTTGGATGGAAAAATTTGTATAAGGCTAAATTCTATGTTCCTTATCCTGACAGTGTACAATTTGGGTCAGTATTCTACTTTGGGATATGTCTTCTTAACCTTTTCTCCTTTTTAGGATATACTTTAAAAAAAAAAGAACTTTGGGAAGCCTGGGTGGCTCAGTCGGTTGAGTGTCCTACTTCAGCTCAGGTCATGATCTCAGGGTTCGTGGGTTCAAGCCCCACATTGGGCTCTGTGCTGACTGCTAGCTCAGAGCCCGGAGCCTGCTTCAGATTCTGTGTCTCTTTCTCTCTCTGCCCCTCCCCTGTTCACACTCTGTCTCTCTCTGTCTCTCAAAAATAAATAAATGTAAAAAATAAATAAATAAATAAATAATTTAAAAAAAAGAACTTTAGGGGCACCTAGGTGGCTCAGTCAGTTGAGTGACTGACTCTTGATTTTAGCTCAGGTCATGATCCCAGAGACGTGAGATGGAGCCTCGTGTCAGGGTCTGCACTGAGCGTGGAGCCCACTTGGGATTCTTTCTCTCTCTCCCTCTGCCCCTCTCCCCAGCTCACTCTCTCTCTCTGTAAAATAAATTTTGAAAAAAAATTTTTACAAAAGAAAAATAACTTTAAAAAATTTTGGAAGTGATTCAATGCTGGACTAATACCAATTCCATTAACAAGAACAAAGCTAATATAATAAAAGCCATCAGGTGTGGGTGTTTTATGAAAATGTTTAATTCAACTGTTTCTTTGGAATGTAGTAGTCATAGTTTGGAATCTAAGTTACAGTTCAGTTCTATGTGGTTTTTATGCTACTCAGTGTCTGAGAATACAAATGTCATTGAAAGTTAAGGCTTCGCTGTTCGTTTTGAAACAATTTACAAGCGTCATATTGTCATAGAAAATAAAAATTTCTGTAAAAAAAATTTGCACAAAATTTTATGATGGTACAAAACATGAAGCAATCATATACCAGTAAAATGAAAACATTTTACTACAGAAAGTCTTATAGATTTCAATAAAGAAAAAATAGGTTATTTTACACCTTTAAAAATTACGAAACAATCTAAAACAATATAAACTGAACATTTTGTAACACTGCCTTTACAAATTAATAACTTTATAAACATATAATTTTTAAATATATTTATCAGTGCAAGATACTTTAAAATTTAAAGTTGCAGTATCATTTTTCCTTGGCTAAGGACAACTCTAAGTCTGTTGCCTTAAAAAAAACAAAACAGGTCTTGGTGCTTTCATCCTGGTATGATTGTAACAACTGAACGAATGCCTTTGGGAATAAAAATCTATTCGTTTTTTCATGGTGATCGATACTTTCCTGGAAACAAAAGGCATTCATAATCCAATTAAACCAAGATGAATGGACTGACCCACCCATGATGCAAATGTGACTCCCGCAAATACATTTGAATGGGACCTAGAGCAATGTAGGGAGGACAATCTAAAAGTTCTTCTGTACACCGTGGCTTGATACAAATACACTGAAAACAACCACAGCTTCTTTGGATTAATTTGCATGCTGTCTGATAAGATATTTATGTCTCTGTGCTGTTCTAGGCTTCCGTTTTACTGGCCCCAAGGCAGGCTTTTTCTTTGTGAGCCACTGGAAGTTTCTAGGTGCATTCATTCAAGTCTCTTGTTTTTTCAGGGTTGCTCCTGAATGGATGTTTTTAAAGATTTGTTTTGACTCTACTTGTTTTCTTTCCCCATCTTATCTTAAAATACTTCACCCCAGGCACCAGGATTTATAGTCACTTTCGTAAATTAACTGTTCTTTCTTCCACTTCCCTTGTCTGATTCAATAGCAAAACAAGAGGGTTCTCAAGATTCATTTTGCATATTAGGATGTAAAAATCTCATATTTTTGGATATTTGGAGAATTCTATTCAGTCCTTCCTTTGGGTCTCACTTGAAAGCCAATTAGTATTACTTCTCTCAGCTTCTCACTCTATTAAATGCAAATATTTCTATCTCAGATCATTTTGATTGGAGCAGACAGACAAATGGCTTAAGGAAAAAAGATACTGTCACTTTAACCAGTTAACAAGAAAACCAAAGTTAGACTTTGGAGGGCAAAGTTAGGAATTTCCCTTATTTATTTATTTTTAAACATAAAGTCTAGGAAAATTGTTTGCCATTACCAGCAGGTTAAAGCTGCAAGTTTCTTTTCTGGACAATGGCAAATGCTTAAATTCTAAGAGAGAAAAAAGACAGAGAGACAGAGAGAGACAGAGAGAGACAAAGAGAGAGAGGAGAGAAAGAGTTTACATTTGAAAATACATTCCATATGAAAGACCAGTAAGAGAGAATATTGCAGCTTTATACAAAAGGGTCAAGAGACATGAAATTGAACTACGGAAAAAGCAGAACAATTAAGCCACATTGCCAAATCTTCATAGCCCTTGCCTTCCCGGGGGCTGACATCTCACTCTAAAATATACTTTCTTCTTAGTCAGTGGGCCACCAGGGTTTGATTAAAGAGTAGGGCTTTCACCAGCGAAAAACAGAGCGGGTTGTTAATGTAACACAATGAGAACCAGTACAAACAAAAAGGCACTTGAGAGGACATAGACTAGCCAGTGCCAAGGATTTTTCGTTGCGGTTGTCGGCAGCACACCCAGTTGCCAGCAGTGTTTGGTGATGGCACGGTTTCCTGTATGGAGTTCACAAGCACGAGGTTTAGTACAACACTGGAAAACATCAAGAAAATTTGACGGTATTGCTTTGTAAACAGAGCTGACACACTATACTGGTACTGAGGCTACAGCACTTTAACATAAAACATCCTAATCCTTCTTTGCCTATGCACGACGCGGGCAATTATACACAAGTACAGCTTCAGGAGTCCACTGAAGTGCGGTTATTCTAATATATTCTGGGCACTGGGCTACAGGTAGCATGTCCATCAAAAGGGCCCTGCTGAATACACTTGGTGCCAGCATCTTGGATTTTGCACAGTTTCTGAAAAGAATCCGTAAAAGGAAGAGGAGAGAGAATAGGGAGGGAGAGTCGAAATGAATCATTAAGTCATTCATACTTGGTCTCAACACCAGCATTGGATTATTCAAATGAAACCAACAAAAAAAGCTGACTGTACATGATTCCGATTGCGAACACAGCTAACTTGTTCATGTCTGTCGGCCGTACTCATGGATGCTCCTGAGAAAAGCCTGGCTCAGCGTCATCAACGCACTTCCCAGCCTGTACAGTGAGAGAGATCAACAAACAGGTTCCCCAGCACGTTCAAGTTATGTCCTTCCCCTTCAATTCTCCGATTCGTCTTTTCATCTGTCTGCTTTCATGCCTCCGAATAAGTACTCTGTGTATTCAGTTTGTCCTTTTTCAACTTCACACCATCCACAAGTTCAAAGTTATAGTTCTCCAGGGCAGATAAGTTTCTTTCAGACATCCCGTTGTGCCAACAGGCACAGTACAGCACAACCCCACACACGGCACCCAGGAGGACACCCAGGGCGCTCATGGCTATGATGGTAATGAGGATGGGATCCAAGGTCTTCAACACGTTGCCTGGCTTCCTGGAGATGTTCTCATCGCCTTCTCCTGTGCCTTCATAGCCTGGGGTGCTCCCTAGGGAAAAGAACAATTGGTCCTGTGAACACTGCCAACATACCAGATGAAAGTGGACAGAAGAATAGACAAAAAGGAGAGAAAAAACAAATCCTATGCTCCAGTTTTGTCTGTCCTCTCTAAAGGGTCTTTCCTCTCTCTTCCGATCTCTGAAATGGGGTTTGGCTCCTCCATGGCCAGGAAACACCAAGATTTAGAATCAAGGTATGGGAGGGGAGGGTCCTGGGGAGTCAGTGCTGTGATTCTGATAGATAGCTCAGCACATGGAAATAACTGATTCTGGACATACAGTGAAGGTTATGTTCTAATCGAATTCAGATTTTGCAAAGTTCACCATCTGTACTATATCGTAATCTGTGTTTACAGCCTCTGGTCAGATATGTGGTCATCAGATATGTATCATCAAGCTCTGCAAAATGCTTAATCACACATTTGTCCAGTGGGGGGATTTGACCATGCCCTGTGCATTTGCCTGATCTTCACCAGACACAAGGAAACCTTCCAAGCTGCCCTTTCATGTGGCGCTGTTTCCAGCATGCCTGGGTATGGTTTACACACGTGTTTGTTCCTCCACATGTAAAATCCCCCCAAGTTGACTGTGGTTTCACTCAAGAAGGAGAGAGCTTTCAGGACAAAGGGGATACTTGCTGCTGACATTTCAATGGGTTATAGCTCAGAGCTAGAGACCATGTCTGTGTTGTGCTGAATAGAACACAGTTAATAATCAGCATCTTTGCAGCTTTGGTGGTTTCACTGGAGACAGTCATGCTGCTCTGCAGTTCAGTCACTGGGGAAATGTTTCTTTAGAGTGGAACATGAGAAATTATTAACATGGGAGCTCTGAGCCTAATTATGTGGTACTAGAAATGAGACTAAAATGTTAATGCACAACATGCAGTGTTTACTTAATGGTGTTCTGATCAACAAAGATTCCAATCAAAGAAAACTAAAAATATGAGATGCAAATCCCTAAACAAGGGAAAACAAGCCTTGGGGCATATTAATATTCTCTCCCTTGAAATATTGTTTTGAAACAACCTCTAATAAAGTTTACATCTCACTGTGGTCTATGTAACTAAGCTAAATGAGCTGCATGTTCATGTTACTAACGGCATAGTATAGTGCCATATTTATCTGTGTCTATCAAGTACAAGCTTGACTATAACCAGTCCACATTTCTATGGGCAACAGGTGCTGATGCTGATGGGCAGGACACAGGACTGGTGGCAGCAGTTGTGAGTGATGCTGGGGCAAGTGTCCAACAACCCACAATTGCTGGCTGGGAGGTACAGAAGCTTCTAGAAATAAGACAGCATCAAGTGAGACCCAACTCTGATCAAATGTCTTGTATTTGATCACAACGTAGTCAAGGAAAACACACATTTTCAGATTAATTGGTGTAAGGTCCCAGGCTACCACCCAATTAACTGTGGTACTTAAAGGCAAGTCACTGAGTTTCAGCCTCCTCATCTGCAAAACGGGGATAAATATGCTTTAGAGACCATAGAAGATACATATATAAAGTGTGTGGAACATACTAGCTCCTCAATAAGTCCTTGCCGCCGTCATCCTCATCCTCATCATCCTCATCACTGTCTTCATTAGCACAAAGTTAGGGTTCCAATGTGGGGGAGGAGGGAAACAGACAGATGGAACACAAAGGCTTATCACAAAAATTGGGCTCCAGTTTTTAAAGATCATGTCTGGATATCAACCAGACAAGAATTTAGGTTGGCTTCCAATTACTGTATGAAAATCAGCACTGGTCTCTGGGGAAGTCATGGTCTTCACTGGTTTCCTACCTCCTACTGGTTTCCTACCTACAACTTCACAGTTGTAAAGTGAGAGTGTTTCATGTGGTTATGCTCCAGGGGCTCCTGCAGCTCAGAGAGGGCAGGGCAGGGTGAGCATGCTCTCCCAGGGCTCAGCCACTCCCCCAAGCTGGACCTGCCACGGTGGATTCCCTAGACCTCCGGGCAGCTTAGAAAAGAGCACTCTGTGACAATGCACAGCACCGTGGGCAGAGATGTTTATTTTATTTGAACTGCTTTGATATACCAGTGCAATAGAGTTCCAGGAAGTTGCTTCATAAAATTTACCATGAAAGCTGTAGTAAATTAAAAAAAAATTGGTCAGCAAGAAAAATTTACCTGTTTCATCAATTTTATTTTCTGGGTTCCTTTTATCCAGGTCTGCCGGTTCTGACAAATTAAACAAAATTGAAAGAGATATTTGAACTGCCAACAAAATTCAATACACACAAACTACATAAACCTTCTTACACACACATACACACACACACAGACACATATACACACACACCCCTACCTCACACTAATGGTTCTGCTGGATCTCTTTGGGAGTTTTCAGTGCAATCCCACCCTACTACATAACTATAGAACAACAGAGAGGTAATGTCAAATGACTAGGATATCCGTGTCACATTGAAATCCAGGTAGCACAGCTATTCATGTTTTTTTAAGAAAAGAGAACCACCCCAGGAGGGTGATGGTTTTGGCGTCTGGAGTGTGGGGGAAATCTGATGAAAATAGGAAACAGTAGTGGGGTTGTGCATATGGCTACAATCCTGGCTTTTGTAGATAACTGCTTCCTAGCTCTTTGAGGCAAGAGACTGTGTCCTGTGTCCTACCAAAACAAAACAAAACAAAACAAAATCTCTGGAAAAAGAGTCCCAGTAGCCCATGTGGTTTTGAGTAGGAAGTGGGGAGTTTTGAGTACTTTATTTACTGCTATATTCCCAACATTTACAACAGTGTCCAGAACATAAAAGATGCCTCAATAAATATTTGTTGCATAAATGTGTGGATAACTAATAATAGTTGATAGTCTCATAGCATCCATAGCTAAATATTCAAGGATATATATTTGATGAATAATTATACAATTATCTTAGACATCTTTTTACTGTGACAGCAAATAGAGTATTTTGACAGCGCTTTAGTTGTGACTTTCTGAGTACAATGCCTCATAACAACTACAGCCATGTGGACCATTCACATGAAAAGAAAAAAGCTCACAGAATTGTCTTAATCCCTGTGTACATTCAACGGAGCACCTGGATGGTGCTTTGCATACAATATTCAGTCCATTAAAACTTGCTGAATGGAATTAAATTTGATTTCTTTCCTTTAGTTTTAGGGAGTTTACTCTCACATTCTAAAAACAAAATTCTCATCTTGGAATAGGAAAGCCTGTGAAACTGCATGAAATGCGTATTTTTTTAAAATGTTATTTATTTTTGAGAGAGAGAGAGAGAGAGAGCGTGCGCGCAGGTGAGGGGCTGAGAGAGAGGGAGACACAGAATCTGAAGCAGGCTCCAGGCTCTGAGCTGGCAGCACAGAGCCTGATGCAGGGCTTGAACTCACAAACCATAAGACCATGACCTGAGCCGAAGCTGGGACAGTTAACCAACTGAGCCACCCATGCACCCCTGAAATACATATTTTAACAACAGTATAGACCTGGATGTGGCCAATCTGTAGAGTAATTGTAACTGAAATATCATTACTTGTGAAGACCTGCTAAATAGTGTGGTATTAAATAGATTTCCTTACATAGTACGAAGAAGGAGATCTTTATTCACTGCTTTTTTCCCCCTAATTTCTTTAATTGACCATATCAAATTATTACCACTTTAGGATTACATATATTCAATATATTGTATAATAAAAGCTTTGTAAATTGCTGAAATGACCAAAACTCATTACAGCCAACAGGCCCCCTTTGTCTTAAATTTGCCCAACAGGCTTATTCCATTTTATTATAATTAACATCCTATTATATGATATATAGCAAAAGTTTAAGTGTGGCAAATGGAGCTTAAGACTAATTACTGTGCTATTACATTACCATTAGTAATTCTATTTATAATTACATATCAAGAACCAGGGGATATGAATTGGTTTTCTATGTCAACTTTCATCTATACATCCAGACCAATAAAAACCATAAACTCAGGAAAATCTCAAAATCTCATTTATTCTCTTGAGTTCTTTCCACTATTTTTAGAGTCAGAAACTCTACTTATCTGTAATAAAGCAAAGAATTATAGCTTCTATGATTCATTAAAAATGTAATCTGAATCAAGTTCACTGTGCTCAAAATTTTCAACGGCCTGCTGTTTTGTTTATACACTCAGATATTTGGAATTATCCAGATGTCTGAGTTTTCTACTTTTCATCAAAATGTTTTGGCATGGTATATATAGCTTGTAAGCTGTGAGTCTTTCTTCTGAGCTATGGTTTTTGGATTCCACATTATTTATGTGATTTTGCAGGTACAATCAGACACTAAATGAACTAGGTTAAGAAAGGGGGTAGCTAAAGGTAAGCTGACCTGATTTTATGCCCTGTTGCATCAAAATATACATTTCACATGATGTGCCTATAGCCCACATTGAAATTCTAGGTCTAAATGAGCAAGACAAAGACCATCACATGAAAATAATTGTGTCCTGGGCAAGTGCCTCTGGTTTCTCTAGCACTTCATACTTACTTGTACAGTCCTCTTGTGAAATGTGGTTATTAATACTAATGTCATCCACTGCAATCCCGCCAAGGTTTCCTTTTCCGATTTCGCCTTCAAAAATCACCTAACAAAATGAGATCGTTTTCATAGTATTGAAATGTTCGGTCCTGAATAGTAGTGTTTACAAATGCTTGTTCAGTTCAATCTATGACACATAAATTAAATTCATGAGATTTCACGTAAGCACACGCTTCAATCATCAATCTATATTAACTGCCTAGTGATGGCATCAAACTTCTCCTAACACTCTCGTTTTATAACTCAAAACTTTAAACTGGGGAAAGCAGCAAATGAAAGGAATGTTCATTGTGGCAGCCAGAAATAGATTATAAAGTAGCATTCTCCCCTTTCTCAGCAAATTGGTTCTATTCCTGTAATGTTGGAGATTGCGAACTATGCTACTGAGATTGCAGCAAAATCCCAGGTTCAGGAAATGCCTGAAATCATTTTTAGAATAATTCCCACATCTCTTTTCCATGATTTTCACAATCTTATCCCAGTGTCCTTGAAGGAGTTGCCCTCCCACCCGGGGGAAGGGGGCATACCTGATAAAGCTTCAGAGACTTGTGGAGCAGGACACGCCCTTCCTTCCAGTGGTCTCCTTGGTGTCCGATGGCCATCCAGACTAACTGGTCATACTCCTCTGGCTTCTGATAGTGCAATTTGACCCTCAGCGTGCCCACGTGTGAGCCAGACATGTGATACCAGAAGGTCATGCAGTGGGCAGAGTTCTGGGAATAAACCACGGGGCTCACCAGACGAGCCACTTTGCCCTTCTGGTTTTCGTCGGCTTGGGAATAGATGAAGTTGCCATCTCCTGCTGTGACAAAAAACCAGGTTAGGGAGAGTAGCTGAATGTATGAGTCCTTCATCTCTTCTTTCCAGTTCCGTGACTCAATCCTTCTCTCCTGGGCTGAGCACCAAGAACCCAAGTATGCAGGGAAAGGAAGTGGTGGTGTGCTGTTGTCGGGGAGCCTCTTTGGCACCTAAGTCTGCACTCCAAGCCTCCATGAGTGGATAGTTGATTGGGAGAAGGCTGTGAAGCAGCACTAATTTGGATACCACATATTTGGAATGCACTGTCACATGGACATGGGGTGCGACACCAGTTAGCCTTTGCATCATTGCAAGCACACTGAAAGCAGAGGGCAGACCTATTTTCATGTAACTTTAAAATACTTTCAGTAGCACTGACATGAACACAGACATCAAATGAACAGCTTTGATGTTTTCTTATTTATTATATGAGCTGGGTGATGATACTTAGGTCACTATAGCTGCTTGATAAGAATAAAGTTGTAGTTTTTCCAAATAATCTAGTGAGCTTATTTTTCCCACAATTCAGATGATTTTTCCCTCATTTATTTTAATGGCTTATAAAGTCCTTAAATACACCTGAGAGCTTGAATCTCAATTCAAGTCCCGCTCCTTTTTGATGTGGGCTTCTGGTTCAAGGAGAGGCAAGGTTGCATATTAGAGGCTTATTAGAATGTGCCATTTTGGCAACGTAGACACTTGCCAGGCTGCAAGGACTTACTCTTGGCTTTGCTTTTAATTACCCCCAGTGGGAACGTTTCCTCCTGCCACCACCTGGTCTACACACACAACTCATGTTTCACTGTTTGCTCTGCAAATAGAAATACCTACTCTAATGCCTCACCTGATGTAAGTGTGAATCTGACGCTCGGGCCTCAGTGGGCAGCGGGATGTTTTGTTTGCTGCCCAAGGGGTTTGTGTGTTTGTGAGATAGTTTTTCACTGTGCACAAGTGGACATGTCCTTGTATTTGCTCGCCTATGTCAATGGTGTCCAGGTGGAGGTGGATGTGTCAGCGGGAAACTTGCTTCCCTCACCTGGCTGCTTAGATGAGATTGCACCAAAATACTCTTAATGAAACCAACGGGTGGAATACTAGCAGGGTGGAAATTCCAGCAGCATGTTTGATACTGTCTTTGTGACATGTTCCCGTGACCAAGGGGACTCTTGGGATTTGTTTTCTCCCACTACTTTACCGAGAAATGGTGCCTATCTGTGTGACACTGCCATTTCACTGAGGTGAGCAGGGTACCAGTCCACCAAGAGGGACAGGTAGAAAATGCACCCATCGTGCCTCTGTGCCCAACGTGCCCATCTTAGGGAAAAATACTGAAGTTAGAGATGCTGCAGAGAGGAAGCACATTTATGGAGCCCAGGAGGTTTATTTTGGCTACTCAGAGAAGAGGTGGAAGAAAGGAGAAAGCTGGACCTGGGTAGAAGAAAGATGGCTGCCTGAGAAATCTCTCATGACCTCTCCCCTGATGCCACTGTGGTCTTCTAAAAACATGCTTCTGTCACTCCTCTGCTCAAAGCTTGTCGGTGGCTCCTCACTACCTTTAGCCTCTTCACCTCTTCACGTGGCACCCAAGGCCGCACCCCCTGCCACATATCTAACTGCTTCACATTGGAACCTGTCCAGCCACACCACCTGCAATCCCTCCTCCACGTCTGTGCATGCCATTCCTAGCTCAGACTGTCTCCAGACAGCACTGCTTTCTGTGATCCTACGTGTTATCTTTCCTGTTGCTGCTCACCCCGCCTTGGGGCACCCTCACACCTGCACAGTAATCATTTCTCACCCTCAACCAGACTGTGAGCTTCTCAGGACAGGGCCACCCTCCTATATTCCCGAATCTCCAGCACCCAGTGCAACATCTACCAAGTAATAGGGTTCCTCAAACAACCCTTGTTCAATGAGCCAGGGAAGATGCTGGGCTTCAGGAATCCTCTGTAAGGAGGCACATAGCTTCCCTCTTAGAAGTCAACTGCAGAAAACCACGTGGGTTTCCTTCGAATAAATTCAAAATTGAATAGAATATTTACCTAGATAGTGCTAATTTAAAGAAATCTCCAGGTCTGATTCACAAAGTGCAAAATACCGTCTAATGTCGGTCTTTGTGCATGTGTGCTGGGTGTAGGCTCTTTTCATTTACGTTTTTTATGTTAACAAGTTCCTGCCTTTCAGATGTCGGACTCGCCCCTCTCTCTCAGCAAATGATTGCATTCCTAGAGCTGCAGCAGGCTTTTTCTCATCAGGGCAGACCTGGTACTACAGCCAAGTAAATCTGGGTGTCTGGGAGAACAAAAGAGACAAATCCTTCTGAAGGAATCACACTTCTCAGCTGTTAATCGAAGACAAGCCCTCCTTTTCTGATACTCCAACACATAAAACGTTGATATCTTTTTCCTTTCAGGGGTTTTATCACAGTTCTGGGTCAGGAACTCTGTCTTCATTTTCTCAATTAGCACTTTACTTCTGCAAGCCTTTTAGCTTTTGTCTCTGGCTAACATAGCTTTTAACCTCCTTTGAATGTCAGATCCTACTGAGCCATTTTGCTTCACTTTGCAGCAATTTTTCCACCATTACTGCCTTCATTTCAGCTAATTGCATTTGGTTAATTTGATGCCATTTATATGTACAGTGCCATTTACAGTCAAAGTATTTTAAGTTTTCTAAAACTGCTTGTCTTAAGATTCAATTGAAAGTGTCTCAGAATTGAAGGAGTCCAATTTTATCCAATTTCCTTGTCATTCTCATTAGGCAAAGAGGTAGCTGTGGTGGAGGGCGGCCAATTCAACCTACTTAATGGTTATATTCACTGGGGGAAAAAAGTGAACAACAAAACGGGAGAGGCATGAAGTCCCCTCTGCCCATCCATTGGCCCACTGACCCACTGGCCCAAAGCCCCAGCATGGGGCAATTTTGCTTAATGAGATTTCTCAGCATCAGACAATGCCCCTTGAGGGTATCATTTGTGAAGCCACCTCTTGAGTGAGTAGTCCTGTAAGTCTCACTGAGTAAAGTAGAAGTCCGTGGGTGTGTCTGTTGTGTGTGGGAGTGTGTGCATATGTGGTCTTTGTAGGATACCACTGGGTATTTATACCAGGTGACAAAATGACTAAGAGGAAAACAGGATGGTGAGGGATAAAGAGTTCCCTGGAGTGGCTGTAGGCCCCATGTGACCCGCAGTCCATCCCTCTGCCCCTAATTAATCTTAGCAGGAAAGTAAGACAGGAGGTGGGGTGGGGTGAGGTTTCCACCTGTTCAGAAAAAATGGGCTAGATTTACAACCTTCCTCAAAAGAGTAAGAATCCCACCCCACCTTGTTCCACTTCCATGTCAAGGGTCAAGAGAGAGCAAGCAATAGACTCACTTCTTGTTTCTTTAGCTGCAAAATAAATGAGATGACATATGTCTGGACTTGCTTCAAAAAAATCCAGAGTCAGGGGTGATAGAGATAAAATAAGAGTCCCGTGATTTAGTGACTGTTGAAGTTGGGTTATATACACATAGCATACTTTTCACTAAGCCCTTTCTATTTGAGTATATTTGAAATTGCCATAAACAGCTTAGGAAAAGTATGAAACAGGTACTTATTCACACATCTTTGCCCAGTTTGCTATTTATCAAGGAGGCAATCAGTTGCCACATTTAATCAGCTTTCTCTAATACTTGGTGGACAAGCATCTCTTCTAGGAAAGGAGAGCTTGATGGTTCCAGGAAAGGAAAGCATGAGTGAAGGCTTGGTAGTCTTTTTGAACAACCCTGATCCCACAGACCCCAGAGACCCTCCACAGCCACACCTTCGCTAATTCAAAGAAATGAGGCTGAAGTGAACTCTCCGTTACCTGTGTGATCCTGAATCGGTCCAGTTTTGCTGGTCAACACGCTCCACTTCAGCTGCACATGATTGTCATGTTCCCAGTGACAGAATGTCTTGTGAGAGCCCCAGCCAAATTCACAGTTAAAACCATATGTTGGAAACTCTTCAGTGGGTGGAAAGGAAAAATAGAGAAAAGCAGAGAAAGACAAATTTAATCATTTAGGTCAGAAAGGCCCTTAATTTGCTCACAGAAGGCACGATTTATATAACTTAACGTCTGTTTGAAAATTTTGGGAAAGCCACAAAATCCAGGATTACCAGGAAACTCAAAAGACGCATAAAGATGTCAAAATGTTTGCAAAATCACGTTTAGAGATTTTTTTTTTTTATCCAGCTTTAAAAAGATTGTGGACTGACTGCCAAATTGGTTTTACATACAATTTCCAGAAAGGTTACTTTCCTAGGCATACAGATATTTCATCTGTAGCATTCTCCCTTAGTCCACAGTATTTAATATGAAAGATACTCACTCTATTCCTGAGTATTATATAAATTGATATCCACAAATGAAAAGAATTTTTAAGTACAGATTGATCTGTGAATCTCGGAAGTCTAGATAGGTGACTAGGCTGGATGCCTCATTCTGGAGGTTGTCTGTATTCTCCTCATATTGGCTAATCCTTCAGGTCTTTAGGTCAGATCTCTGACTCATTTCTTAAGATTATTTTTTCTTCTGTGCTTCCTATCAGGTCAATTAATTTTAAGTGTAAGTTTCTGCTGTTTTAGTGAATTTTAAAATGTGTATGTAAATTGTTCGCCCCAGTTAAAACCTCCAGGAAAGTTCACATAAAGTCAAAGCATTTTTAAATAGCTGCACATTAAAAAAATATTTTTAATGTTCAAAATGTTTCCTTTGGAATCTAAAAAGAAAGTATGAATGGATTCTCAGGGATTATTTGTGTTGTGTGTTCTACAAGGTGCTATTTGACTGTGGTGTTTCTTTAAACCTCCATAGCTTTAATTTTTACTCAACCCCTTTTTTTTCATAGAAGTAGCTTTGGTTTTTAAGTATGGAAAAAATGAAATCACTGTGACTTGGAATTTGTTTTTGGTAAACTGAAGCTACTAATAAAAATAATCCTAAAGATAAAAATTCTCCGGCTTCTGCCCGTCCAACTCCTCCCCCCATTACATAAAATTAAACGCACAAAGCACGGCTGTTTTCTCTAATGAAGGAAGGTTACCGCTTTTTGAGTTTAGGTAGTCCACAAGATGGCAGCATTGAAACGGAGAGAAAGGTGCCTAGGGCGCCTCGCCAACTGGATCTTGAACACGCCTCAAAACAATCCCTATGTACAATAAGGGAGGTATAGTATTGTCTGCTGCATTAGGGTCAGACCGAGATCATATCTCGCTTTGAACTTTAACTTTGTCCCGGTTTAACACGACGTAGCTTTGCTTTCTTCTCCGAGCCTGGGCTCCATTGCCCCTCCCCCACTTTAACAATGGCAGGAGGGATTTTAACGGGACCATTTAGTGAATAGATAAGGATGATTTACTGCGCATTTTTAGTTTCCAAGGAACCCTTTTCAAATGCTAATGTAGAATTTTGGAAGGAATGCACCATATGCATTGTCAAATCCGAGCTGGATAGATTCTCCTTTCCAGGGACAAGGAGACCTCTGGAGGGGTGGAAGGGTACACAGCGGCGTTTCGGCAAAGTAACTCTAGTGTGAGCCACGTGATGTGTATAACGTGCGTACTTTCTATTAGTGCGAAAAGGCTGTATTTCACAGTTCTGGTGTCACTGGAGAGATATATTTCATATCTAGTCTATCCTAACCATGAAATAGGGCTTCTTAAAGCATGAGAAACCCTCTCCAAAATTTACCACACTTTTGAGCAGCAAGATTGAATTATGCAGATGAACTACAGTCAACTGAACAACCTTGGATGTCAACACCCACGAACCTGGAATGTACTGCCGCATAATCTCATGTTAGAAAATGTTAATATTGGAAAATGTTAATATGTGTGTGGTTTTGGGTTCAGAAGACATGGACATGCAGGAAGCCAGCAAGCCATTACAGCTCACACATTTCTGGTTGTATTTCTGGTTAACACATCAAATTATTATTGTATAGTATAGTATAGTAAACCACATCATGCATTATTTTGGCTCTTAATTTTCTGGTGATATCATAAAATATATGAACTTGGATGTTTTGGTAATGACCAGGACATCAAGGACAGCCTTGCTTGAAATGAGGACTCAAGCATTTCTGCAGCTGTACTGAGCAGCAGTCTACGTTTATCTTCTCATGTTTTCTCCAATCCTAGGAATTTAACAAGGCGATCTGCTCTAATGTTTTGTATTTTACTACTGTTTGGTCTTCTTGTCCCAATAATATAATCTCTAGCAATCTTCCTAATTTAAAAGAAATATTCTTTTTTTAATCAATGCATATGGTGGGGAGAGGTGTGGGGTGAGAAAATGTTGAAAATTCAAGCCTGGCCAGAAAGGCTATTAAACACATAAAATACGCACAAACATTTATAGGGAGGGAAAAGAAAAAAGAGAGAGGAAGAAAGAAGGAAAAAAGCAGAAAAGAGGAGAGAGAGAAAGAAAGAGAAAAAAGCAAATCGATGAGTGGAGTAAGTATATAGGACTATTGACCTTTCTGTCTTCAGAATATTACCCAGGCCCTATGGCTGTATGATTCTCATTAAATTCATTGGGAATAATCTGGCTAAATCCCTTCTTGACTCTTAAAAATAGCAGGAAACAATATTCGGAACTTAAAACAAATTTATAGCCGCTGTGAGCACGCACCAGCTGCAATTGTTGAACTGTCTTGCCCACAGTTGAATCATTAACACCATATATGCACAAGGATTTAATTTTGGAATCTGCTTTTCAAAACTTCTTTTGAGGATATTAACTAGCTTACTCACAGACTGGTCTTTCAGTCCAAATAAGTGGAGGGGCTTAGGCCCATGTAATCAGAGGTTAGGAATAAACTCTGAGCTGCTATAGGAGCATTTGAAGATCTTCAGAGGGTGAGATATTTCAGCAGGGGGAGCTGGATTTAAAATGCAGGGTTTCTCATCATTTCCTGGCAGAGCATTAATAGGCTTTTATGCATCTGATTACAACCCAGACAGTATAATGAATGTTATATGTCCACTGAGTTTATTATATTGATAAGAATCCTCAAAAATGAAATCTTAAGAATCTGCTTGAGTATCTAATGGTTTCAGCAAAAATGAGATTAGATGAAAGTTTAGGGGTCCAATTTGCTGCTTGTAAAGATGCCCAAAGAATCTGAAAACTGCAAAACAGTGTGGATCAAATTATCAGATAGGTGGGTCCCACCAGTGGGTGAACACCTCAACATCAGACTTGGCCTCTGACTTCATGCACACTCCAGGCCTCCTGAACTGTTCTGGGCATTGGTTTAGCCAGAAGGTGACAAAGAACAGAACTCCTCAAAGAAGCTCAGACGGTCCATTATCCACAAAGACTGGGAGACAGATTCAGGACTCAAGCAATGGAAAAACAGGAAACCAAAGTGATTTGTGGAACTCAAAACTGTAGCAGACCACCTTTATCAGTAAGCTCTGGTTTGTCATAAACTGGTTCAGATGGTGGTCGCCATGGGTCTTACTGGTTCTTGATCTGTATGTACATCTGTGCCCTGACCACAGTACACCCTATGAGATGGCTGGCCCTTAAACTCATGCACCAACCAAATGCGTTCCCAAAGTCATGCCTAACCTTCAACCTCCAGGGAGAATTCTCTTATTTTGGAATCTGGTGTATACCTTTCCATTTTCTCCAGAGCTGTTGCTGACTTTTAGTTTTTAAATAATCCCTAGCTCTTTTGATAGGCAAGAAGAGAGAGGAGATGAAAAGAGTTCATTGGCAACTTCAGAGTGGGTTTTAAAAAAAATTTTTAAGTGTTTATTTCTTTAAAAATTTTTTTAACGTTTATTAATTTTGAGAGAGAGAGAGCACGCGCGCGCTCGCAAGCAGAGGAAGGGCAGAGAGAGAAGGAGACACAGAATCCAAAGCAGGCTCCAGGCTCTGAGCTATTGGCACAGAGCCCGATGCAGGGCTCAAACCCATGAACTGTGAGATCATGACCTGAGCTGAAATCGGACAATTAACCGACTAAGCCAACCAGGCATCCCTTAGAGTGGTTTTAATTAACTCTCTGGCAAGAGAAAAAACTAACAGAGCAGTTAATATGTTTGTTACATCATTAGAACTTCATGTTTTCACCTCAGCCCTCTTCCCTATTACAGAAGGTCACAGTGAGCCAGCCGGCAGTTACTCCACAGAAAACCACCCAAGAGGGCCGAGGACCCCCAGAAAAGTCAGGAAACAAGCGAAAGGCCGGACTTCACTCATGACCTATGGCAGCCACCCAGGGTGCTTGCACGACCCCTGGAGGCCATATTTTACAACTTGCAAAGTTGTGCTTTGGACTACAGTGTTTTCTGAATTTAGGTGAGTAGATACTCTTCTGTTTTTCACCTTTCCGTAGTTAGGGGTGTCTGAGCCATGGGGTAGTAGGAATTCCGTCAACCTGAGCACACCACAGGGAAACTCGGGGTTAAGTTCAAGTGAAGAGAAGTTTGTTTTGCAGTTTAATCAGGTCAACAGTGACAGCATCCTTTAAGGAAGCATACTAATTAGAGCAGTCCTTTCTACTTTCTGCCTAGCTCGGTAGTGTCATACTGTTAAGGAAACATTGATATACACCACACACCCCATTAATAAATGACTGTGGAGGCCAAGGCTGAGTGAGCTTCAATAAAGGAAATGGGAGAAGCTGGAAACTGACCTGGTCACCTTACTCTAATGATTAACTTTAAAGTATTTTAAACCTCTGATTGCTTATACTGACTATTTCCCTTCGCGTGTCTGTGGAGAAGAATTTTACAGAATACTAACAAAATACAAAAGAGAGAAGGGGGGAGGCTGCCATTTCACTGCCACTGGCCGCTGATAAACAGCAAGCCAAGGGTTTGAAAAGTCATTATGATTTTCTATGAATAAAAGGATGCAGAGGTGCTCCCAAGGGTGCCGCTCTCCCCCCACACAATCAGAGCCCTGGTTTCCTGCACCCCACTTTGTGGCACGCCCACTGGGAACGCTGTTGTCAAACTGCCAACTTCGTGGCAGGCAAAACTGACAAACTTTGCCTGTCTCGGTTTTGCAGAATTGTGATGAAAATAAATAGTCAGGCTGCTGCCTGTGAGATTTCCTTCTCCTGTAGTTTGCAAACACAGTCCATGTCCTAGATGTGCTGCGTTAAACAAAGTATGTTACTCAGTTCCTTCAGTCGGGAGCTGGGATTGTCACCATTTGGCAATTACTGATGGAGAAGGAAACCTCACTCCCTGCTGCATATACATGTGGATGAAAGGAAAGCAATATTTATGGCTCGTGCTTGGAGACCAGATGCTGAGTGGCATCCCTCTTCTAGGACTTTGGGGGAAACCAAAAACGAGAAGCAGATCCATGCACTATTTCAGGGTGGTGAGGGGGGCGGGGAAGAAGTACATGTGGAATCTACACCATTTTCTGTTTTGTTGGATACCTGATTGTATCGTGCTGTCCATAACAGTTGGTTTTTCTGTGGTCAGCACGGTGGTCCCACCTGAAAAACAAAAATAGTGACAGACAAAAATGAGGAAAACGGAAGCATCAGGGATAATAAGCATTAAAGAAATGCTGCATAGGTGCATATATCTGTTAGAGGCAAATGTTTTCCATAGAATATCCTTCCTTTAATTCTGCCTCTAGTAATTTGTTTTACTTAGTTTTCCCCACCACAATATCAAGTTCAGATAAACCACTATTTTTTACTCAACACAGTTGCTCATAAAGCATACAGGCAGTACAGACAGTTTGAGACTCCATTCCAAGGACATTCCCTGGTTCCCAGGCTAAGCGTGCTACACCATGGTGACAGGGGAGGGCAAAAGCCTCCAAACATCCCCAGTGACTTGGGAATTAAACTTGACCTGGGCCTCTTAAGCTTCAAATAGTTTCCCAAGGTTTTAGATGCGTGCCTTCAAGGGCGGTGCAGGGCTGCTCCCCACAATCTATTTTGAAAACTGAAGGTTTAAGTGGGCGGCAGCAGTCCCTCCTTTCTTTTGGTGCTGTAGTTGTTTATTTTTAATTTTTTTTATGTCTTTATTTTATTTTGAGAGAGAGAGACAGAGAGTGAGCGGGAGAGGGGCAGAGAGAGAGGGAGACACAGAATCTGAAGCAGGCTCCAGGCTCTGAGCTGTCAGCACAGAGCCTGACACGGGGCTCGAACCCACGAACCATGAGATCATGACCTGAGCCGAAGTCGGATGCTTAACCGACTGAGCCACCCAGGTGCCCCTGTAGTTGTTTATTTTTAACAAAGACAAAGATTCTGCCCAGTGTGTGATTCGGAGAAGCTGTAGGAAAAGTCCGCAGGCCCAGAGAATTGGAAGGTTGCCCAAAGATATCCTGAATTTTGTGAGCTCGCAATCAGTCAGGGCAACTTTGGAATTCCTGGTGAGGGAACCACGTGCTGATTTGGCTCCACCCTCTTTTCTTCTGCACCCTGGGGCTTCAGTTTTCTGCTCCTCATCATTACACTTCCTTTTTTTTTTTTTTTAATACTTATTTATTTTTGAGAGAGAGAGAGAGAGAGAGAGAGAGAATATCCAAAGCAGGCTCTGGGCTGTCAGCACAGAGCTGGATGCAGGGCTTGAACCCACGAACAGTGAGATCATGACCTGAGCCAAAGTCAGATGCTTAACCGACTGTGCCACCCAGGAGGCCCTACACGTCTGTTTTAAAGTCGTGTTCTTAAACTTGCCAAACACAAGAATCACCTGAATGCCTGTTGAAACTGCAGTTGCCAATCTGCCTGTCCTCCTTAGACCTCCCTGAACTGGAATCTCCAAAGGTCAGGCCTTGAAATCTGAATTTGCAAAAGCTTCTCAGGTGGGTCTTATAACCCCCTAAGTGCAGGGAAACACTGGTTTGCTGTTTATTACTTAGGTGTTGGAGCCATATCTCCTTATGTGGATCTGTTCTGCAGATTATGGTCAGAGAGAATCTATTTGTTACCCCAAGAGAGAAAGCCCAGGGCAGACTCGGGAAGGGCATGGGGTAGGCTCATGAGTATCACAGAAAGTTTTGGAGGTGGTTATAAGGTGCCATTGTACACCTTCCAATAGTATTATTCTATAAAGATGTGTGATCATCTCTGTTCTGTCCAGGTCCTGGTTTTACTCTGCAGCTTCCACAGAACAGAAATCATCCAGATCATGAATCACAGATCCGTAAAATCATGCTCTTGGGATGGTATGAAGATTTCGGAGCTAATCGACTACAGCATCAAGTCATGTTACCCTTGCTCTCCCAGTAAATACGCTGGATGAGCAGTCACACGTGTGCATGGCCTCAATGAGGCAAGCACTAGGAAGAAGGAATTATATATATTATGGGTTAAGAAGGTGAATCTATAATGGCAGAATTGGAGGGAGGCCAGAATACATTAGCATTTTGTTCCCAGTGGTCTTATGGGAGAAAGACTCAAGGTGAAAATTCACTTTTTAAAACTGATATGCATTATCAGTTTTGTTATAGGTTGGAAGCGAAACCTCGGATGTTGGGTATGCACAGATCCAATGAGAAATTTGGCCTCCTGGTGCCTTTGAAGCCAACTGTATTATCTAATGACTTCAACAGCATTTGCAAATGAGTAACTTCAGGGGTAAATTTTCACCTTGACAAGCAGTGTGGGAGAGCAAAATCTCTCCTCATTTCCATGCATTCAGTACAGTTCACCTGGAATTCAGTGTTGGTGTATGTAAGTAATGAGCATTTTGCTAAAATACTTATTTCCCACTATATTCAAAGCAGTCAACCCAGGAGGAAAAATTAAAGGGACACCATCTGCATTAAGGAACCAAACACCGGGAAAGAGAGCATTCATCCTAATTTCTGCACTCCCTCCTATCAGGGTAAGGTGAGGATACTTATACTTTGGCTCCATTACACTCAACATGCCAAGTTTGAGGCTCTGACAGCGAAGCCTGTGACTGAAGGAGCAAGGAGGGTGCAGAGCTATGTGTGAGCCTAGGATGTGAGCTGTTCCCATGCAGGGCGATATCTGGGTCAGGGGAGGGTTTTGCTCCTTACAAAAAAGCTTACATAGGAACACACTCTTTCTCAGAAAAGGAGAACAAATAACTTCATAAAGCCAAAAACTAAAAACAGAAACAGTAAGAACAAAACCCAAAATTGGCCACAATGCAGAAAATGAATTTGAAACATGAGATGCCTTCTGAAATCACCTCTTCTTGATGGGGGCATGGAGTGGGCATTATCAACACCTCTGGAGGTTCTTAATATATGTCTGGGTTCATAGAAATATTGAGACAAATGGGCTGGCTTGAGAAAATAACTTTTTTTTTTGCCATGGTAATAAGTAAAAAAAAAAAAAATTAGAACTTTTTTCTATCTCACCAATAAATGATTTTAAATGCTGTAGATAAATTATAACCTTGTACATTTAAAAGACTGTCAGTGTTTCTACTATCAATGACCCATTTTCTGTGGTTTGTTACTCGTTTGCCATACATAATTTGCTCCAGGCTAACATATTTGCCCTATTTCACTCAAAGGCTTCAGTTTCAATTGATTCAGTCATGAACTGATCCAAAAATGAGAAGGTTGGTTGTTCTGATATAAGAAGTACATCTGAGGCTTTGTTTCTAATCAATATTAGCTGACCACTTTAGGATTTATAAAGGAAAGAAACTTCTCCACAAGAGGGCAATTGAAAGGGTATACTGTGATGACTACAGTCATTCCTTTTTATGAGGAATTTCACTACGGATGTGTGACAGGGTACACAAAGAGCCTGAGGTCTGTGGCAGGGTGTTTACAATCAATCCTGGGAAGGTTCCACAGGACTTGGTTTATAGAATGGTACTCTGTTCTTAACATCAGCTGTAGGGTTTTCAGCTTGAACTTGACATCTCACAAAGAAAATGCATCTGCATTAATTAATTTTTGTGGCTTTTGGCTACT
The DNA here is from genome assembly GCA_028646485.1 of Cryptoprocta ferox. Taxonomy (NCBI): domain Eukaryota; kingdom Metazoa; phylum Chordata; class Mammalia; order Carnivora; family Eupleridae; genus Cryptoprocta; species Cryptoprocta ferox. Next base: position 104,104,561 of record CM053571.1, on the reverse strand, counting down.
TACACACAAGATTTGTTTTCAAAAGTCCATAGTAACATTTATTGGCCCTATGACTGTAAGTGATTAGCCTGGAAATTTGGAGGGAGACAGCCTTAGGAGCTGGGATTTAAATGTAAACCCAGTTCATGGTACTTTGTCTCTGAGTTACATTTCACCCCTTATTCTATCTGAGTTCCGAGCTCTCTCACTCCTTCAGAGGAGAGCTTTTCAAGTAATTGGAAATGTACTGTGGGACATTTCCTTCCAGATTTTTACATTAATGCATTAGCCAATAACATGGCACTATTATGAAGTTACATGGTAACGCCTTCAGTTTTGCCCATGGAAATTAATTATGTGGGCTCTCTGAGTCCCCTCTGGCTAAAAATACAGACCTGCATCCAAGGGCTCATGTTTAATCTAAAATGAGAGTCAGATGCTATACAAAACTGCATTTGACCCAGGTGGCGATAAAGGTCCCACAGTGCCTTTGGCAACAATAGGGTGAAAATCCTACTGCCTTGGCCAATTTCCAAGTGGTACAATCCCATTTCCCCACTTGTCTAATATTTCCTCTGCTATTCCAAGTAGAAGAGAAGGTCACTTTGAAGCTCTTAGGGTTTTAGAATGTTATGGAGTAATATTCTAAATTAATTAGTGAGGTATTTGGCACACACTGTCCCTGATACATTTGCTAGTTGTTGCTGATGTGAAATAAGAAGTAATTCTGCCTTTGTACATTTTAATGTAAAATGATTTACAAAGCCCTAACTTAAAAGCTACTTTCAAATGTAAGCCTAATTTCATCAATTAGTTGGGTGAAGGTTCCTCTCAAAACATTTTCCCCTTGTTAGAAAATGCAAATAAACATTCTAAAATGTGTGGTTATGGGGGTGGGGGTTTGAAGATGACGATGAGTTTAGCACATTGAGCCAAGAGAAATTCTTATTGAATTAAGAAAATCCTAGCCCCTGGCTCTGAAAATGGCTAAAATAATTGTGTCAAATGGCGGTGGCAGACGGCAAGAGGAAAGGAAGCAGGCACTCTGGTGGATAATGGCCACCACCACAAGGAGCTGAGCAAACATGAATAGACACGCACTAGCCGGTCTTCACTAAAACACAACTGAGATGGCACAGCAATGGGATGAAGATGGTTTCTGCACCTGTGAGCTGGAAGTCATCACCTGTTCCGCTGTGGCAGTTGGCCTGGTCATCATCACACTCGTCCACCAGGTTCCCGTTGGGAGTGGTCGGTCCAGCTGTAGGTGCTGAAACAAGATCCAAGGATTACTACCTCACACCTCTGAAATGTATTTGCAGAGCTCTGGGTATTGAATTTGCTAACACCTTTGCAGAAAACTCTAATCCGTGGTAAGAAGGCCAGGAGCATGGTTTGCCTCCCTTTCAGGAGGTAAATCTACTTGGATTTGTCAGAATGCGTTGGGGACTGCTTTGTTTTGGTATTTGATCCATATCTGCTCAGAAGAGTTGGCCACCTTAGCATTTTATACATTGTTATCTACATAAACATGCTTTTCTGAAAAGTGCTTGAATTCTCACTGGTTATTTAATCATGACCCTGGAATTGAGAACTTTGATGACAGAGATTCTGCTTCAACTGTTTTCCCTTTCATTCTCACTGGGCTAGAGAACTCGCCTGTCATGAATTCTTTTACTTTCTTAGTATTAGCTAAGCTTGCTAGGTTTGTATTAGAATTTTTCTCCAAAAGGGAGTCTCAAGATTCACTTTTAGTACAATATTGTTCTTTTTAAAAAAAAAAATGTTATGAGTGACTCCATTTCCCTTTACATAAGCTTCTCAACGTGGGATCCCCTCTCCAGAGCAGGTGTTTGAGAGGAGCTGTCTTAGATGTCCTGAGGTCATTTTCCCTTAACTCCCGGAAGACTGCATTCCCCCATGGGCAGATATTCCTGTATCTTTGAGTTTGTAGTTGAAAGGTAGCCAACATTAATCAAGGACTGCTTTTGAAGTTCTTTAAATTTAGTTTGGTCTATTATTTTTCAGCCTGTTACTCATTCTTGCAATCTGTTTAATATTTTACAGTTTCTGGCATTACATTTCACTTTACAAGGCTTGAGATAACGTACGGGTCTCTCGATGTTTGAGAACCAGGCAAGATACTGCAAGTGGGGGCCTGCTCTCTAATAGCTGCTGGCCATGTGTCTGGGAATGTGTTGGTAACCGCTTCTTTCTTGATAAAAATGATACTCTTTCTTATTGTGCTTAATTAGTGGGTAGAGTTATGACATATATAGAAATGTAGCTAGGGGTGCCTGGGTGGCTGAGTTGGTTAAGTGTTCAACTCTTGATTTCGGCTCAGGTCATGGTCTCACGAGATCAAGCCCTGCATCCAGCTCTGAGCTGACAGTGTGGACTCTGCTTGGGATTCTTTCTCTGGCCCACGCCCTCTCTCAAAATAAATAAATAAATAAATATTAAAAAAGAAAGAAAGAAATGTAGCTAGTTTCAACTTCCTCAACTGCCCAGAGCACACACTAATAATTGGGAAACCAGCATGTACAGAGAATGTGAACAGCGTTTATGCACACCATCTAGACTTGGTGAAATGCATACACACACATTTTGGGCTCCACTTACTGCTATCACTGAATTAATGGAATCCTCCCTGCTAATCCAGATGCTCGTATTCACTGAGTTATGTGCCACTTGTAAGTATTTTAAACTCTCTGTTCATCTGCATTCCTTATGGTATTTATAAAGGAGGAATTTCGCCTTAGAAGTGGCCCAGGGTAGTACTTGGTTTAAGTTTAAAAAGTAGAAAGTGAATAATGTTTATTTCCCAATTTTACTACTTGAATATATTTTATCTTCTGTGATTCTCTAATTGTTTTTTGTAAATGCTAACCTCATGTAGGACGGACACTTGTGGAAGGCTCAGCTGTATCTCACCGTCTTTGCGTATCCTTCTAGATATCTCCCGTGGCAGTCATGAAGCAGATATTTAATAGAACCTGTTAATCATTTTAAGGAAGAAAAAAAAAACCACTCCTTTTCACTAATTGTGTCAAAAAGTTTTGACATTACTTTCCCCGGATGTTGGTTTCTCTTAGGCTCAGGGCAACTTCCTCACTTTTGTGAGTGCTTGGAAACATCTGCGGCAAATCTCTTCACCAACGATTTGTACCTCTCACTACAGAGTTGACACTGGCAAACTGCCACCAGCCTCAGTCTTTTCAACCATCCATTCATTCCACCTCTTAAATCAGTGTTGCTTTCCAGAATCCGGGCTAATGACCTGCATCATGGCAGCAGACTCCCTTTTCCAGATGAACACATTTCCCAGTAAATGGAATGAACATGTCTGCAGTGGGTTCAGTCTGCCCATCCCTTTTTGTTTCTTGATATCTTTGCCAAAGTCCTGGCACATAGTCATTCTTAGTCTGTGTTGATAGTGACTGGATAATTCAGAGGTCTGAGACATGACTACAGATACGGAAACAACTACACAATAAAGAATGGGAGATAATGGCCTGCTTTAAAATAAATACATACAAAAGTAGTTATGAATTATTCACTAGTATGGTGATTTATAGCTTCAGATTCTTTAGTGCAGAAGAAAAGTTTTATGATGCTTAATGTGCTCAAGAATGTAATTATATTTGGGTAGCTTAAAACACAAATAATTTTGAAACCACAAGAAGGTGATATTAAAAAGCATTCTTTGAAACAACCATGAGCATATGCTCAATTGATTAACATCTGGCTACCAACAATAGCCATTCTTTGAGCTAACCTAGAGAAGGACCTTTATGGGGATGGAAAAGTTGGTTACTCATTTATGCCCAAATAGAAGGCAGATGGGAATTCTAATGCACAAAAGCATTAGATGGTACAATAAACAACTATCATATCATTTTTCAAACGTTCCTTTTATTTATTATGTGATTAAAAATGCAGAGGTAAGTGTAGTTCTGAGGTCAGTGTGAACTAAATTTGTCCTTGAGATGGCTTTCATATGATAAGTATATGCAGTAATATCCTCAAACAGACCTCACTGTATATTCATACATATTATCTCATGTAAAGTTTTGTTTCTCTGCAGCAGCCTAAGCAGTTCATTCAAGATAATGTTGGTGGTTCAGTCTGTCAAATGCTGCTTCCCACTGCAGACAGAAAGTTGAATGGGACATGGATGGGCTAAACAACATTAAAAAGTCAAAGGAATTGGTGGTTGCCAGGGATCGAGGGTAAACTGCTTAATAGGTGGGGGTTTTGCTTTGGAATTAGATAAAAGTGGTGGTTGCAAAAATAACTAAATGTACTAAATGCCACTGAATTTTTTACTTAAAAATGGTGAATTTTATGTTATGCAAATTTCACCTCAGGAAAACTATTTTTTAACAAAGTCAAAGGAGGCAACCCAAAGAATCTAAAGAGAGTCCTACAAACAACCAATACAAAAGTGGGATCCTGAAGGCACTGTTTGGTGGAATGTGCTGGAATATTGAGCCTCAAGGACTGGCAGGCATAGGTAGGATCACCCAGGGGAAAAAGCTGGCAATTTGCAGCCGTGCCACCAGGGGCATAAATGCATGAAGAAAGAGATTAAAAGGTGGGAAACTAGAAGGGACTCTGGACATTGTAATTACCTTCCACTTCACAGCCCAGCAGCTCCATCCTCAGCCCCAGTCCTCCATGAGTGGCTCTCTCAGGGTAGATCCTGATGAATCGTGTGGAAAGAGGTGGAAAAGTCCGTAGCTCTGGTGTATCATAGTTGTTGTTTCCTTCAAAAGACTGAAGTAGGAGAAACACTGTTATCAATAAAACCTTCCTTTCGGTAGAGGAATCCCTCCTTCAGGAATCTTAATAGGGCAGAGAAACAGACCCCATCCCACCCACCTCATAAATGGCTGACATTTCTTTCATAAATGAGAAAGGGGAAAAAAAACAACAACTAAAGCTTCTCTAAGAAGTGACAGATGTCATTTCTCAGAAACTTCGGAGTATACACCGAGGCTATACCAGAAGCTGAGGATTTAATGAGACACATTTTCAATGCTATGCTGATGTGCCTGCGAGAAGTGACACTTCTACCACTTCCTTGAGGTGGAGGAAGAGAACTCAGGAAGAGAAGCTGCCATTTTTCAGAGCCAGGATAGACACCACATTTTCAGTGATGACTCCTGTTACATTCTCTTAAAGGAGTGGGTCCTAGTTTTGCTAAACCTGTAGAAGAGGGAGTGATTAAATTCTTGAAGTAGGAGATATTAAATTTAATGTAGTGCAAGTGCTATTTAGTCAGGAATTGGGGTTATTCCAACTCATTGAAATTGCTATTTACTTAAGCAGAACCACCAGTTGGAGGCATTTGTAGATAAAAGAGCCTCTCCTCTCAGGAAAGTAACAAGGGTCCTGACTGTGGAGTGAGGTTCTGATGCCTGGCTGAATTGCGATGTGAATGGGCTCCTTTTTTGAAGTACATTCCTGATTTGAAGTCACTGTGACATTCTCCAGGCCACCCATTGCCACTGCTGCTACTTGATTATTTTATTTCCCTTTTTACATTGAAAGGAAGGTCAAAATCCTTGAGTGGAATCATAAGAAAATGGAACAATAACTTTTCCAAGAAATAGGTAAGCCTTTTTATACCTTCTTCTCCTAACATTATTCTTTAATCCTGCCCAGAATGGGAGGTGGGGATGGGGATTAGAAAAATCAAGTTGCCTTATCATTGTGAGTGTCTCATTATACATGAAACATCGTACCATGTTTACTGGTGCAAGGCATTGTTCTAAGTGCTTAAAATATATTAATTCATGTAATTCTCAAGACAACTCTTTGAGGTAGGTTCTATCATTATCCTCAGTTGACAGGTGAGGCATAGAGAGATCAAGTAATTCGCCCAAGGCCATGCATACAGTAAGTGTCAGAGCCAGGATTTAAACCTAGGCAATCTTAACTGGTACCCTTCACCACACTGCTATGATGCCTCTGCTTTTAGAAATAATCCAGTCTAATCTCATTAAATTCAGGAAACTGAGGTCTATAGCCAAAGGCCACATACTTAGTTTCCTTAATTTTTCTTTAAATGGATTGCAGTTTGGACTACAGACTGGCAGATCAGATTGAGCGGATGGCCAGCCCCAGGCCATGTCAGTCAGGAGCAGGGACCACACCCAACTGCTGGATCAAGATGTCATGAACCAGCAAAAGATGTGATCATTCAGTGGTAGAAATATGAGGGTTAAATGGGGCACACATGTAAGTGAAAATAGAAAGATTGGGTCGACTGTGATATGACCAGAGGTTCTCTGAGTTCTAGAAGTAAATTCATTGGTCCTATCCAATCCAGAAAAGCCTCCAGAAATCTAAAGGACACGGTTAACATAGACTCGCTTCTCCCCCTAAAGCTGCCTTCTCTTATTTTCAAGAGTAAAATCACTATCAGGGTTCTGCACTCTTGATAGAACACAGTTGCTTCCAGTAATTAAGAATCTGACGTATATTATTGTTAGGCCCAATTAAGTGTCGTCAGTGAGATATAATTATAATGAAAACAACATTACTACACATGCCTGTTCTATGTTAACATAGCTCCAACAATCATAGGAGAAAAGCACTTATAGCTATGGAATCCCGGCTCTTCTAATTTTAACCTGAGTAAAGAATTAGGACAACGTAGAAACATTATAAAAGCTGTCCATGATGGGCTGGGAAGAATATTAGCAGCAAAGAACCATATGGTAATGGGCTAACTCTGCTAACATAAGATTGTTTATGAAATATCTTTGTGTCCTTTTATTCATCATGATTTACAAGAAGAGGGCTTTGAGTATTTAGGTCTCCTCTCTGCTCCTGAGAAGTCTAGTTAATTCAAAGACTCTGATTTACTTTGTCCATCATGTGAGTGAGTGTGGAGCAGAATATAGAGGATTTTATATCCATCAAAGAACTGTTTTATTCATAAAATCCAGTACTCATTCTACTCTTACATAAAAGGTAGTTTGCATCCTAAGCAGGTGACCTTCATTTGTAAGTTTAGAGTATGTTTTAAAATATCATTATACAATTTAGCAATATGCACTGCACCTAAACTGAAGGCCTTACCCATGTCCTTTTGCATCTTAAAGATTTTATTTAAGGAGAAGGATGTGTTAGGAATGACAGATTAGGCTCCATGTAAACAATTTAGAGGCTTTTGTGGTTTTAAATATCATAGGAGGATGGTAATGATGGATAAAATCATATTTTAGGAGAAAAATCTCACACACTCATGAATGGAGTTTCTCGTTAAGATTGCAAATTGTGTGCTGGCTTCTGGTGGAATTCTATACACACTGTACTACAGTAGAGTGATAGCTTTAGACTTAGTTGCAGACTCGATGAGGCATCTTATCCAAAGCATATGGTAATTTGTTTTCTTTCTCTCCTAGAACCCTCATGTTGAAGAACATGTCACAACAGCACCAGCTCCAGGATGCTGCTGAGGTGTAGCATATTCACGCTTTGTGACAAAGTCAGGAGGCTGACAACTCCTCCAAAAAGATTGGCTCTTAAGAGGAACTCCAGTTTCTGATGTTTATTTTACTTTTTCTTTAATCAAAACAAGAGGGGCATGCATAAAAAGGGGGAAATGAAATGAACACAAGAAGGAAAGCACTGTACGAAGATTAAAACAAAAAAACAACACTGGAAATGTTTTAGAAACCACAAGTTAAGTAGGGGCAAGATGAGAGAGAGATTCTTATATTTCTGACAGCATCATCACTGTCAGTGGCCTGCCACACTGGTGCTGACCATGGCCTTGGGGGGCAGGCAGCCCGTGGGGGAGAGGCAGTCTCTGCAGAGCCCTGCATCTTGACAGAGGAGGATCTGGCTGTGGCATCCAGCTTTTGTTTCTTGCCTGCAACGCCCTTGGCTTGAGTCATTATATTTCAAGCCACATCCCCACACTCGCTTAGAGTAGGAGCAAGGATAACCTTCCTTCCAATGGGCTAAAATCTTTTCACAAAAGGAGCAAAGTGAAGATGCAAAGGCTGGGATGGACAGCCAGTTATGTTGGGTGTGAGAAGTGCCATCAGCTGAATACCATTCCCACAATGCACACAGAACTGATGGTCTACTGGTTGTTACTTATTCACACTCAAACCAGCCATCATCAGGCCTAGTTGGTGTTGTGTTCTCAGGAAATGCAAATCAGTTTGACCACCAGCCATAAAACATAATCCCTAAAGAATCAGTTTGGTTAAAAAAAAAATGAGACCACGTGTTATGGTGAATGTTGGAATATCTTCCTTATCACTGGATCAAGAGCCAACTGTATTTTAAAAGGTTACAATGCATAAAAAACATACTTGAGCATTACTCACAAAAGCCAAAAGGCAGAAGCAATGAAACTGTCCATAGGTGGATGAATGGATACACAAAATGTGGTACATGCATACAACAGAGTATCATTTGGCTTTAAAAAGAAATGGAATCCTGTTGCTCCAAGTTGAGGACCCTGTGCTAAGTAAAGTAAGCCAGTCACAAAAGAACAAATATTGTATAATTCCACTTGTAGGAGGCTCCTGGAGGAGTCAAATTCATAGAGACAGAAAGTGGAATGGTGTTCGCCAGGAGCTGGTGTGTCAGGAAATGGGAGTTATTGCAGGGTGGGTAGAGAGTCTCAGTTTTGCAAGGTGAGGAAGTTCTGGAGATGGGTTGCACATCAGTAGGAATGTACCTAACACCACTGAACTGTACACCTGAAAAGGTTAAGATGGTAAATTTTATGTTATGTGTATGTCACTACAATTAAAATGTAAAAAAAAAAAGCAACAACCCCCCCCCCCCCCAAAACCATTTAAATGAGAGATGGGTGAGAGAAGGGGAAAGGGATGGCGGGGTGGTGGTGGCTAACAGATACAAATCTGCCGAGAGATTCTGAGTTTCTGCTGGGTTGCCCTGTCAGTCCCCAGGCCCCCAGCCTCTGGGCCACCCCATCTCCTGAGTGTTGAGCTTTCTGCTGTTCCCTAAGGAAGGAAAGGTGATCAGCAATGGAATTCTTTTCTGTGTTGATCTCAGACACCACTTTTAGCATCTCATTCCTGTCTTCCCTGGAAAGGGGGTCTTATGGACACCATCACACATTTCTATTGATGTCATGGCTTAAAAGAAATACAAAGTCGTACTTCCTCAGGAAAATGCTGGAGGTCCTCAATTTAAGTCAATGACATGAGAAAAGATTTCCTCCCTAGAAGCCACTCCCATCCCTGGACCTTACCTTAGCCTTGCGCTTGCTGTCATCCATGATCATTTTCCAGTCTGAGCCATTGTTGCTGTACCCGATCTTGAATTTCCTCATGAATACCTTGTTTTCCCGGTGCTTCCCCCCCTGAATGATGATGCCCCTCACAATCTTCTCTTCCCCCAGGTCCACTTGGAGCCACTCATTTATGTATGGGTGAGGAGCGGGTGGCAGTGCCCAGCCGGAGCGACTGGTGACCAGGCGAATATTTTCAGGCATCCAGTTTCTGTCCCCTTGGTTTGATGCTGTTATCTGGGAGTCAGAGATAAGTCCAGACACCATACCCAACATGCCAGAGCAAGGATAATCTAGAGGGTGGAATGAAATAGATGATGTAAAATGATTTTCTACAAGTCTCCATGCTTAGAAAGAGAATACCACAGATTGAATAGGAACATTGTGCCCATTCATATACATTTTTAAGACTCTGGATCATTTGACATTAAACCAGAGGTTTCCCTCCCTCAAACCTTTCTCCTAGAACTCCCTCCCACACTCACATTCCAAGAAAGAAACTCTTCTGTGAGGACATAAATTTCCCCATTTTTGAGTTCTTCCAAACTTATATCAAAATACTGATGTTCCAGACCCTCTGGTGTCCAGCATTTAGCCCTAGATCTAGTATGGGCCCTGCCTAACAGAGGTTCAGTTTATGATAGGCTAGAGATAGGAAATCAGTAATTCCAGCCACAGGAGGCTGTCCTGCCCATCCCTCGCTCTAACTGCTTTAGGAGCTTTCCACACAAAAATCCCATTGTCATCTCAAATGTACCATGTCCAAACCCAAATGGTCCTTTTTCCCTTGACACTGAATTCCTTTATCTAACTCTGTATTTTAACCAGTGGAACCACCAACCAGCTTCTGCTACTAAATCCTGTCATGTTTTCATAAAAAAGAAAAAAAAAAGTATGTTGGTTGGTCCTGCCTTGTGGTCCTCATTTCCTTTGGCATTACTCTGGTCCACACCCTGCTGGCCAAAGTGCTATATGGTCTGATTAGCTTGCCAGACCCCAGTTATGAATCTACACCGCCCATAACTGCCAACTCACTTTCCATAAAAAAATTTTTGCAATGTCATTCTTTTTTTTAATATAAGTTATTGTCAAATTGGTTTCCATACAATACCCAGTGCTCATCCCAACAAGTGCAATGTCATTCTTAAGCTCAGAAACTTTCCATTGCTAAGTAAAATAAGCCAGATGCAAAAGGACAAATATTGTATGATTCCATTGATGTGGGGTACATAGAGGAGTCGAATACACAAAAAGAGGAAGTAGAATAGTGGCTGCAGGAGCTGGTGGGAGGAAGGAATGGGTAGATGGTATTTAATGGGTACAGTTTCAGTTTGGGATCATGAAAAGCTCTGAAGATGGAGTGTGGTAATGGTTGCACAATATGTGATTGTACTTCACACAACTGAACTGTACACTTAAAATGGCCAAAATTATAAATTTTATGTTATTGTGGTATGTATTTACCACAATAATAAAAGAGAGCTTTAAAAAATTTCCATGACTCTCCATTATTTATAAGACCACATAAAAAGTCTCTATCCAGCCTCTGAAATATTAATTTTGGTTTCATTCTGTTTATCTAGTTTTATTTCCTCTTACTGACAGCATATTCCAGCGAATCCATCTTCTCGTATACCCTAGATACAATTCTTATCATTATCTTTGCTCAAAATGTTCCTGCTGCCCCTTATCCTCCTGTTGACAGAGGTAAGTTCTGCTGAAACTTTAAAACCCAGCTTAAGACTCTTCATGAAAACTTCTCAAACTATTCTAGCCTTTATTCCAAACTTTTCCTTGTCAGAAATATGATTGCATGTGCACGAAGTAGCACACAGTTTAGCATTAAAGTGTTCTCTCCATGCTTTAAGGCTGATAATCTTGCATCCACAGCTATAAATTCCTCAAAAGCAACAAACAGCATCAGATCTTTTTACATCTCCTACAGCAGCCCAAGTAGCTTCTGAGAATCAGAAGAGTATCAATCATTGATTAATTGATTGGCCACTTAATAACAAATCATTCAATTATTCTCCTTTCAAACTGTACACCTCAATTAAGGACATGCATAAGAATGATAATCTATTTTTCTTTGAAACAACTCAATTCTGCATAATATAAGTAAAATTTAGCTTAAAAATACAGCCATCCTAAAAGAGAGGCATGCATTTAATGAGACATTTAAAGCTGTGTCCATGTTATCAGCTGGCCCTTAAGAATTAATTGCTCAAATACTTTCCAATGAATTGTACATTTCAGGTCATGTCATTTCTTTATCCAAGCATTCAGTTCCAGCTCAGAATTATGCAGGTACTGTCAACCACACCAGCCGGTCTTCTAGTCTTCCATACTGCAGCCTTGAAAGCCTCTCCTCATTTACCCTTTTTGCTACAGGTAAGTGGAATAAAAAGCTTCCTTATGGGGGTGGGCTGGAAGGAGGCTTTCTTTCATTCTCTTCCCTCCACCTCCAAGTCCCCATTATCTTGCTCTTCCCACTACCTAAATCACTACAAATCTCGAGCTGTTTCTGAATGCTACAATTTTCCCAGTCTTTCCAACTAGGCGTGGTTTTCCTTCTATGAGACTCTTCATTAGCACTTTAGGTGCATTTCTTTATATTGATGACCTTTTTCAGCTTCTTGGATCGCTGCTACTTGCCTCACCAGATTTTAAGTCTTTGAGGACATGAACCAAGTCATATTTAAAAATTTTCTATGACTCCTGGAGCCCTGCTTTCTGTATGGTATTTACTTAACAAATATTTGTTGAATGAATCAACTTATTAACACAATAAAGGCAGCTTCCATTTTTCTGAAGCACCCTTTCCTGTAATTCAGTCACAGTATCTGCTCTTGGCTGGGACCTGGAGACAAATAATAAATTCAATGGGGATTTAAAAAAATTTATAAAAAGTATTTTACTGAGGGTCTATGAAATTGTAGTGCTAAAAATAGAAGTCACATTTTTGGTCATTGTGGTCACACCTGTCTGATTCAAAATAAGCTTTTATAAAGAAAATGATTAGCTCGTAATAAGTACCAGATGTTACCATCTGGACAAAAACACAATTAACTTAAATACTGTAAGGAGTGCACAACCTTTACCAGATTAACATCCTTTCTCTAAAGCAGATTTGGCTAAGGCACAGTTTACATATCCACAAATGTAGTGATACCCAGCCTCCATTCCACTAAAAGATCCACAGCACAGTTAGACACTCATTCCTTCTATAAGTCTGCCTCATCCAAAAAAGAACAATGAAGAGGTACCTTGATTTCCCTTTGACTAAAAATTGGCACTTTTAACAATGTTGAATAACAATTATTAATTTAACAATTTAATGACTTACTTTTGGCAATGACTAGGAGAAAAGTTATATTAACATTTCAAGGTTTGAATGAGATGCTAGGATCTAGTTCTATTCTTTAGCAGGCTTGCTCAGATGTGCTTTAGCCTGGCTACATGTCAAACCCTTTGGAAATAGTGTTGCCAAATTTAGCAAACAATCAAAGAAAAACAACAAAACAGGAAACAGGATGCCAAACTGAATTAGAATTTAAAATAATGAATAATTTTTTAGTATAAGTATGTCCCAAATATTGCATGGAACATACTTATGCTAAAAAATTTCTTTGTCATTTATCTGCATCAAATTTAACTGGACATTCTGTATTTTATCTGGCAACCCTTTTGGAAAACTTAAAAGCAATCTTAGATGGAAGGGAGAGATGAGTTCTGTGGTGGAGAATTAAGGTGATTCTTTTCATTGATATTTTATACTAATATCTCTGTATAGAGTTTTAGTAGGAAAACTGAGATATACTGTAAGTCAAATACTCTGTTTCAAAGAATGAGAGGGTGATAACCACATTTGATGGGTAAAACTGAGTGAGCATAATTTAATCTTCCCATGATGATTCAGGATATTGTGGGACCTGAGATCATCCTTGCAAATTTTGATCAACATAGGAACACACTGGTGTGTGCAGAAGCACCAGTTAAGAGACTTCCGGTTAACAAACACAAATTAAAAGAGTTTGTGGTATGTTCTCGTACATCAAGCAGTAACCCTCCATGATTATTTTCCCCAATATCCATATTTGCTGAAATGCTGAAGTCTGCTTTGTCAAAATAATGAAAATACTCCTTTGGCAATCACCGAATAAAGTAGATGGATTTTGCTCCAATCTTGTTTTCTCTATACCTCTATATGGTGACCACATTGTATACTTTGGCTCCTCTAGGATTATTGTATTTCTAAAAAATAATTTCTGAATACAAAGATTAGGTTAAAACTTGAGGCCTCTGGAGACTTTGGAAATCGAGCGATGTATTCACAGGGTAACTTAATTCAAAGTTTTTGTTTGTTTTAATCTAGTTTGAGTTAGGACTTGCCAACTCAAGAGGAGAGGGTGATATTTTGAAATTCAGTCATTTTTGGATAAAATTTCAATTCATTCATTCATTCATTCATTCGTTCATTCAAAAATAAATGCATTGAGGAATTGTTATGTTCCAGGCACACAGGATATGACTGAAAGTATGGCAAACATGGCCTCTGCTTTCACAGATCTTCCAGTCCAGCAGCGACCCTACAGCCTTGTTCTCTTGCATCAGTCTCCACTCTGAGGGGACTATGGCCTCTGAAAGCTGAAAACCATCTGCTTCTGGTCAACAAGAAGAAAACACTGGTATCATTGTCTCCTCAGAAGCTCTACTTGCTCGGACTTCTCCTAGGTTCAGCTCGTGGAGTACCATTTACTGTGTATTTTATTGGGTGTGATTTAGTTAACAATGACTCTAGGCCAAGTGTATTATAAATACATTCAATTTGATCATCATTACAGCTGAATTAAGGTTAACCTTACTGACCAGGAAATGGAGCTCAGAGGGACGAAATGTCTTGCCCATGGTTTCACATTCACCAAGTGGACAGTCGAGAGTGAGGCCTGGATAGATGTCTGCAAACTTTCTGTCCACGTGACCATCATTATAATACGCTGCCTTCCCAAAAATCTGCCTTGGTCAGTTATTCGGAGATTGTAGCTACCTTACTAGAGAGAAGTATCTAAAATATATCAGGGGTTGTGATAAAGAGATTAGCACTATGAACCTAAAAGCAGTATCTTTTAGGGGAAAAACAGCTCCTTAAAATAATTGTAAAATAAAATATATAAAATAAAATGTGAAAATAGGATATGCTATTTTAGATATCTATGTTTAAGTAAATAAACTAGACATTTAACTAGTCCTTTAACATTGAGTCATATAACATTTTTAGTTTTAAAATTCCAATAAAGTATTTGCCTTTTTCACATGTGAAGACTCACACACCTGGAATGAACTTTCAGGGAAATCCTTGTGAAAATGTAAAAGGAGGTTCAAATTTAAGTAACTGTTTTATTTAACTAAAAGGAGAACTTCAGAAATCAGAGTTCAGACTAACATGTTTGGAGTCTTTACAAAGTTACTTCTTCTTTTTTTCTCTTTTCTTTTCTTTTCTTTTCTTTTTTTTTCTTGTGCAGTGACATTAGATTAGAAATGAGCCAGAAATTTCCACCCTGACCTCAAATGGCCTTGTTTCTATAAATTTAAGGGTAACTTCTCAAATTTGTAATGCTCTGAAAATGACCTAGAACTTTTTCTCATGTAACTGGTGATCAAAAATAAAGCCAAGGTTATATCTAACTTTTCAACATCCCTTCTTCCTCCAAACCTCTCTCCACCCAATTCCTGCCTCCAAGGCCTTGAACTTTCTAAGTCTTAGATTCTGAAACAATAAACAAGCCTGTCTCTGGTATGGAAATAAATATGATTTTGGTAAAATCAGGTGTCAGTTTTTACTTGCCAAAATGGACTGTCCTATAAGCAAGGATATTTTTTTCTCCTTAGTTTTTTTCTCATGGCTCTCTTGTCCAAATGGCTTGTAATTTCATTGAAAATTGCCCAGGTGATTGGTTGGTTGGTTGGTTGTTTTTTTTCCTTACAAATTCAGTACTTTCCTTCTCTAGATATAATTATCCTACAGAGGATAAAAATAAAAACAAGAGTACTGGCATTCATGGAAGAAGAGATTAACTGCCCTAACTATGTACACTAAGATCATATTAAAAGATAGTTCAGAGACTTTTAAAAGTGGTTCATTTTTAATTACTTTTTGGTGAATCAGTTACTGATTCTGTTTAACTTTTAAACTTACACTGAAGGGTACATTGTACTGCCTTTTTTTTTTTAATGAAACCTTTGCAATGTGTTTACTTAAAAGGAGAGGAATTCTGTTGCTTCAGAACACAGAATGGTAACACAAGAAGATCAGTGGACAGGTAATAGCTACACTAATCGCCAGAGAAGTGCAGTGAGAGTGACAGTGATGACAGTTCTTTTACTTCCAGCTCTGTCCCAACCTGGCCTACTATTTTACCCACTTAATGCCTCCAGAGTGCAACTTCTTCATCTCTCAAATGGGTATAATCCCTCTACTTACATCGATTTAATAGATATTTTTAAAGTCCTATTCATGTCAGAAGAAACAAACAAAAAAACTAGAAACATTGACAGATCGATTTCTAATATTAGCATATGCATTCAACAAATGATGGATAGATATTGAGACAAAAAGTTGTCCAGGTATAGTGAGTAAAGAGAGAAATTTTTGTAAGTTAAACTCCTGCTTGATTGTGGCTGACAGAGCCACAATGTAGGCTTCAACATGAAAAAGGTAAAGCAGATGGAGAGCATGTCATGCAATCAGTTTTCATTGCAAATCAACTAAACACCAGTCAGTTTTCCTTGTACCCAGGAAATGGGGATGAAAACACAGTGGTCACCTTTGTGGAGCTTGGAATCTAGTGGAAAGGTGCCGCTTAACATATACCTGCTACACTCCAGGCTGTGCTGAGCATTTTATATCCTCAAGTCACTCCATTGTCACAACAACCCTGCATGGTGTGCATGCACTATCATGAATGTTTTCTAGTTGGGGTCACTAAGGCTTTGAAAGATGGTAAGTCCCCGCCCCCCAAATAAGCTAGTGAGGAGTATCAACAGGATTTGAATTCAGATCTGTCTACATTCAAAGCATATGCCCTTAACCACCAAATGAAAATGACCAGATTTATATACAGAAAACCAACTTTATATGAAATTATAAAATTCCTCTATAAAAAATCCTTATTTTGTAAAGGTTACATAAATCAAACCAGAGCCATCTTCAAGCTGGTGCTTACCTGTTATCTTGCAGCCATAGACTTCAAACCTCATAGATATGCCAGTTTCCCAAGTCGCTGGTTTGATTCGGACAAATCGAGTTATTAGAGGTTTAGGGAAAACTCCGAACACGACATCTGTGGGGTTGGTGTTTCCCTGAAAGATCTAAATAGAAAAATAAAGGGCTCTTTAATAACAGACTCTTTGGATTTAAGATAAATACAAAAATATGTTTCCACAATGCCTATAAAATTATTTACAATATCAGCATTGGCCATCAAAGATTGAGGCGCCGTTAATAACTTGTCATGTTATCTTTTTCAAATGATGGCAATCAGAAAAAATCACATGTAATACATAATGTTGTCCTAATCATCTATTCAGTTTTCTGAGAGCCTAGAGCCTCCAAAAGCACTATTACAAATATAACATTTGTTAAAGGCTACCTAAAAAAAAGTTGGAAATTATTAACTTTATCATAAGGACCTACAGAATACTATATATGGTTCATGGGAACTCACTCTAATTTACTTTCCCAGGAACCCCTAGAAGGAGTACTTTTTGAGTGCAGTGTAGGGTCTGGCTTTTTTTTTTTTTAATTTTTTAATGTTTATTCATTTTTGAGAGACAAAGTGCAAGTGGGGGTGGGGGAGAGAGAGAGAGAGAGAGAGAGAGAGAGAGAATCTGAAGCAGGCTGCAGGCTCTGAGTTGTCTACACAGAGCCTGACATGGGGCTCAAACCCATGAACTGTGAGATCATGACCTGAGCTGAAGTCAGATGCTTAACCGACTGAGCTACCCAGGCACCGCATAGGGTTTGGCTTTTTGAAAATTCTAGATTATGTTCCTGGCTACACCACTGGGTCAAGTAGCTTCCCCCCCTTTAACTCCATTTCTTGATGGAAAATTTTATCCCTGATATTAATTAAGTAATAACTTTCATCTTTTTTGGATATTGATAAAATTATGTTTTAGTGGTCAAAATCAACACTAAGTTATAAGTGATATATAACTGGAAATCAGCCTTTCCAGGGCCGCTGCGTCTAGTTTTAAAAATGAGCCATTTTATTTTAAGAAAGATGAGGTATGTAACTGCAAATGTAGTTAAATGCCAGTCATGAACGAGTTTCCCACAAGGATGTATCAGGACCACTCTTCCTGGGCAGAGCTCCACTGCCTGTTCTCCAGCAAGTTCCATGCTGGAAGACTCTGGCACTAGACCTACCTCAGGAGGAACTGAAAGCCTTCACTTCCCTGGCTTTCACTTCAACCCTGAACTGGGGATATCATGCATCAAAGTAAAATCAGCTAGTGCTCTGCTTCTCACACAGCCACACCATAGTCCTATTATGTTGTGTCACTTGAGCTTATTAAGCCCATCGGAGGCCTGGAGATTTGTCCCCACCTTTCCAGGTAAGTTCTCGGAAGAGGACCACAAGTTCCCAAGACTTGTTCTTCCCCTGGGAGAAAGGACTTCTAAAGGTCAAGCTGATGTTTTTTAACTTCATTTAGCTTAAGTGGCCTGTGTGATGGAAGGTGGTCAAATGCTTTACAAAGTTGGCTGTTAGCCTGATCCCTCTCCAGAGATGGTTTAATATCATAATTTATCCTCGCCTTTGATGGCCTTTGGATTTCTGTCCTACTTCAGCAAATCTCTCTGGGAAACAATCTGTGTGGGAGCATTTTTGTGTGACAGAGAAGAATGTGTAGCTGCCAGAGGAAGCAGAGTCCCAAGCTGTATAATGCTTGAAGGGTCAACAAGTCCACTTCAGGAAGAGACCGGCAGTCAGTTAATAGTGCTGCATGCCCCGGCATAGGCTGGAGGTGAACTCTGGCTCACATTGAGGGGACTTCATGTTTGCTGAAAATCATGGAAGTACATACATTCCTTTCAATATAAAGAGGGTTGCTGGCCTCGTTGTTGGCTAAAGGCTGCTCTTGATTGAGGTACGGCCGACTCTCCCCAAAGAATGCAGGGAAGAGGGTAGAGGGCAGTGGCTGAGAGGCCGCAAAGTACAGGGAAAAGAGGGTGGACAAGAGTAACTGGACTCCAGGTGATGTCTGGCTTGCATTTGGGTTCAATAAAAGTGCTCAGATGGATGTCACACCCATATTTTTGCTGAATCCTTCTTTATTCTTTCTGCCTCCCACTCTGGGAGCCCCTCCGTGTGCCAGGATATTCCCGAGAGTGGACCTAGAGTGAGCTGTGTGCATTGTCAGACACCCCCTCAGAACCTGTGTGCGCTACTCAACAGCCCCTTCTGGGCCATGCAAATGACTGGTGGCCAACGGCTGACGAGGACATCTTGGAGAAGTAGCACTCATGTTTTAAAGAAATGGCCTGAAGGCCTGAGGTCAGTTCTCCTTACTCTCCTTGCAGTGTCCTGGGCAGTAGTGTTTTGTTTGTTTGTTTACTTGAAACAAAAGCATGTCTTCAAAAAAATACGTCAAGATTAAGTCATGAAATGTAGGGTCAAAATTTACTTGCTAAAGCTTCACAAATGTTGGCTGTGAGGATTTTTCTATCCCAGATGGAGGATTGGTTCCATGTCCTCCAGGGCTAGACAGTGGCCTTGAACTTGCTTTCCATAGAACTTCCTTCCCACAGGGAAGCTGTCTATATATCTTTCATTTTGTCTACCCTAAATAAGAGTGGGGGCTTCGCAGCTAATCAAAGGGAATTAACAGTTCTCTCACTTCACACTTTTCTTAGTTCCAGACCCAGAAGGAGAAAATCAGGCCATGCATGCTCAAAAGAGAGACAAGGACATGTTAACTGGCCTCTTTCCAAACCCAAAATTTCAAGTTACCTGGATCTTTGCTACTGTCCTTATAATTTCTGTGCATTTTACTTGGCCTTCGGGGCAAGCTTTTAGTTTTGGGGAAACAGTGAATATGAGATCTCAGAATTCTTTTGATTAGTAAATCAGAGCAAGCATAACTTCAAATGAACAGGCAGTCTGAGAAAAACATCTCAGTTCCAAATGATTTAGGGCAGGGCACTGGGGCAAGGTATGGTTGGTGTGTCTTTGGTTAAGAGCAGTGAGGAGGTAGCATCATTTGTGTGATCTCAGGGAACACTGTGAACTGCCTTTCTTCTATTCATTCTCACAGAAGCTGCCAAACACATTTGTATATTAGTTTGTGAGCCACAGAGGGTAGATGAAAAGGAGTTTTCTAAAACCAGCCCATGACTGAGAGGAAGAAAGAAGAAATCTATGAAAGACAATGAAGAAACACAGGGAAACAAAACAGAACAACTCTTCAGGGTCTAAAAAGACCGTGGTTATCCTATGCATGGTCCGTGTCCCCACAGGAGGGTTAAAGTAGTTCTTGAGTCTAACACTTAATTTGGTTGGTATTGACTTTTCTTGGAAACATCTGTATAATTTCCTTTTGGCTTCTGGATCTGGGAACATGAGATTCCCCCCACCCACACCCCCACCCCTTGGTCAGATATAAACCTCAAATTGCACTGTTCATTTTAAATCAATCCCAAACTAAACCAGGCCAGACAGAAAGCTCCCAAACAAACAAGTAAAAATTGATCATCCATATCAAAGACTGAATTGGTTGAGGGCCTGGCAGCGAAACTTACGACAGGTTTATTTCCTTCTTTTATGGTGATCCAGTCTTCCCCGTTGGAGCTAATGTCTATTCTGTAAGTCTTGACATAATATTTCTTCTTGGTTTCCTTTGAAATGGCTCCCTGTGTCCCGACTGCAGTGACAAAGCGCAGAAGGCCCAAGTCTACCTGCAAAACAATAGAAGCATGGTCAATCATTCACTCTGCACCGTCATAACCTGGAACATTTTTTCCCGTGCATTACACAGTGCAGTTTTCATCTACCTGAGAGTACTAGGTCCTAATTCTACCTGGCATCAACACCCCCTAACTTCCCCATTTCATTCCTTCTAAAGAAATGCACAGCTATGATTAAGACAGCAATTGTCCGAGGTTGGCAGTTGCCAGAAAGAGAACTTTCTCACTGCTGCAACCACAATTGCTTGATCTTGGTACAAAAATAAACACTGGTTTCAATATCATTTTGCTATATTTTCTAAGAGATTAAAAATACTTCCCAAACGACACATTGGTATGTGTTATGTTACAATTAGAAAATCAAGACAAGATAAACTCGCATTTTGGATGTTGGAGAGGCTTGGACTAAAACACAGGTCTAATGGGCTCCCATTCCTCATCATTCCTCAGCATCTGTCCCCTTCCAGACAGAATGCAGACAGAAACAAGAGGACCCTGCAAGCACTAGGAATGCTGTGGTTTGGAGAACAGTCCAGAGATTTATAATCTGGAATGGAGGGGAGACCAGGAAGGCAAAGTAAGGATTTCTGTTTCATCTTTAGATTTCTTCCTTCCCCATGTCTTTCATCGGCCTCTCTTGCAATTCAGCTCAAGAGGCAAGTGGATTCCAAGGCATCATCTGGGAAGGACTGATGCCTTCATGTGACAATGGCTATAGCTCACAAGCTCCTACTCTAAGTTCCCAGTGGAGAAGCTCCTCAACACCAGAGCCTGGTCTTCATCTCTCACTAACCTGTCTCATACCCCTGAAAGTTGGGCTACTTGGAGGGCATCACAGCAGTGATGACAGAGGGTGACCCAAGCCCAAAAGTCCCTGATTTCCTGCCAGAGGGCTGCAGTGGCTTGGGTTGTTCCTGTGACTCTGTGATATGAGTGGGTGGGACAAAGATCTAAGCATTGGTCACTTGAGTGTCTAGTAATGGTTCTGCCACTAGCTAGCTGTTGGGCCTTGAACAAGTCACTTCATTTTTAGTGACTTTAGGTTTCCGGTTCTTCATTTGTTAAATAAAAGAGTTGGGCTAGATAACCTGGAAGGCCCCTTTTAACTCTGACTTCCTATGATTCCATGTTTTCAGTAAAGTAAAATACTGTTGACCCTTGAACAATGAGGGGGCTTAAGGGCACCGAAGATCAGTGTATAACTTTTGACTCCCCCAAAACCTAACTACTAATAATCCACTGTTGGCCAGAAACCTTACAGATAATATAAATAATCGACCAACACATAGTTCATATGTTATATGCATTATATACTGTATGCTTACAATAAAGTAAGTTACAGAAAAGAAAATCTTATTAAGGAAATCATAAGGAAATACACTTCTAGTACCATACTATAAAAAATACACTTATTAGTGTACCCCCATAGTTCAAACCCATGTTTTTTTCTTTTACTTCCCTTATTTTCATCATTAATAACCAAGAATAATCTTTAAAATTTTCAAGTTTTTTTATTTATTTTGAGAGAGACAGAGACAGTGTGAGTAGGGGAGGGGCAGAGAGAAAGAAGGTGAGAGAGAGAGAATCACAAGCAGGCTCCACACTGTCAGTGCACAGCCTGATGCAGGGCTTGAACTCACGAAACTGCAAGATCATGACCAGCACTGAAACCGAGAGTCAGACGCTTAACTGACTGAGCCACTCCGGTGCCTCAATAACCAAGAATGATCTTAAAACAAAAACCATTACAGTTTCTATAGATTAGTAGAAATATTTTCAATTTCCTCTTAGGGATACATTTGATTATTTGTTTAAAATTGTTCTCTTCCATTTGTTATACCCTACATCTATTGTATTTCTGTAGAATGCAGATACTTTAAAGAAATGATACACAAATATATAGCAAATACTTTTGAAAGTTTTTTTAAAAATGTTTATTTATTTATTTGGAGAGAGAGAGATAGAGTGTGAGCAGGGGAGGGGCAGAGAGAGAGGGAGAGAGAGAATACCAGGCAGGCTTTGCACCGTCAGTGCAGAGCCCGATGTGGGGCTTGAACCCATGAACCGTGAGAACATGAGCTGAAGTCAAGAGTTGGATGCCCAACCGATTGAGCCACCCAAGTGCCCCTGGCAAATACTTTTTAAAGGAATTGAAAATTACAACTACTTAACATTAACAAGATGTTTCAACAGTACATTCACTATTAAGAGGTAAGAGAATGCCAGTTTCCAATGAAAATAGCCACAAAAGCCAAAAAAAAAAAGAAAAACAACAATTCCCCTCCTCTGCAAAACCTACTACCAAAACTTCTGAATCCTGCTTTCACTTACTACATGACAACCCAATTTTCAGAAAACAAAATTTCAATTAACCCTCCAGTCCTATAGGCCATCGACACCTAAAGAATTTCCATTTTATGTACAGTCAGCCTCATGAAGAACGACTATTGTCTTTCACGAATTGCTTTTTCCTGAAAGCCCTTGGAGTAGTTAAATCAACATGTTGCCAATTCACTTCAAAACTGAACACAAAGTTACATCCAGGACACAGCTGTATTACTAGCTCATAAAAGCCAAGTTGAAGTTACACAATTCAACAATAGGAGATTTCATCTAGAAAGGAAGGGGATACCATTCAACGTAAAACCATCTTTATGTCATTTACTTGCCTTTAAAGATGTAAAGTCTATACTCTGGTTGCTGTTACAAAATTTAAGAGAAAAAATGAGCAAGACTTTAATAGAAAAATTAGTATTTTTGGATAATAATGGTAGATGCCTTAATTTTAACAAATACATATTTACCCAATGCATTTTTACCAAGTGCCTGTACTTGCTATTTGATTTTTTTTCTGAAATTTGAGTTTTTTTCACAAGTGAACTGTAATACTTTGTGTGAATTTGTATACAAATTTCAAAAAAGGGAGGCAAATCCATGTTTGCCAGATTTAGCAAATAAAAATATAGGCTGTTCGGTTAAATTTGAATTTCAGAGAAACAACAAATGTTTTTAGTATATGTATGTCCCCTGCAATATTTGGGACATACGAACAACTGGTCCGTTGTTTACTTGAAATTCAGATTTAACTGGATGTTCTGTATGTTATCTGGCAACCCTAAATCTAACTCTATTCCAGACAAATAATCGGGTGGTTTTAAGTTGCCACAAAAACTCTCTGATTTCCTAACACTGCAATCTGAAAGTTAATGGGCACTCTGGACATGGTTGCTCTCAACAATTTCAACTGTTTTCAAATGCTCTCAGAACACTTAGTGCTTTACTGACTATCCATTGAGTCATGCCCAATGCCATATCCACTTTCAAGCTGAAGGGCCCTTCAAGTCTTGACATCCAAGGGAGCATGAAGCAGAGCTATTTAAATAAACTCTTCCTGTCAAACTTACAAATGGCTCTTCAGTTTGGAAATGATTAAATTCTCAAGAGTGCGCATTCAGCTTAGGCTGATTTGAAATAACTCTAGAACTTCATTCCCTGGCTGTCCTTTTCCTAATTTTTAAACGTTGTTTTTAGGATAAAATTTGGTTACCAGGTAGGAGAGAACTTAATTGGTTACCAACTAGAAGAACCCTAGGTATTAGAAACAATTGACTTAAAGGAAGGAGCAACCAACTGGAATTAACTGTGTATCTAACAGGGGAAAGAAACATCCAAGGTCCCAGATACAAAAGCCCCCAAACATATACACAAATCACTTGTAAAAAAGAAAAAAGTATTTTCTTTTCTCAACAGCAATGAAATGCATTAGCAACCTCCTCTTGTAATTGCATAAAATTTCCTGCTGTGCTTTAAAACTCTGCAGATTCTCTTGTTTATACCGCACTGGGATACTTGAAATTTCATTTCATTTTTCTTCCTCACATTACTGCCACTGGGTTTAGTAAGGATGAATGACAACCTCACAAAATGATCAGGGCTGGGGCCGGAACCTTTGCAATTAAAACCGGATGGTAGCCAGAACTCTAACAAGATACAGCTTCCCTAGCACCGCGGGAGTTCTCAAGGGCAACACCAGGGATGTTCTTTCAAGTCCTTTCTTCCTAGGTATCTTTGAGGAATGCCCTAACAGCAACCCTGGAGTGCCTCACAGGGTTTGGGAGAGATGCAAATCCCTCAGCCTCAGAAGCCCTGCTGGGCAAACTTCCCGTGTCTGTGTCAGGAGACCCAGAAGGACTCACTGCCTGAAGCCTGGGTGTTTACACCTTTCTCACCGGTGAAGCCGGCTCTGCTAACCATGACATTGACCTCCATTGGTCTTTGTAGTCCTACCTGCTGCATCTATCCCTCTCCAACAGTCCCTTCCAGCCACGTTAAATTATTTGTTATTCCTAACACAAAATAAGCCTTTCTGTTTCCCTGCCTTGCCACATGAAGTTCTCTTGACCTAAAAAACCTTTTCCCCTTTTCTGACGACAAATGACTCTTTCCTTTTTTTGGTCTGGTAAACAAAATGAAGTGGATGTTTGGGGCATAGCTCATGTCTCCACCATTGAACTCATCAGGTTGTGTTTTTGCTCTACTTCCATCCAGACTTTTAGGGATTTCTTTCAAGGAGCATCTGCTTTTCTATATAGAAAAGTAATAGATGTCTATTGAACATATATAAGATGGAGAAAAGATTAGAGAAGAAAATTAAATCTCCATAAGACCGACATTAGGACAAAGCCACCAATAACAGCCTTCCAGAATATTCTTTCCTATGCAAAATATATGTGAATGTTGTGTGATATGTTTTGTTATTATAAAAGAATGAGGTCATATTAACTCTATGTTTGATAACCTGCTTTTTGTTTAGTTTTATGGATATAAGTTTTGGCCCAAAGTATTTTCAATGTCTTCGTGATTCCACAGTATGGTTGTAGCATGATCTGTTCAACCTGTGAACATTTTTATTCAACGTAATTGACATTCATTCAGTGGACACTTAATACCACTCATCTTCTAAGTTCTGTATCAACTGGTGAGGATATAAAGAGCAGTCAGTGTGGGAAACACAAACACATGATGACAGAATGGGGCAATCAATACACATGAAATGTGATGCAGCACAGAGGAAGGAGTAAAATTTTACCCAGAGAATGGGAAGTTGGGGGCACTGCAGACATTTAAATGCAGACTTTGATGTCTAAGACAGGTATTGAAGGATACCCAGTAGAAGTGGACAAATGGGCACAGAGGAAAGGAATGTTCTGGTGAGGAGGAGCAAGAAGTGCAGAAGTAAGCAGGAGGAAATGAATGAATGAAATAAATAGACCCTGAACAACTTACTGTGCCTCCCTCACCTCTATAGACATTATTTGTTAGGAAGTGTATTGCTCTTTAAAGAGTATTGCGCTCTGGTCATTTTCAAGCCACAAGAGTTAGATTTCACGAAAACTATTCCAAATCAGCCACTGGCCATCCTCTTGCTGGTTTAGCTTTTGGAATTATGATGAGCTCTTACCAACCTCACATCATAATAGACAAGATTGGAGACCCAAGACAGGCAGCTGGAACGACAAAGATACAACCCCAGAACAGTTTTACATAATGCCACCCCTCTGTGTTTTGGAGGGTTCATTGTCCTGAACAATACTTCTTTTCTTTCCATAAAAACTCATTCACACAATAACCATAATTAAGTAACCTGCTTTCCCTAAATCCAATCAGCTCTGTTCCAATCACTATCTTCTTACTTTGAAAGAATGTCATTATTCTTTATTTTTATTTTTAATTGGAAGATGGATGTGATTTTACATCTGAGTTTGATGCACTTCTGTTTGACATTAAGGGTGATGGTGAGGGGGTGTGATGATGGGAGGGGTATGCATGGAACCAAGCATCAATGTATTCGCTAAAATTGTTGAATGTTTCACTCTGTCTGTGTGATGAACATAAACATCTGGTACTTATCTGGTAGTTTGTAGACTATTTTACAGAAGTCTAGCACGCTACTTTTGAGTTCTGTCGGCCGCTCTCTGAGTTAGCTTACAATAACACCATCAGCAGAAGTGACCCAATATGATATCCTGTTTCCAATATAAATATATATTCTAAAACTGCTAGGAGAATGTCTACCCACATCTTACTTTCACTGTGCTCTGCCCTCAAAGAGAAGATATTGCCAGACAGCAGATACAGAAGAGGAAAGCCCAATTTTTGTTTCGGGTTTGGGAAAAAGTGCATTAGTAGAAGAAAATAGCTGTCCTTGTCCACTTCTGGGGGGCATGGGATGGGGAGCTAGCAGCACTTGTGGGGTGAGGACCCCCTATGGCGTAGATCTGACCATGATCTTGACTCACTCTTTGTTGTAAGATGTCTACAGGTATAATCCATGTGCACTTTAGAGCCATGGTATTGTCTTAGTAATGGCAGGAAACACATTCCCCAGATAAAGAGAAGCCAGGAGAGGCCTACATTTTACTGGGAATCACTTCTTGGACAAAGCACACATTTTAGCATTGTGTAGTAAATCATGTAGCAAACCTTTGCAAACTGCCGTTTAAACACAAGCATGCAGCCTCCGAGCCATGAAATGAATATCGTTGCTTTCTATAATAATACATAACCAGCTATTGGTAATGTCATAATGTGGAAAGCCTCATTTCTAAAATGAAAATCTGTCTTGCTTAATAAAATACTGCCCATTGAAGTAGCATTGGCAAGGGAGCGTTTACCAGCTTCTAACATTCCCAAAGCAGGTCAATACAAGAGCCTGAAAAAATAATGGACAAAGAACTGAAGTCTGATTAAAAACAGGAAAAATATTTTGAAGCAGGGGGAGTGTGTTAGTTTTTTTTTTAGAGCATCTCTGATGACTCAAAGAGCTGTTTAATTCATCACTAGACACCACAAGCTAAAGAAAATATTTTTTAAGTAATTGTCTCATTTCCTTAGATAACACACATGTTTTCTGATAGAGCCTGAGCATTTGAACATCAGTGCTGTTCTAGGATCTGAGGGCTTAGTTCAAGCATCTGATCATTGCATTCCTTAACTTAGTCTCTTGGACTTTGAATAGTTACCAACTGGAATATAACCACTTTATAGCCAGTGACATAATTTTCTATCTCTTTTATGTATTTTTTCACTATTACTGTATTACATAAAAAAACCACTTATGGCTGAAGTTACTATATTAACAGAAAAAGAGAAAATTAATAAGGGCAATCCTTATTATCAGGCATTTTATTAAGGGCTAAATTTACAATCATGACCTTTTTGAATTCTCACAATAATCACACATGGAAGCTTTTATGGACAAAGCAACTGAGGAGCAAACTGATGGGTGGACCTTGCCCAGACTCACATAGCTCACCAGTGACTGGGCCAGGACTTACCCAGAGCAGATCTGTGGCCCATATACACTCACCCATGCTGTTGCACCATCTGTATTGTAAAAACTTGATAATTATCGAAAGAATTGCTTGATCAAGAATAATTAAATCTGATTATTTTTTAATTACATTTTTGTATAATCATAGAAAATATAAAACCATTGACTATGGGTTTAAAATTTACACAGGCTACCAGAAAGCAAAACTTTGCAAATGATTCAGTTATGCTGTTGAACAACAAGGTGGTAGGGATGGATCATTTTGAGCAAAAGATAATGAGGAAATATTTGCAAAATTCTGGTAAAGAGTAAAAATATCCAAGTATGAGAAAAGCGCAATGCAGGAAGAACCTCACCTGTTTTCTTTTCTGGTCTTAATTGCCTGAATTAATCTCTCTCTTTTTTTCCTCCCTAGCTAAATTAAAGGAAAGGAATTTTATTGGGTGGACACAAACTACTGGTTATAACAAAACTCCAATAGTACAACAACCCTACATGAATGAAGAGATGAATTCTATCGGAAGATGTGAGCCAGCCACTTAGAATAACATTAGATAAGGCTGTCACAGCACAAGTGCACGGAAAGCCTGGTTTTCCGACTTGCCACTATACTTTCAGCACAGAAGAAGGAAAGAGGCAAGAAAAACCACATCCCTAAACAAGGGCAGACCGTTGTCTTTTTTGGTTGATAAAGAGAGATCATGCTTAAGAGGGCTCCTTTGTGTCTGAATTTATTGCACATTCTTTGTATCTCATGTTAATTTTTTTGGTATAAATCAGAAACAACTAATTAAAAAAGCAATATTTGATTCTGATATGTTCTTTGAACTGGAGTTCCATCTGGTTCTGTTTAAATAGTAAAATCTGCTGTAGTTGTTAAAATTGGCAAGTGGCATAGGCAAAAAAAGAAACAAAAGGGACTCCGCGCAGCAGGTTAATACTTTAGCATTTCAACTAGAGTCATTTCCAGAATCCAGCTACTCAAATCACTCCAATATGGAAACCATAAAGATGGAATGTTCTAGAATGGAGGCACCACCACTGGTCTACATTTCCTCTATGTGATAGATACAGCATTAGGCTTTGAAGATCTCTGGATTGACAGCAGCACTTGGGACTGTGACACCCACCCGAAAATGCTCAGCTTAGTTTATGAAAAACATCTTTAAGACAAGGATGGGCAGAAAGGCTTCATATATTCTCTGCAAAACTGGAGAGTTTTTTTCCTTCCAGATTTTCTTGAACAGATATAATTATGTTCAGAAAAATCAGACAGTTATTCCATTTGAATTCCTCTCTTACTTGAGAAACCTCTAAAATCTTATGTAGAAAAACATTAACGATTGTTCTTCTTAAAAACATTTGGAGGCAAATTATAAACTAATAAATGGAGCCAGGGAGCATGCTCACATAGATGTGGCTTAAAGCTCAATTATGGCACATCACACATCATAGAAGATCAAACTGAAAGTGTGAAATTAAACTGAAGGATCCCAAGTGTCCAGGTAAAAACATCTAATCCATTAAACTCAACACACATGTTCTGTTTGACAGGCTCTGGTAGCAGGTAGGCCTATGTGGAAATAATAATAAGACAAGGCTGAAAGTAAAAAACGCCACCATGCTGACAGATGAGGCATTATGGGATTCCAAAGAAGAAAGATTCCTTGCAGGAAGAGAAAGAACGGGCTTTATGGGAAAGGGGTCATTTGAATCAAACTGGATCTCATAAGATGGGGTAAGACTTTGGCCAAGAAAGTGGCCAAGATTGATGAGCTAAAGGCAGAATCAACTGGAAAAATATCCCACCCAACTGTCTGTATTTTGAAATATCGGATATGATGAATATTTTCCTTCTATCTAATATCTCCTGGCAAAGTAGCTTTAGAGAGCAAGGTTAAGTGTCCTCCCCACCCCTCCCCCTAACATGCATCACCCTTTGTGTGGGCCTTCATGTGGTCTACAAGTCCAGGCCAGGAAGGGCGTGGCTAGTGACAGAGAGACAATGAAATCTTATTTGTAATTAAGCTTTAAGCTCATGAGCATGTACTGTGCTGCTGAGATAATCCTGCTGAAATACAGGCTTTCCCTGCCTCTGGGAATCCAAGCATTCCTGGGAACATACCTAAACCTCAATCTGCATGAGTCAGGGACTTCTCTCTTGAGTTCTAATGGCACACTCTATAGTCCTACCCTAAGTTTATATCTACATTTAAAAGAAAACTTTTCAGTGAAGTGGCATAAAAACTGTTATGTTTACTTCAGGGATTCACACTGCTGTGGAAATCATACCATTCGCTCCTCAAACATTTAAGGAGAGGGCATTGAGTTCAGAACATGAGCTTATAATGGTGAGTATTTTTGTTTCGATGGAGGGAAGTTGGTGACTGGCAATTACTCATTTATAACACAAATAAGTGCTAGATACTTGGGTGAAAGAGAGGGAAGTTTCCTAGATTCCTGCCCTCTAGTCAGTGAGGGAAAAAGTAAAGTAAACAATAAATCTCAGTACAGAGTGGATAGACTGCATTATAAATGCTCAATCAATTCTAGACTGCAGGGAAAAATTGGGGTGATGCAGGCAGTATGTGGTGGCATGTAGTATGTGGTGGCAGACTCCAGAAGTACCTCTGTAGCTTTGACATTAAAAAGTGACCTGGACAATGTTAAGCAAGTTAATTAGCCATTCCAAGCCTTAGTCTTCTCCTTTTGCCAGCAAAAATAACAAGGCTTAGTCCATTTAGTTACAACCCATGGTTATTATGAGGATCATAATGAAGCATTCGTACACATATTAACCATAAGAATGTGACCCTAATATTTTTTTCTCTTAGTTACTGGGTAATTGGTGTGTGTGTGTGTGTGTGTGTGTGTTTAACCTGGATTTTAAATCTTTTCAAGGAGGGACAGAATCTTTCATTTTAAATTTACCTGGCTCTTACCTACAGTATCTAATCCTTAGCAGATACTCAGTATATGTCTGTTGGATTTAAATTCAATGCTGTGCCCATCCACCATTGCTAGCAGGATCTGAAACCCCTTTCTTCCAAACAAAAGCCAATTGCCTGTCATTAAAGGCAAAGTTAGTGTTTGGCCAACTAATTGTATAGGTAAGCTAGGAATGTGATTATTTTTATCTTGGTGTTTATAACTGCAACTATTGTAACTACTCATAAAATTTCCAGTCCTTTGAAAAGCTCACTACTTGAGGCTGGAGTCCACTGAACAATGAGTTTCATGGGCTAGGTTCATGCTGTGTGACGTATTCCTTTTTACTTTTTACTTATTTCTCAGATGACCTCTCAAGTAACTTAGTATGTGTCCTTCCTCCCACAAGTCACCCCAAAGGACAGTAGGACTTACATAATTTTTTTTCACAATATCTATCATGCAAACCTTTTATTTTAGAGCTAAGTTATTTGCAAGCATGATGTCCACAGGATGTTTATGTATTGGATGTTTATGTATCTGGTATCTTAGACTTTTCCCATACCCTTCCTGTATTTTCTAAAAAGGAACAACATTCAACATTTCGCCACGTAACTATAGGTCTCTACGGTTTTACCAAATTAACATGTGGCCTTTATAAGATGTTGGAGTTATAGCTGCAC
Organism: Cryptoprocta ferox; assembly: GCA_028646485.1. Classification (NCBI taxonomy): domain Eukaryota; kingdom Metazoa; phylum Chordata; class Mammalia; order Carnivora; family Eupleridae; genus Cryptoprocta; species Cryptoprocta ferox. Next base: position 104,073,383 of record CM053571.1, on the reverse strand, counting down.
GTTGCTAGGAAATGCATGCAGATTTTAGGCCTTTGGAGAATTTTGGGTTCTTTTGTCTTATGGTGTCTGAGAAGCAGCCTCACAAATGAGCCTCCTGGCAGGAGTACTGGAGCTCTGCACTGAGGCGAGGTCGCATCACCCTTTCTAGGTTCAGTGACCTCAGTTACACATCTTCCAGGTCTATTAGGACCAAAAAGCATATTAAAAGTCATATACAGGTAAAATATATTTATTTCTGTTTCAGAAGCTGTTGTTCCACGCTTCCCGTTAAGTTTTATCTGCATTAGTGGGGAGATCCCTAAATGACTCAAGATAAACACACATTTGTACTCCAAAGGCATCTGTCTATTTCAGCACAAACAAAAAGACTTGTTTATTATTAGTTTTCCAGTAAGTCATGCCTTTAATTTTTCTCTCTCCTCCTAAAAGCTTGGTTTCAAAAACAAACACAAGGATGAATTTCTGGAAACTAAAGACTTGCAGATGAGGGCAATGGTCTAAATCAGCCTCTTGGCCTATAAACTCTGATGGCATCCTTTTACACCGATTTTCCATGTATTTCTCAGGGAGCTAGGTGGGCCTGTCACGTTAATGAGAATTTCATGTGCTGATGGCAAACCCACAAGTGCAGGTGTCCAAGAAAACTCCTCCACTTGGCATGAACAATCCTGCAAGGAGCTGATGGGATTATTGAGATTAAAGTCGGTCACCCGCCTAAGGTTATAAGAAATGCCGCCCCGGAGACAAGAAAGGAGAGAAAGAACAGACTGCCTAGGTACAGCTGGCTGTCAGAAAGTGTGTGTCAACAGTTAGTCTCTGAAGGGATGCCAATCATTCCTGCGAACAGATGAAATGAATGTCACGATTGAATATTTGGTCAACTGTGTTTTCCCTTTTGGAAGCTTATTGTTCAGCCAGGAAGTGCATACTGATTCTTTTTGAAGATCACTGAGAAAGGGGAGCAGGAAAAACCTTGAAATAATGCATTTTGAAAAATTGCTCTCTAAAAGAATCATTTGCATTTACAATTCACAATGGACGTTCTGCAGTTTTGGACTGACCGGCTCCATGTTGGAGCTGGACAATGAAAACAAGGAGAGGAAAAATGTTATATAATGATTAGTGATTTCCAGGCTTCCCTTAAAAGAAAGGGAAAAGGCACGACATCAGTCTGTGCTCTGAAGATATGCTGCTTTGCCATCCAAATGCAGGCTGAAAAAAAATCTATATTAATTTCATGCATTTCAGCCTGGGTCACACAATGGGAAAAATGCATGTGCATGACTACTTTCAAACCACAGGAGAATGAGCACAGATGTTACACTAAGCATATCATGTTATTCGTCCCCTAGCACTGCCTAAGGTCCTTAACATAATGGAAGCTGTGACTTGCATTTATCCACTGGAACCATTCTTAACACGTGGTTGGATACATCTATTTCAACCACATACTTGGAGGTGACAAGAGGTGAAATGCTTTCTTGGGGAACACGGCCACACTGCTGTGTGTGTGTATGTGAAAGGGGAGGTTCTTGACAGAAACCATGGAGCTAAGGCATATATTTGGAAATGCTAAAAAAGCATCCCTTTCATATACCCTTGCAGGTTTTTGGAACAGTAAGAATCCTATCCCATTGTTATTATACTTTTAGACACAAAGTTAGGATAAGAACACATCACTTTGCATGGTTTTACTAAAACTGTCAGTATTTAAAAAGAAATTGAATGAACTGCTTCATAACATTTGAATTACTTTTGATAAAAATATTTTAATTAAGATGAATTTTATATGAGACACATGAATATTCTAAGTATAGACACTTCAAAGAAAGATAAGTAGATAAACAGATGTTAACGTAAATTCTTCTTGAAAACCGCAAAGTTCTTAGATTAAGGGGACTGGATTATTGTATTACAGAAATTAATAATCACAAATGAATTTCAGCATATATAGGATGAACCCCAAATTGCCTATTCCTGCCTCCTTTTCCTTTTTGTCCTGCTGCCCAGAAAACACAGGAATGTGCAGATGGAGGTCACATAAGATGTCTTCCACGTTTGTCACAATAAATGAGATTCATTTATTTCCTAGTGGTTGATTGAGAGGAAATATCATATTATATGCACAAATGTATTGACTGGTTTTTCTTTCCATGGAAATTGAATTGTTAAGCATTGGAGCTTTCTAAATTAATAAGAACCTCCTTATTGCAATATTTGGAAACATAAGTTAAAACTACAGAAATAGGATAATATGCGTGTGATAGAATGTTGCTGATTGAGAGTAGCAATGACCAGTCTGGATTTTTAAAATAAGGTTTAGAGGTGCCTGGGTGGCTCAGTCGTTTAAGCATCTAACTTCAGCTCAGGTCATGATCTTGTGGTCCGTGAGTTCGAGCCCCACATCGGGGTCTGTGCTGACAGCTCAGAGCCTGCAGCCTGCTTCATATTCTGTGTCTCCCCCCCTGTCTCTGTCCCTCCCCCACTCACACTCTGTTTCTCTCTGCCTCTCAAAAATGAATAAATGTTAAAACAATTAAAAACATAAAGTAAGATTTAAATAATTAGGACGGGAAAATCCTGTGTACTATAGCTTCATTTTTTAAGACTGGGAATCTAAAACAGAGATATTTTCTCTTCTCCCCATGAGCTCGGTGTATCTCCTAAAATATCAAAAACATTTTCTAAAGTATTTCATATTTCACAATTTGCTAGCTTCTGTTTATTATCACGAGTACTTCCACTGCAAATTTTAGATTTCATTTCCAGATTCTCAAACTGAAGGCTCTGTCAGATTTCTTGCACTTGCAGCAATGAGGCTGCATATCTGCCTGGGTCTTGGTCTTTCTCTCTTCTGAGATGGATCTATCTGCATCAGCTTTAGACCAAGGTCTTGGAAGGATATCAAGTCTTGGAAGCATAAGACAACTGTAATGTCCTTCTTCATCCAGCTTCATCCAGGTTCCCTGGGGCCACCTTTTTTTCCCCCTGTCACTTTTCTGGGATAGTATTATGGCCTACAACATCCTCAGACTTGAATGTGGTGTTTGTCTTCTTAAGGAAAGAAAAAAAGGACTGAGTATTGGCAGGACCTTAAGGTGTGAACAGTCTGTAATGGTAGGCTAAGCCTATGCCTTACAGATATTTCCTTCAAAGATTGGAGAGACACAAAAGATGGACTCTCTGGGCTTCATCTTATGTCCCCTGGTGGGCAGCACATCCCTGTGAGCTAGTACAAAAGAACGAAGGAAAACAGGCCTCGCTACTGAAGTTTCTGTGTGAAGTCCTCCGATAAGCTTCATGGTGAAGCCAACCTCAACAATTACTTGATCAAAGGAGAGAAACTCTTTTGAATTAAGAATACATTTCTGCTATGTGCTACCTCACATGGTAATCAGTAGTATTTAAAATGCATTCCACTTACACTTCATATATTTATGTTTTCATTTAGGCAAAGCCCAGGGCACCAGCTGATAGAGTAAATTTATTTTTAATAGAATCACAGAATCTTAAATGCTTGAAAAGACTTCAGAAGCTGTCTGGTCCAATCACCCATCCCCTAAAGAATTCTATCTATCAATAGTCCTTCTCAGGCCTGCTCAAAGAATAAAAGAGCTGATTTGTTTTTCTGCTAAATCCAGAAAATGTAGTTAGGAATTTAAAGCATTAGAATTCTGAGAAAATAAAACTTTGATAAAATTAAGACTTTACTCTTCTGAAGAAAAGCAATTGTAAGAGTGTCATTACTGCGGTTTTAACCCCTTAAGTCAAAGAGAGCTTAAAAAAACCCTGCATGTCACATGCATGAGCACGTATGTGATTATTCTGAGTCATAATGTGTGCAATTAGTTTCACATGCTTACTCGGTTCAATAGCTGGAAATATAAAAGCATAATGCACTTTATTACTATTGGGATTTATAGAGCATTTTATATTTAATCTGCTTTCCTCTCTTTATCTGAACACAGAATTGAATGAAATTTGAAAGCTGGGGGGCGGGGGGGGCGGTGGAAGTGGAGAAAGGAAATAAATATGAGTATCTGTATCTCTTGCAGGTCAGCATCCCAAATTGTTATTTTGATGGAGATAAAGCTTGCCTGTTTGATGCGGAGCTTTCAGACAGTGCATTAAATGAGAAATATAAGAGGGCCTGGAATACCCATTTGCATCCAGGTTTTGGAATTTCCAGGTTGTACCTTTTCCACCTTTGGAGGAGGTTGCTGTGAACATGCTAGATAACTTTTAAACTGTGGGTTGTGCCAATTTTGTGGAACACACATTTTTTGCTCTAGGGCTTTCAAATTACGATATGAAAGTTATTTAAAGCTTAGGAGTTTGTGTGTTACATTACACGCTGCATAAACGTAGCCATTGCTCCTAAATGTGAACAGTAATGCACTCTGTAAAAGGTACAATTATTACCGCCGGGACAGAAATCAACAAACCCCACCAAAGGAATTTCTTAAAACTGCTATCATAAAATCTGTGCATGTTATGGATTTCATTAACATTTACTCCCTGAGGATTCCCAATTGTATAATAACCGAAGTTCTTTAAATTTTAAATACCACAGACAGGAACAGCCTTTCACCCAAAACAGATGTGAAACCATCAACCTTGCCTTCTTATTGGTCCACAGATATGAAACTGGTTGGTAATTGATAGCTCTTAATGTGTTGTTGTTTAGGTTACAAAATCGAAACTTAATAGTATTTTTCCCATGAAAAGATAAGTTAATAAGCAATAGACAAGCTTTTCAAACAAAGCTCCTTACTCTTGATTACCATGGAAGTGAAAACACACACACACATACACACATTTGATTTACATACTGCACAAAAATTAAAATACATCAGCAAAGGTCAGTGACACACAATGTCCAGGTGTGGAGGAGCTCATTTCAGTCTTATTTTTCCTAAATCTTGTCAACAATGACTTGTGATTTTATCCTTGTGTTTCCTTTTCTTAATCCAATCCTTATCAGTGCATTTTGAGACCCAAACTGAAGTATTCTGAAATAACATCTGTATTTATTTAGCTAAAAACAGTTCACTTTTAAAAGCTAAAAATAGCGAAGCTTAAGATAAATAAGCCAGGAGGTTTATGATGCTATTTTCCTGCATAAAGTAAACAGATGCATCTGTATTTTTGGAAAACAAAAGAACTACGATTCTATTCAATTGATATCTATGATAAGCAGTTGAAAAGTGAGAAAAAAACAGCCAAGCAACCAGTTTATCTTTTCTTTGTGATCAACCTTATTAATGGTGATCAACTTTATTATTTAAAAATGTTAATTAGGACTTGGGGCATCTTCTATACCAGTGGTTTTCAATTGGAGGTGATTTTTGTTCCCAGGAGGACATTTGACAATGCCTTTTGACATTTTTGGTCGTCATAATTGAGGTGTGTGTGTGTGTGTGTGTGTGGTACTAATTTCTAGTGGGTGGAGGCCAGGGGTACCGCTAAATATCTTACAATGCACAGATAGCCTCTACAATAAAGAATTATCTAATCTAGGGGCACCTGGGTGGCTCACTTGGTTAAGCATCCGTCCTTAGCTCAGGTCATGATCTCACAGCTCCTGGGTTCGAGCCCTGCGTCAGGCTCTGTGCTGACAGCTCAGAGCCTGGTGTCTGCTTTGGATTCTGTGTCTCCCTCTCTCTCTGACCCTCCCCCGCTCATACTCTGTCTTTCTCTCTCAAAAATAAATAAATATTAAAAAAAATTTAAAGCATTATCTAATCTAAAATGTCAGTATTGTCCAGACCAAGAAGCTCTGCTTTGGAAATAGTCCAATCACTGGCCAAGATTAAAGCTTCGGCAATGACTGCTCATTTTGATAGACATCATTTTCTGATCAATAACAAAGATGGGATATGCTGGGATTTAAACGTGCTTACCTGGTCTTTAGGATATCATCTTCAAAAAGGATCAAAATTCATGTGTGCACATGATTAAAACTGAGCAGCAACAAAGAAGTGGCAGCAAGGATGCTAAGATTCTAGTCCAGGTTCTGTGTCATTAAGTTGCTATGTGGTCTTGCAAATCATTTAACCTCTGAACTAATGCAAAATAAGGGCTTTCGATAAAATGATGTTCGCATCTACTTTTAGTCTTATACTTAAAGCTGAGCTACTAGAAAGAAAACAATTCTCCTCTAGAATATAACTATGAATATTGGTTCCAAATAGACATAAAACAATTAAGAAACCAAAACCATAAGCAAATGAGATGCATGTGGTATGCAAATTAATCTATGTGAAGTATAATTCTACCTGAATAGTTGCGGCTTTTTTCACTATTGTCTTTCCAGTGATTTCATCATAAAAATCTAAGAGGTTTCTTTAAATGTCTATACATTCTCTTTGGAGTGTGTTGACATGAAATACTAATGAATAAAATCATTTGACTGATTTTTAAAACTGAATTAAGTGTGATTTGACCAAAATGGTTAAAATGATCTTGGTATTTTCTATATGACAAAACAGTCAGGTAAAAGTATCTAAATAATTATGTCACACGCTTATTCCATGTTCCCCAAATCATGACCTCCTTTACAGCAGCAACAAATTCTGATTTAAACCATCCCTATACATGTTTCCTATAAGTATTTCCTTCAAATGACTTCCAATAACTTGAGAAAACAAGGTACCAGAGAAAGCAAAGGAAAAGTTCCTCCAGAGAGGAATTTTGGGAACAGGGACTTCTTGGGTAGAACCTAGTCATAGAAAACAGCCCTGTGATAGGATGTGAAGCATTAATTTTATGCAGGAAGTAGAGGTCCCTGCAGAATCAGGGTAAGACAACCAAAGGCTTATCTTGGGGGCATTTTTTAAAGCAATTTGTCTTTCATCCAGATCAAATTTTTAGCTAAAACAGCACACTAATATTAGTTGCACCAAACACACACACACACACACACACACACACACACAGCACACCTGGGGAATAAACATTCAGTAAAACAGCTGTATTTTCCCTAAATTTGCCAACACTATATTTTACATGCCTCATTCCACATTTGGGTAACCCAGTGAGCTATTTTTGTCAGTTCTTTAGTTACACATTTATAAAGGATCATTTTATTGCAATTTCAGCAATTTACTAATGATCTGAATGAGATAATGTACCCTCTAGTGTCTGGTTTATAAGCAGAGAGTTTACAGGATAACTGGGCTTGATATATGTTCTGGACCAGTCAATTTAGCAAATGGAACCAATTGTGAATACAGCATTACAGATTATAAACCTGCTAAAAACTAGCAATTGTATGAAAAGTCAAAAACTGTTTCATTGGAGATATCTGTTCCATACTCAATACATTATTACAAGAACAAAAGATTTTTACAGAAAGTTTAGAAGAAAATTATGCATGAAACTTGTTAAAATAAATGATATTCTAAAGCTCTAAGATAAATGATTTCAGTTTCTACTCTAATTTTGGGAGACAAGTAACTTTAAAGATAAAAACAAGGATTCCAAATAACAAATTCTTTTAACTGAATGAGGAGCACTCACTTTTCCCACCTAAGATTTGCTAAAAATGTGTAAAAATTCCATGTGGTCAGAGGGAATATTTCCAAGAATTCATGAGTTATTTCATTCCATTTGTTACTTACAGGTAATCCAGCTGGCCCCTTCTTAGCTCCTGAAATCAAGACCATGCTTTTATTTTATTGTTTTAAACATTTCTTCATTTTTGAGAGAGAGATAGTGTGAGTGGGGGAGGGGCAGAGAGAGATGGAGACACAGAATCTGAAGCAGGCTCCCAGGCTCTGAGCTGTCAGCACAGAGCCCGACATGGGGCTCAAACCCACGAGCAGTGGGATCATGACCTGAGTTGAAGTCAGACACTTAACCGACTAAGCCACTCAGGTGCCCCAAGACCATGCTTTCAAATTACCTTTTGTATCCATTATCAGTACATGATAACTGTTAATTCCATTTTTTAATGATGACCAAGCCACTCTGGAAGTTGCTGGTAGCTGCAACTCACAACCCTGGAGGGATGTTGGGGAAGTCTTTAGGCAGTAAACTGGGAAGGACCCTCCTGGCTTAAAGAAAAGCCCCTTGGGCTGGGGATTATAGGAACTTGGCTATTTGAATGACTGTCTCTCCTCTGGGACCTGTGGGGCCTTACAACCTTGTCAGATTTTGTGGTTTTTCTCTGTAGAGCTGGCATGAGAGAATTATGCAGCTTACTGCATTTGAGATAGTGTAAGGTGAAAAAACCCACAATTTGAATGGCCAAAGAGCTATGCAAAGGCCAGCTGCATGCTGAGCCTGGATCAAGTCTGACCACAAGTGGTGATTCACCAGCTGCTGTCTGCCTTCCAGATCTCTCTGTGCCCACTGACTCCATTCTCATGTGTGAGGAAGGAAGTCCACTTCCATTGTGTAAGCCTGATTTTTCCCACAAGTTTCATCTTTTCCCCAAGTTGGGACTCGTGAACTACTTAACTTCTCTGAGCCTCCGTTTTCTCACGTGAAAATGGAGATGTAAATCTTTGGCCTACTTAACTTACATTCTAAGACTAAACTGGGATGTGTACACAAAGGTGCTTTAAAAAAGGAAAAGTTGGGTGCTTGGGCAGCTTAGAGCAACTGACTCTTGATTTCGGCTCACTTCATGAGGGCCGTGGGATTGGGCCCCAAGGGCCGTGGGATTGAGCCCCGTGTCAGGCTCCACATTGAACACGGAGCCTGCTTAAGAGTCTCTCTCTCTTTACCTCTGCCCCTCTCCTTCACTTGCATTCTTTTTCTCTCTTTCTCTCTCAAAATAAAATAAAATTAAAAAGAAATAAATAAAAGAAAAAAAAGTGCTATAGAAACAAAATTTTGTTGTTAGAACATGTCTTACAATTAATTTTATTTATTTACTTGTTTATTTATTTATTTAAATTTTTGAGAGAACGGGTGAGAGTGCAAGTGGAGGAGGGGCAGAGGGACAGAGAGAATCCCAAGTAGGTTTCATGCCTAGCACAGAGCCCGACACAGTGCTCAATCTCACAACCATGAGATCATGACCTGAGCCAAAATTAAGAGTTGGATGCTTAACCGACTGAGGCACCCAGGCGCCCCAATCTTACAACAAATTTTAAAATCCACAAAACAACCCAAAGTCCTTCTGGACTTGATCAGTTTCACATGTTGACCATTAACAAGGGCATCTACTTTCTTTGACACTATGATTGTGAGTGAGTGAGTGAACATGACTGAGGGTATGTGTATGTGTGTGGTGTTATGGGTGTGTTATGACTCAGTTCAGATGACCTCCTTTCCACACTAAGGCCTTTTTTTGTTGATGTTGCTTTCAAATTTCCTTCAGTTAGAAAATGTGGAATGTTGTCCAGCAGGAACATTTTAAGGCAAAAGGAAAACACAGAAACGAGTCTCCTCATAAAGTTAGTGCTAGCTCCTCTCTTCTGGAAATTTCCTTCTCCTCCTTCCTCAGAACGAACATCTGTACGAGGAAATGCAGTGGAGAGAGAAGACGATTTCGCTCTGGGGGCTTGGTGATGTATTCTCAGAGCTACAGAGTTTCTTTGTGGAAGCTTCCTTTTGTGTGATTAATCCATAAGAGAGTTGACTTACCAAACCAAATAGGATGGGATTTAGGAGCCAGCCGCTTTCGCTTTCTGCTTCTCTGGAATAAGTGACAGCATAAATAATCCGGTACCCAAAAATTTTCCCACAAAAGACAATGCCTCCAAATTTGGAGAAGAGTGGAGTTTCAGCCCGAGTTGGTTTATCAAGCAATTCTATTTCTAAAGTCACTGGAGGGTGTGGTAATCGATTAGTCTCTGGTGCCATTTTTATTTCTTTGGATCATATCCTATCCAGGCATTATATCTCTTGCCTTTTTTTCCCCTTGTCTCCTGGCATTTTAATCAGGAAAAAGTCACAGTTGTTTTGAGGAGAGCACTCCCAAGAGCTTTAATTAAAGCGAGAACGATAAATCTGTTTACAGTGTGGTGAACACTATCATTAATAAAACATTGAAATAATTAACGAATTAAATTCTGCTTTGTGTGTGAATGGCTACACTTAGGATCTATGAGAACATGTTTCCGGAACAGATAGTATGCTACGCACTTAGTATGCAGAGAGGAGAAGAAACCCCAAGACTGTATTTCTTCGAGATTCACAGTATCAAGAACTGTAAGAGCTTGAATGGAGAAGGCTACAGTACCTTTATGTTACAGGGAAAGAAACTCAGCTTCAGTGAGATTAATGGCTTGGGCTCTGATTATATGCTTGAGTATTAAGAATTTTTATAGCACCACTGATATACGGAGTCTTTACTTGAATCCTTTATTGTTTAACCAGAAACAAAAGGAAGAAAAAGATGAAATTAATAATAAGATAAGCAGCTCCAAAACACAGAACAGAGTGGAATACTCTGAAAAACATGGGCAAATTTCATAGTGGGATTAACTCTGCTGTTGACCAGTAAGAGATTTTAGCTGCTCAGGATATGAAGTGGCCTTTTGAGCAGGATATGACCATGTGCAAATCTCTAAGTGGGGACTTCCCTTATGCCCCTTCCCACTAACTTGCCTCTTGACTTGTTTTTAAGCTTTCTGGCAGACAACAGACCTCACAGGAAGCACCAATGTGGATATTCATAACCACAGTTAACGACGCATTGTTTTTTTTATGTCACTCAGTAATTTCCTAGAGAAAACAATGGCAACGAAAGACTGTTCCTGTCTTGAAGGAAAGTCAGCTTCCAATACTGCCTTATTAATTTAACACATGCAAGTGTTTGTTCTTGTTGCTACAGCAACATGTTTTGTGGGGTATATCTCATGCAAAATGTGAAAAAAGCTGAAAAAGAAAACAAATACCATCCGCATACTGATGTGCATATAAATAGAAATGTCTGTGCCCTAATGCTCTTGTGATTGGAGGTATGTGTCTCTTGCCCTCAGTCTCAATTATGCTTTAGTTGTTGGTTAATTTAAAACATCTACCTAATGAAAACAACAAGCCAACCACTTCCAAGGAGTTTCATAAAAGCTGGAAACATATGAAATTATTCATAATTAAGTGATGGGTGAATGATAAGAGCTCCCACCATGTGAGAAGACACAACAAGCATGTAAATGAGTCCACTGAGCTCCAAAAGGAGCAAAAGATAATTTTACCTCAAGGTGAACTGATGCTGAGCCTCTCTGACATTCATCTTCTGTAGGGATGGAGGCATAAGGGTGCTGAATGCTAGGCTTAGAAACAGTAAGCACCCAACTCATCTCCGTGTGTCCTCTCAAGAGGAAAGGCATGAAGGGGTTGTGTCACAAGATACACCTCAATTTGTATGAAAGGTAACAAATGATAAAGACAGAGGAGACTGAAGTGTAAAGAAGCAGGTGTTGGGAGTCTGGCAGATCCTGCTTCTAAGCCTGGTCACTCACCATGATCTTGGGCATTTACTAATCTCTCAACCTCAGTGTCCTCATTTGTAAAATGAGAATAATCGCACCTCCTTCACAGGATTACTGTGAGGATGAAATACAAATGTCAAGCACTCAGCAGAAGTCGGGCCCCATAGTAGACACTCAATAAATAGTAATTATTCTATGAATGGCACAATTGTCATTCATGCTGTTCACCAAATTTCTAGCTCTCCTCCATCCAGCATGTGATGAATTGCTGCCCTCAGAAGCTACGTGTGGCCATGGGATGTGCTTTGGCAATGAAAATGCGTGGAAGTGCTCTTTGAGGGGACCTCAAGAGCTAGCGCGATGGCCGTGCTCTCTTTTTCCCTCTGCTTGGTGACCAACAACGTTTGAGATGACAGCTGCTCCCTCTGTCTGGGTACTGGTGTGAGAAGATGTGGAATAGACCCCTAGCTGGCCGGAGATGGAGAGGAGCTTGAATAAGAAGTAAACCTTGTTTGAGGGATTTTGGTTACCTAGCTTCTCTTAACTATTGCTTTCCATGCTTTGATGGAAAGAGTCGGACCATTTCAGATTTTTCTTCTTTTGCCTAGCTGCTGGGAAGTATGTAAATCCTGTCCTGTTGACAAATGCTTTGTGATTGCCCATCTTGTCTCCATGTTTCTACTGACAGAATTGCCTTGCACAGAAGAATTGCTACAGTTGCAATTTCAGAACTCTTGCAAGCCCACCACTGTCCCTAAGTTATTGAGCACTCTCCCCATTACCAAGACTAGGACCACGTGACCATGCAAACATGCTTAGCACTGCAAAATGCAAGCTTTCCTCTGGACACATCCCTATCAATCATACTGAGCTGCCTGTTGGTTTGGGGATGTGGAAAAACAAGTTACCAAGAGCTATTTTGACATAGGCAAATTCATTTAATTTCTGACTTAATCTAAGGCTGGATTCAGCAATCTTCAGGTAAAAATCTCATCTTTTCTCACCCTCTACACGTTTCTCAGTGTTATCATTTAGAGGTTAACAGGAGTTCAGTCTCCTGTAATAGGCCATTTCACTTTAAGTGTATGTTAAACTAATATTGACCTTTCCAAAGTAAAACAAAATCTGGGATTTGTGCTCAAAAGACTGAAACAGCAATGGATGTAGAAAGTAGGGGATTAATCATCTTGGTTTTTTTCTTGCTTAGAAACTCTCTCTGGGAATTAGTCATCTTTATATATCTTGCAATGGATGTAAGACAAGCTCTGTCTACTCTCTGAAAAGGAAGCCTGGATCCTTCAGCAAATAACTTTGTATAATTTGTCCACAGTTTAACCCACACAGCCAGATATGGATGTTTCATTTGACAGTGGGTGAAAAAGTCAAGAACATGAGCATCAGGCCTTGGGTGGGAGTAGCCAGACAACAAGGTTGGACAAGTTGAGGTATTAGGATTGGTGAAAGAGATGAGTTGGGGGCAAGGGAGTTGTGGTGCAGAAGAGGAGAGTCTGTGGGGGATATAAGGGTAGTAGCAAGGAACGAGTGTCAGGACAAAAAGAGGAAAGCAGAAGAAACATCACAATAAGGATACAAATGTGTCCATTTTATACATATATATATGTGTATATATACAGCCCACAAAGACCACTGCCCTCCATCTGACTGCTTTCTCGGGCATGTGCTATGTACACCTGTATGGAAAAGTAAACCTCAGCTCCTTTCTTCCCTTTTGCTACTCTGAACAAACAAATAAGAAGCCTTATTTCTTATTTATTTGTTACATTTATTTGATACAATTATTTCATGCATGTCTATCTAATGGTGGAGCTAATATATTTCACCAAGGAAACAAAAGTCTCTTGAATAAGGAAGTATATGAATAGAAAATGTGTAGTTGTTGGGAAAAATCAGATCTTTTAGTTGTTACCAAACTGAGATATCTGTGCTCACATTCTCTGAAGAGTTGTATCTAAGTATCTGGGAAACAAACAAACAATTTCCAAGGACTTCAACCTGGCCTGCTTTTCTTAGACCGAAGTGACATGATGACCCTGCAGGGTGATGACGCTTGGTGCCCACTGCTCCTCTCTTCTCACCTGAAGGCATTGGGCATGGCACTGCTTTTTTTTCAACAACCTTTCTCGATGACCAAAATCTTCAACCCTAAAGATGCCATGTCTCATGCTACATACCTGTATCCACTCTTTGTAGGAATCTTCTCCGGGAGTCCACCCATTCTCTGGGTAGTTGAGGCGAGAGCGTTCTGCAGACCAGTTGGTACTATACTGGGACGAAGCTGTGATTTGGTCAGAATGAATCTCCCCTGATTCCATGCCCAGAGCTTCCATACATTTGAAATCTGTAGGGGAGAAAATGGCCTAAAGTCATGAAAACATAGGGGACCTGAAATGCATATTTCTTTTTGTAATCTGGCAAACTAAAACATTCATTTTGATGTTCACACAAAATCTTACAGAAGATGACAGTGAGGGATTTATTGGGATGTGATACTGATATGTGGGAATAATTTCATGGCAGTAATTTTTAAAAGCAAGGCTCTTAGGATCTTGTAGTGATTAATTATTTTCCTAACTGGACCTAGGTTGGCAGAAATACTATTAGAAATTTATTAGGGGATGCTTGGGTGGCTCAGTCAGTTGAGGGTCCTGACTCTTGGTTTTGGCTCAGGTCATGATCTCACGGATCATAAGTTCAAGCCCCGCCTTGGGCTCTGTGCTGGAAGTGCAGAACCTACTTGGGATTCTGTCTCTGCCCTCCCCCCGACCCCTGCCACTTGCTCTGTCTCTGTCACTCTCAAATTAAATAAATAAACCTTAAAAATTATTAGGAAATGATGGCACTTTTGATTTATTTTCAAAGTTGAATATATGTAGATATGTCATATGGGTACACACCAAAGGTTATTTTACTATTTTTTCCAAGATCCAGTAAAAGTGAAAAAGATTCTATGTCCATTCATAATCCATATTTGGTGGACAGTGGACCTTAATTCTCTGTCTTTCAGATTTCCTTGTATTTGGCACCCGGGCCACCTCTCCGTGATTCCCTTTGTTCTCATGCCTCCTGCCCCTGGCCTGGTCATGATTATTAACATCATTAGTTTATATTATTAAAACACAAGAGTATCCATCAGAAGTAAATCACAGTATCATATGGTCCCGAAGAGGACCACAGTTTTACAACATAAAATAATAATGCTCACAATGATGACTATGAATCATGAAAGCATGTATTCCATTAGGCCTCATATACTCAGTAAAACAATGAAATATGACATTGATATGAAATATGACATAGGGAAATGAATAATAAACTTTAGGAAATGTGAATCAAAAGCACTAACATGGGGGGAAAAGAGCTTTAGAGATTAAGGATTCTCAACCATCAAGAAAAATGCCAACTAACCAAACTTACACATTTTCTGAATTTTCTATCATAATAGATAAAGGTTTTCCTTCACTGGTTTCATACTTTTAAGCTTAGATTTGTTATTTGTATAGAAATATTTATAGGGGCACCTGGGTGGCTCAGTCAGTTGAGCGTCTGCCTCTTAATTTCAGCTCAAGTCATGATCTCATGATTTGTAAGATCCAGCCCTGTGTCATTCTCTGTGCTGACAGCACAGAAACTGCTTGGGATTCTCTCTCTACTTCTCTCTGCCCTTCCCCTGTGTTTTCTCTCTCTCTCTCTCAAAGTAAACATTTAAAAATATTTATAGACACAAAATATATAAATTAATCAAATTAAGTACAAATAAGATCTTGAAATTTAATTGGCCTTTTCATTTTCCAGTAAGATCTGGTAGAAATGATACTAGTATATCTATGGGGCACCTGGGTGGCTCAGTTGGTTAAGTATCTGACATTAGCTCAGGCCATGATCTCACTATTTGTGAGTTCAAGCCCTGTGTCAGGCTCTGTGCTGATAGCTCAGAGCCTGAAGCCTGCTTCTGATTCTGTGTCTCCCTCTCTCTGCTCTTCTCTTGCTTACACTCTGTCGGTCTGTCTCTCTAAAAAATAAATAAACCTTAAAAAAAAGAAAAAAGAAAGAGTGGGATGTGCAACCGGCTGAGCCACCCAGGGCACCCATCTGACAAATATTAAAAAAAAAAAATACTAGTATATCTGTGGGACACTTCTCCAAACAGCCCCTGTCCTTTTCCCTATGTTAGTTTACAACCTGGCAGCTAGACCTAATTAAACACACAATTTATTCATTGTTCTTTCTGGTGTTTTCCATGGGCCCTTAAAAGAGCTAGACACCACATAATCTTTGAGGAAGGGTTGAGTTAGTTGAGTTGAGTACTTTAATAAGATGTGAAACATAGTACTTCCTCTTTCTTTTGTGGAAAGTTATAACTGAAATTAAAAACATGCTCTTTTACACGAATATCCACTTTTATATACCTAAGAACAAAAAACAAAATGGCTTCCATCTGGGTCTTCACAAACCAAACAACCAGGTGTCATCTATTCTGTAAGGCTGCCTTGTCAATTCAGCTATGGCAGATTATTCCTATCCCATCTGATCAACGCCTGTCCTTCTATGATTCTCAGCCCAATACACATTCAAAGGTGCCAGATAGAGTCTGGCTATAGTTCATTGTTCCAGGACACTGTTTTGCATTTCCCACTTTCTCCCATAATTTCAGAGGATTACAAGCAGCCTTCTCATCCACAATTTCCTTAAGAAAGCACATCAAACAGTTCTTCCTATTGACATCCATAAAAACCATTTAAAAGAGAAGAATAAATACTCGATGTTCCAATTAACAAACAATTTCTTTAGTGTTTCATGTGGTCACAGGTGTGTGAGGAGGAATAACATGGAGTGTTTACCACAGGCCTTTGCAGGGTGAGTAAGTACTGACCTTCTGAGACACTGCTCTGCAAGACACTGTAGTTTGCTGAGAAGCCTTCTTTTGCAATTGCACTGTCGGTATAAAAAACCATGGAGAGAATGCCCGATGAGGAACGGATTCTACCTGGTGTCTTCTGTCCACAATAACGACCGATGTGAGGGCCAACTAGAAAGGGAGAAATGAAGAGAACATTAAAATATCTTTTGTTCCACAGTGGATGCAAGAATAACCATTTGAAAACATGGGTCTCGGCAGAACCCAGAAATGTTTTCTTACCCAAAGCAAGTCTTCCCTGGTTAATCGGTTCACTGTGAACATATTGGATCAGGTTTGTGGAGAGGGATTTAAAGTGTGCTCAGAAGGGCAATAACAGGCATAACTACATTCCCCAATGAGAAGGATTGTTTTCAGCAACAGAATCAAAATGCTTGCTTCATCTGCAGTGAATGAGATTTGGGTCGTCAGGTGTCACCTTGACATTTATCTCCAGGACCAAAATGCACACACTGCCCAGTGTTGAAAGATTCCAGTTAGGCTGTGATCGTCGAGGGTTCTGGAAGCTGCCTTCCTCCCTTCTCCCCCCTCTATGAGGAGATCCAGGGAACAGGTCCCGGATGAAACTAGACCAGTGCCAGGAATCTGATCCAGTATTGAGCAACCCCAATTTCCTTCTTCATTCCATCTTTTAGTCCTGGAGCCTTATTACGATGAATATCACAGACAGGGCTCTATCTAAGGGCTAATTAATAATAGTAACAATTTAAAAAAATTAGAAGCTACAGATACCAATAATTTATACATAATAATAAGTTGTAAACCAAATGAAAAGAAAATGCATCTGACTTTTCTCTCAGTTTTTTTCTCTCCCAGACTTAAGAGACATGACCACATTGCACTTAGGCCCTGTGGCCAAAAGATGGCCCAAAGCAGCCATTTGACTGTGCATACCAGGAGAAAAAGTAGTACCTGGGGCAGTGAAAAAATTGCAAACATTGATTAATTTGTGATAAGTCAAACTGCAATTTGGCTTAAACTGACCACCCCTTTGTTGAAGTGCTTTTAGATAAACCTTGGCAATTAGTAATTGCAACTTGCCACATAGACAGTGCACAAGCCCTCTGGGCTTGGAGAATCTCTCCAATTTCCTGTCCAGATCATCAGCAAGGAAAAAAAAATCCCCTTTTCTCTAGTTTTTTTTTTTTTCATTGCACATATGGTAAAAACATACCAGATGGTTTGGGCTTAGAAGGACAATCTGGTGTGGACCATTTTCCCCTCCAAGAAATCCATGGTTCTCTGCATTTCAACTAAGAGTTATTGCTTTGTTCAAGGAAGCACAGTGGGTGGACCCCTCTCTGGAAGGATGGGCCTACAGAAGGGACTTGGTGTGCCAAGACCCGTGTGTGTAGCTTGGATGCAGAAAGCAGGTGATGAAGACTAGGAGCAGTTTCAAATGTGATTGAAAAAGTGAGTCTCATAAGAACTGATCTCCCTGGAGCCCCACCTACCCACTGAGTTCCTAGTAGGCAGCTGGCTAGTGTGAGCACCCTGGTTTTTAGAGTGCTCAGATCCTTGGCTAAGAGGTTTACAGCTCTTGGCCGGCCCTTTTCAAACAAAACAAAATAAAAACCACAACTAACCCAAGGTGTTTCCACATTTGAGTTAGTGAAAAATGCTTACTTTGATTATCTGATAACTTCTCCATGCATTCACAGTAATTGATTTGATTGAATTCAAAGAGTTTTCTCTACTGTGACCGCTCACTCTCCAGCAACCAAACACTGTGTGTGTGTGTGTGTGTGTGTGTGTGTGTGTGTAACCTGGTTTATTATGAAGAAAACAAGGACCTTGGCCAATAGGGGAATTGATACAGATTATCTGCCGGGCATGACATGGTCATGAACAGGGACTGTGTTATGGGAAGAAAATGTTGTTCTATCAGGTTTCCCAGTTGGCAGAAGAGAGCATCTCAGGAGATGAAACTTGCAGTTTTGTTTCTTTTGAGCTTTATTCTGAGCCTCAGCTTCTTCTACAAGTGCTAGTTCTTTGGCAGATTTTCTTCATTCTGAATGAATTCAATGTTTTTTTTCTTTCCTATGGAGCGCAAAGTTGCCCATGACATATGCATGAAAATATCAAGCTAGAGCCATAAACTCCAGTCTTTCCTTTCCTCAAAAATCCCATTTCTGATTTGCACTCTTAATGAGAGGCCTAGAGTCATTGTGGTTTCATAACTTTCTTTTTTTTTAGTTTGTAGGCAAACTTTTACAGCCTTAGTCCTTGGAGCTGGTCTCTGATCACCACAGCTATTGACCCTCCAAGAATATAAGTGCACAAGGGAAGTTGCACTCACCCCTTAAGCTCTGGCTACAGATTCTTCCCCCCACCCCACCCCCACTCCATTCCTCTGGGGAGCTGCGAGGGGGGGTCTCTTTGAAAGAGCAAACAGAAGAGAACTTGTCTAATGCAGACTCATAATTTAGAGAGTCTCCATGACTCACTGGTTTATAATGTTTAAGACATGCTGGGTAAATCTGCCTTCTGTCCTTCAGAACATTGCCCCCGGATAGCAGTGTGCAACTTTCTTTAGGAGCCCTCGAGATAGGAGAGTAAAAAGGCTTTTTCGACTATAAGACAAAGAAGTATTGAATTTTCCTGAACAACAGCAAGACCTTAGTCTAGCAAGCTAATGCAATATTGATCTGAGCAAGAGTGGACGCAGTACTTATCCATCTCATGTGTGTGCTCATTTGTGTATTTACATGAACACAGCTATTGGATTTCCTCCTTCTGTTATCGTGTACCCGAAGGCCAACGAGATGAATGGAAACTGTCACAAAAACAGAAGTAGAACTAAAAAATTGCATTATTGAAGACTTTAAGTAAGCAATATGTACTAAGCAATCTCTGGGGGGCGGGCAATAGGTCTATAGTGACCATATCTTTTCAGATTCTAAGGCAATATAGTATTTGTGCTGCTTAAAAGATCTAACTGCAACTGGGAATGATAATACCCTGTTCTTCATATTTTTCCACTAATCGCTCCAGTAATTATAATTATTCCCACCTTAGAATCAGACAATTTGATCTCCTGTTCCCTTTCTGTAAGAAAAAAAAGGCAGCAATTTACTATAAAGATGGACTTTTAAAAGGAGGCATTCTGAATAATTAAACAAAAAAGGTAATCACTTCAAAAAGGTACAAAAATAGACCACGTATTCTTTTCCTACAATAATAAAGTTTTTGTTGCAGAATATCTGGACTTGGCAACTCTTCCCCAGAAAAAAAATGTCATTTACATTTTAGAATGTTTATATTTTATGTTTATATCATTTCTATTTTATATTTCTATTTTAGAAGTTTAATTTTATTTTTTAATTTTTAAATGTTTTTATTTATTTTTAAGACAGAAAGACCGTGCGTGAGTGGGGGAGGGGCAGAAAGAGAGGAAGACACAGAATCCGAAGCAGGCTCCAGGCTCTGAGCTGTCAACACAGAGCCCAACATGGGGCTCAAACCCACAGACTGTGAGATCATGACCTGGTCAGAAGTTCAGACATTTAACCGACTGAGCCACCCAGGTGCCCCAGAAGTTTAATTTTAATATAAACATTAAGTCAATAAAAAACAGAAATCAATCTAGTGTTCATGAAACTTATTCCTCAAATAGTTGATAGTTTTTGGAATGTAGGTAACTATAGCAGCTACAGCCTGGGTGGAGAGCTGACTTCATGTGTGCCCATGTGGTGTTAGCTAAGCATTCGTGTTTGGTTCCAGAATTCAGCGCAAACATTTGCGGCATCCACCAGGGCAAGGCAGTGTGCTCAGCTCATGGCTCACAAACCATACGTAAACTTCCACCAATTACTACAGAGTTGCTACTTGTGAATCCTGAAACTTCAGGAGTGACAGACAGAGATGTGTGATTCACAACCTGCATACCTCCATTTGAGTTTGGGAGTAAACTGCTTTTCTTCAAAGTCAATCCTAATCAATGGGTAGCTTTCAATTACTTAGTCACCTAATTCAATGTGTATGATAAAAGGCAACATAAAATCACTTCTTGGTTAAAAGCCTTCAGCGCCTTCTGCTTGTTTTTGAAAGGGATATCAAAGAGTAAAAGCAATTTTGCTGGCAAGGAACTGTATGTGTTGAACTACTATAACAAAAATGTTTCTAGTGCCACTGACAAGAAAGCCAGGAGGGGAAGTCTGTCATTTTTGCCTAAAAAGGAGAGAGCTGTTATGCTGGCATAGGCTGGACAAGGGTAGGTAAATTTTAACAAATACACAAACATGATTTTCATATTCCAAGGCCAGTTTTCCCTGGGAATAAGTCAAGTGCACCATAGTTTAAAACATGAGTGAATTGCAAAGCTGATAACTCTTATTGTTAATTGTTCCTTGCTTCAACTCAGTGATTTTCTAGAGCCAGAAAATTACTACTTTGAAAAACCCTTGACACTAATAACAATGTGCTTCTTTCTGAAAGTATTCTAAATAAGTTGGTTGATTGGACCTCCTTTTCAGATGTCAATTTAAATGTAAGTTCTAGAAAGGAAGGCTGCAAATTTGGGTGGTGAAAAAATAAACCCACTATTAAATGTTCCAACTATTATTACAATACTATTATAATACTGTTTTCCTAATTATCGTATTGAATACTTAGAAATCAATCAATACTCTGTTTGGGCAAATCTCATTACTTAATGAAGGAATTTCGATAATATCATCATAACCCTATTTATATAGTAAAAGAGCGAAGAAGAAACTAAACCAATGATAACTCACCCATTTGCCACAATGACAATATAAGCTTTCTCTAAACCCAGTTTATCTCCATTGCTGTTTACTGTTGAGGAACATAGCTAAATTGAATTACACTGAGAATTTTAATGTCATTTCAAAGGCAAAGGCAATCTTTTTCACACGATACTTGCCCTTCATTTACAATTTAATATTTATTTAAATATTCTTTCCTCCAGCCTGATCATAATATCTGACTCTATTTTATAGATAGTTATATATCTCTAACTGCATGATTCATAAGAACTTCCAAGCTGCCCTTTCTGATCTGTGTATTAGTGTGTTCTCCAGAGAAATCCTAATATTAAACCAGACTAAACACAAGACAAGCAATGCAGCTGCAACAAATTATTTGATATTATCTCCCTCTGTTCAGGTTTTGGGTGTGTATTTTTGCCATTCACCTTGTAATTCACAAAGATAGAAATGGAAAACTTTCATTTAGCTGTCTACATGGCTCCACCCTGTCCCCCACCTCCTTCAAATCTTTGCTAAAATGTCATTTTTGTAATAAGGCCGAACCTGACCACCTTATTTAAAATTTCAACCTACATATCCCTCTCTCCTAACCCTAGTGCTTTTCATGCCTTTGCTCTACTCTACTTTTCCTTTCTTTCATTGTTGTTGCTGTTGCCTACAGAACTTCTCACCTTCTGCATTTCAAGGACAGAATTCATTCATTTATAAGTGTATTGTTTATTGGCCCATTGCCCTTAGCAGAATTGAAACTCCTGGGCAGGGTGTTGGGGGGCAGCCATCTTTGATTGTTCTGTTTACTAAGTAGCTAGACCAGTGCCTGGTACATGGCAGGTATTCAGTAAATATATTTTAAATGTAGGATGAATTTAGATGATAAAAACAATGTATACAGATGATGTGTTGAGGTGATTCAAATTGTCAAAGATAAAAATTTCCTAGGGAACAGATAAGGAATCTATCTGAATTAGGAATATTCACACATCCTCATTCTTTTTCTAAATTTTTAAATTTTTGGTAACCGCATAATGGATGCACATTTCACCCTTAAAATTGTATCAAGTACTTAACCTCTGTGGTGTTTAGTCTCTACATTTATGAATTGAATTGTTTGACTTAACTGGTCTCTTAGGGTCTATGAATTAATGACCAGTAGGCAAGTCAATGAAATGAGCTGAATACTTTAGTTGGGAAAACCATGTGTTGGTCCCAATTCTATCACAAAAATAGCTATGAGACCATGTATAATCATTCATGGCCTCAGTTTCCTTGTCTATAAATTGAAGAAATTAGACTAGATAATTACTGTCTTTTGAGCTCAAATATTTCATCTCTGCTCTTCATAAAGAGCATTTTGTTTTGTTTTCTCTCCTCCTTCTGAACTATTTTTTTTTAATGATGCATATATCATGACACTTGTAAAAGGATCTCAGTGCCCTTCCCCCGGATTCTTCTTTTGGGATGCTTCCTGCACTTCTTACCATCAGGGAATCCATCCCAGATTTCTAGCCGGTCATAGCGACAGAACATCCCCCCTGGAGGGTTTGAGTCAAGTTCCAGGTCAAAGCTTTCAAATTCCAGGATAATCTCTGACATCTTTGGTGCAAAGATAATATAAGTGCATTCAAGGCTGTTCGGATATTTTTCAGGGAATCCTGGTGACTTTATCACTCCACTAGGTGCTGTGTAATTCTGAGAACATTCAGGACCTATAAGCAAAAGAAAAGAAAGAACAAAGTGAAAATCCCACCACACAACTTCACCAAGAAATAACCTGAGCAAAGGCAGCATATCTTTCTAGTAAAAGCTCACCATTATAATCACTTTCCTAATTACTCATTACTCAGCCTTTCTATAGGAGTGATAGGTATGGAAAGTCAAGTTCAGATTTATTGTGTTCACCTTAGTTTTCCATTTGTGTGAAGCAATTTAAAAACTTCTGCTGTTGCAGAGGGAAAAAATGACAAATATCAAATCATGTGGGAACAATGAATGAGTAAGCTACAGAAATCTCGACAGAGCCCTAGAGAAATAATTATAGCCCCTTCAAGCTTAAATCTTTAAATCTTGAGGCTGACAGCCCTTTATTGGTGAAATAGAACATTTACAAAGACGAGGGAGAGAATTCAGTGGAGGGAGTTTGAGTTTCAGATTCCTGCACCAGTGACTCAGTAACTCTGCCAGATGTGACCTATGCCTCTTTGACAAACCAAATGTGAAAGGTAATTCGTACATGTACCCAGGGTGAGTGACTCATTTTGAGTGGTGTTGACACAGGTGTGCCGGTAAAGTGTGGCTGTTAGTGAGGGCATGATAAACTGTGATTAGGGGCTGTGTTGCTAGAAGTCATTTGATATCAATGTTGACATCATTGCCTTCCCCAATGTATCTGATACAGTGTCATTCTAAAATTATTTTTAACATATACGTGTGGGTGTGCAATGTGTCTATTTATAGTGTATAATTTTAATGACAATTCAGTGTTATCAACACTTTACAAATTATGACAATTTGTAATTTAAATTGGTCAAGCTCATATACACCTATATTGCAACTTGACCTCAAGACTGTATGAATGACCACAATTTCAATTCATGGTGTCCAGAGACAAATGGGGTTGTATTCATGGCCCATCTAAAAGAACATGAGCACATCAGCTTGACCCCTTATCAGCACCACCACGGCTGAGAATTTCAAAGAGATCTTAAGGTTCCCTGGGAACCAGAAATGACTTGATCCTTTTGAACCTCAAGATCCAATCTGGGGATATTCAATTCTTTCCCTGGGACATTGTCTCACTGATGGGCACCCTGTGATGGCATGCATGGATTCAGCTCTAATAAGGAGGTTTGTTGAGAGTGTTCTTAGTATTCTCCCACAGAGCCAAGTACTGGAGGCAACACTGCAGGCATCAATACAGATTACATTTAACCAACAGATTTCTATTTTTAGTGTCTAGAATTGGTACGCTGAATCTCTACCTCAGTTCATCTGGCAGCCCTTTGAGAAAACAAATCAATTGTTTGTTCCCCATATACGTATTAGATGTTCATGGCACTGGAGATGCAGAAGAATAAAAATTATTAGATGTGCACAATAAACCTGGCCTGTAGAGGTCTGACTTGTTTAAAATGCCTCCCAAAGCCTTCACAGATGTGGCTCATCCTTCACTATGATGGCTTTAGACACTTACTTATTTGATTCTGGTTAAAGTTACTGACATGTGGCATTTTACCATATCAATTACAGGTAAGAAGATTATGAAATGTGCTGTATCATTTATAATCTGTTTCTAAGTTCATGGATGGCTTCTAAGATGACAGGGACTTCACCAATTTAGGACATTAATTTACAAAGAATAAAAATATAATATTGGAATCCCTTTCATTTTATTTTTAAGATGTAGAAACAGTGACCCTGGAGACCTCCAGCTTCCCCCCTACTGCGGGGGGCGGGGCTGTGGGGAATGTTTTGACTAGGTCCTTGTAAGGGAAAGTTGACAGCGGGGTTTAATTCAGGTACTAATATTTTCTCCTTCTTAAAAAGGTAAATTATCCAGGTGATATCAAGATTCAATAAGAGGAAAAAATGACAAAAACTAAAGGCATACTTTCAAAACCAAATAAATTACAATATATTCACTAAGGCTGGCCCAGGTTTGCTAAGAAGTGTGGCAAAAACTGGAGAAATTCCATGCAGTAGTGGAAGAGAACTGGATTGAGCACCAGATCTGTGATCGAGTCCCACCTCTACTGCTAACCTGCTGTGTAACCTTGGTTGGCCTCCTAACCTTCCCAGTCCTCAGATTCTGTATATAACAAATGGGAGGTGGGCTTTAGGATTTGAAAAAAAAATCCCTTTAAACTTCAAGATTCTGTAATTTCCTACTTCCTCCAGTAAACATCAAGATTTGTTTTAATATTTTTCCTGTTCACTGTTGCATAGGTTTGACACAGTTGAGCAAGCACTTTCCAAAAAGGAGCAAGGAGGGGTGGGTGAAGGAACTCTACAGAGAGTACCAAAGCACTAAAAAGGAGAGGGGAGAGCAGCCCCACGTGCCCAGGCAAAGTGACCCATGGCATCAGCCACCAGTGACGACTGTGCTTTTGATGTTATTTGTAAGACATGGAGGACCTTGTGTGGCTGTAAGAATGCCATGCTTCATTGCTAATGACAGTAAGGGTACATAATAATAATAGCTAAGATACTCTCTTTGGAATTATTATTAAATATCCAGACTCATAACCAAATAACATGTGAGGGGACCAATTTTCTCTCAATAAATGCCATGCCTTCCCCACATGGACACCCACAGAAAATGTCTACAGTTTCTTCTAGCAGTTGAGCCCGGATGACCCATGCCAAGGAAGGACAAGGGAAGAGTGATAGGTAGTGATGCTTGGGTTTCCTGGAGAAAATTTTTTTAGATAAGTGAGAATAATTTTCAGGTTCATGGCCCAAGTTTTCAGCATCTAGGAAAAGACACATGCAAGGGGAAAGTGAGGGACCTGGGTAGAAAGTTAGGACATCCAGGGTGGCTCCAGGAAGCATGGGAAGAGGTGGGGACCGGCTTTGCTGACTGACCTTTGCAAAGGTGGTCTTCTAGAAATGCAGCCTTAGGAATACAGAAATGGCCGAAATTTTCTTTAGAATTTTAATCTAGTGCCAGAAAACCTCAAGGTCAACAGGTGAAAGACTCATTTATTGGTCCAACTATGATTAGTATAATTTATGTGTTTTGAGGAAACTTGAAATTGCTGCACTCTGGAAGAAGTGATACATTTTTAAAAATAAAAAAGGAGGTTCATGGATTCTATAATATCATTAAATGGCTTTTTAGGGAAAAAATGTCCATGAACTCATATATGTATGCATAAATGTATTAGTTAATGACTTTCTATAGAACACCTATAAGAACTATAATATATGCAGTGAGGGGGGAAAAGATGTTTTCTTTGCAGCTTTAAGGTGGTACCAATCTGGTTGGGAAAGAAAATGTGCACATATGAACAAATTTGAAAATATTAAGAAGCACAATGGCTAGTGAAACATATTTGAATGTATGTGTGTATTTATAGTATGCATATGTGTATATTGTGTGAATGCACTTGCATGTGTAGAAGACAAATTGGGTATATGTATAGGAAAAAAAGTAGAATAATTAGGAAAAGCTTCCTGAGAAGAAGGAAAAAAAGAGCCAGGTTTCCATGGAGGTTAAGGAATGTAAATGGGTAGAGAGCAAGGGCTCTGAATGCTGATGGCACTAGCTTTATCTGTACACAGTGTTTACTGAACACATCTTTGGTGACAGGCATTAGCTACATGTTTCTCATGTTTTCATTTCAACTGATCTTCACAATAAGCCTGTGCCAGATACTATTATCTATTTACCAGATGAGGAATCCAAGGCTCTGAACATTCAGACTTAATTCTGTCAGAGGCAGAATTAAACTTCACATTCAGGTCTGCTGGACTTTACCCAGTGCACTCTCTGAGGCAGGATCTCTCTCTCTCTCTCTCTCCTTTTTCAACCATCTTCAGATCTTTGAGAAACACTGAAAATAAAAGGCTACTCCTAAATTCCTTTCTGACACCTTTTTTCTTTGATAGTGACATTTGGAGGTAAGTGAGCAAAGGTAGATGTGTGTGTGTGTGTGTGTGTGTGTCCATATACATACATGTACAATATGATTTCTATAACAGGTCAAACAGCTTTCAACACAAGAAAATATGTACATATGTAATCATCTATACAAACTGAAGTCATATGTATACTATTATTAATTATTATTTATTATTATACTCTAATAAAATATGCTTTTCTAAGTATGTGCTCATATAAATTTTTGCAGAAAGTTGTCTCTATCTACCCATACTTACATGGGGCAGTGGCAGATTTCTTTGAAATTTTAAGAAGTTGTACCAATGTTCCTAGAAACTCCTAATGACTCCTTTTTGTTATTCTCATTTGCCACTGAGAATCTGTAATTGATGTGACTAGATGTTTTTTCTATTTAAAAAATAAGCTCCTATTCTATGACAGTACACTCAAATCTTAAGCTTCTGTCCCTGGATTGGTCCTTTCACCCACCACATTACTGTCAACCTAAAAGGGAAGGTTGAATTTAACAGATTAAAGGAATCTACCAGCTGTTGTGAAAAAACAGTGACAATTGGATAAATAAACATTGTTTTTATCAATTGACTGATATGTGTGTTCCATTCTTCAAGGTTGGGAGACTAGGAATTGTCAGATTCTATCCATCTCAATATATACCATTTGAACAGAAGATTACTAAGTGATTATACTGGAGAGGGAGAAAGATCTTTATTTCCTAAGGGGTATGGCATTTAAAATTTTACTGTTTTGTTTCCTCCAAGAAATTCTTTCCCCAACGATTCCTCTTCTTAACAGACATTAATAGAAAGCCTCTTCTTCCTTCAGCAGCGTTAGAAACTCTAAGTCCAATAGAGTGCTTTCCTTTTCCTGGGAAATACTAGTTTTGAATTTTGTAATAAAATAAAGGGAACAGGATGTATGTACATGGCTTTAAAGTAAGGGGGACTCACACATTTTTAATGAAAGAAATTAAACTTCAAGAGAAGATCGCACTTACTTTTGAAGAAAGTTAAGAAAAAGGCTCTTAAAAGAGTTTTACAGAATATATACCTTATAAACACTGCTCAGCACATTAAAATGATGCCATTTTGAGTCCTGAAATACTTTAAAAAATCTTTTTTAAAAAGTGTATTTATTTGTTTTTGAGAGAGAGAGAGAGAACAAATGGGGAAGAGGTAGAGAGAAGGAGAGACAGAATCTGAAGCAGGCTCCTTGCCATCAGTGCAGAGCCTGATGTAGGGCTCGAACTCATAAACTGTGAGATCATGACCTGAGCCAAAACCAAGAGTTGGGCCCTCAAGCGACTTTGCCACCCAAGCACACCACTTAAAAAAATCTTAAACACGACTTCCTCTATACATTGGGTAATTTACCTTCGTTTAAAGTGTTTCCCAACAGTTTTGTAATGAGAATATATGACTTTTTACAAGAAGATCAAAGGATTATGCCTTGTCTTCTTTTCCCTTTGTCGTTCATGGAATCAAACAATGATAATGAACATTTAGCCACACTTGTTCTGCAGGAAGTCACTCACCTCTCTTGAAAATTTCATAACGTATGGAAAATCCAGCACCATGTGTCTCATAGTCAGAGACAAATTTAATAAAAAGAAATGGCCCTGAAGACACCACAGGAGAAGGAGCAATCTTCCCACAGAACTTTCCCCATAAGCGTCCATTTTCATTTTCTCCATCGATGACCTCCACGTAGTCATACCTGGTACATAAATATAGGAGACAACAACAGGTTAGTGATAAATGCCCTCTTAATTTCAGTGACTTAGAAGGCAGCTTTATCTAGCCTAGTCTGTTAGGAAAACCGCGGTATCTGCATTCACCACTGTGTTATATGGAGGGATAAAAATCTAGCAAAATGAAATAATCAAAATGGACTACATCATGTCTGTATACATCATCTGGCAACACAGAACTATTAAGAATAATGGTGTCCATTATACTTGCAGACAATGTCAGTTAAAGTAACCAATTAACAAGAAAAAGAAAAATCTCATGAGCACAATTCTCTATTATTAAATTGTGTTCCTTTGTCTGTGGCGGTGGGGTGTCAATACATAATGCTATGCATTCTTTTTAAACTGTGAAGTTCTTTTATGAATCCAAAATGTCTCCTTGGCTGGAGCTTTCCATGAACAATACTTTGATTTCTGTGAGCAACCATCTAAACATATGGCCACAGAATAATAAACAGATTCTTTACTATTTAACTCAATTCTACCAAACTCCAGACTTAGAAAAAACACTCTCAGTACCCACAGTGGTTAAAACACAGAGCATCTTCACCAAAACTATACTTGAATTGCAGAACATAATCTCTGCAAAGAAAAAAGTTTACTTAAAAATGGAAAGTTTCTTTGTTTATACCCATCAGCCTGAATCTTTAAAGGAATATTGTTGCTTGGAAAGGAAATTTGACACACTTGAAGTCACCAAAGTGATGTGATTTTAAAAAATTCAGGCTTAATAATAATAACTAAGGAGACAAATGGTAAAGGAAGTCACAATAAAATGCTATTCTAAATATTGCACTGAGATAACACATATGCTTCTTTATCTCCAAGAGGTGGGGAACCATCTCCAATAAACTAGCATTCCCCCCCGAAAATAGGAAGAGTTTTGTGTGTTTAGTGTTACACATTTCTTAGTGTCTTTCCCTTTCCTCTCTTGTTATTTATCAAGTCACCTAGGACCCAGATAATCTGAGCTGTCTTCCATTTTTCTTTTAGAACTGACATGAAAACATTACAGTCGGTTCATTTCAAATCTTTATTTTATTTCTGTGTTTAACTTGGTTCAAAAGTCCTGGGATATATTGATTTCAGGAATGGCTAGAATATGGCAGTAATATAAACTGTATTTGGCAATTTAAAAAAGATCAAAGTGGAGGAAATCTTCATGATGACCAATGTCATCTTTAACAATCTCTTTTCAAACTGTCCAGGACACATTACTTATGTTTACATAAAGTCTCACAAGGGAACCACAAAGATGATATCACTAGTTAGAGTAGACAGCTGAAGGCACTCTAAATTAAAAATGACATTACCTCATCAGTTAAAATTGTGTGCCAGCTTTGTGTATATCAAGAAGAAAATAAAGCTGACATTGATGGAACTAAGCATTAACATATGTGAATTATTGTATTAACTGCATTTCCTTTGCTGCATCTGATGTTTCCAGTAGTAATCACTGGCTGGCTAGCATCACTGTCCCTCTGCAAAACTATGGACATGCACAGAAGAATTGTTCGTTTCTCAATACTTGGGGAGATGCTTTGCATGTTAAAAGAAGATGAAGCAGGAGGAGGAGAAGAAAAACAGAGGAGGAGGAGGAGGAGGAAGAGGAAAGAATCATGGTCAAAATCCTTACCGGCCTTTTACAGTCAACTGGGGGCAGCTGGAAAGAACACCATCTTTGTATTCATTAAAGCCTCCAAGTTGGCATTTATGTAGTAATTCCTTTTATCTCTACTGTTTCATTGACTAGACAGGTCTGCATGTTTTGCCCCACGCTTGCTTATAATTTAACTGTGGTTTGAACTGTTGGCTGTGTTTGGCCTGGTGATGGTGCAATATAGGCTTTTTACTTGAATCTTGACATGGTCTGAATACTAAGTGGCCAAATCCTAGTGCATTTTGCTTTCCAGGCCCAAATAAGAGAGGTAGGTCAGTCTTTCCTAAGAACTGAGGACAATTCTGTGAAGAGACTTTCCTCCCAGGTAGGAGAGAGCTCAGTTAATACAGTGACTTGCAACAGGGAAAGAAAGCTAGTATTTTAATTCACATCTTCTAAAAGTAAATACCAGGCTCTCCTCTTGGCAATGGTAAAAGCTATTTTTAAAAGGAGGAGAGGGATTAGAATCTCTTCCCAGCAAGAGATAAGTCATTGCATCGTTAAGTGCCAATTTTAGGAAATTGAATTATTCAGGGATACAATAGTTACATTTATAAACTGGAATGCTGCTATCATTTTAGCACTTCCCTTCAAAGTACCATCCAACAAGGCCCCAAAGAGTGTCACAAATAGCAGTTCATGTAAATATTCAGGAGGGTTTATATGCACAAGTTGCAAAGGGTAGTACTGCCAAGGAAGTTAAGAAAGCAGCTTGCGTCTCCCTCTGGAGTTGATACCAGTTCCACTCCATAAGTTTCTTGCTGGCAAACGTGGTGCCAGGAATGCAGCAGGCGTGCCAGCAATCCCTCCCTAGAGACTAAATGTGTCACCACAGCAACGCACCCAGCCTGCATTGGCCTGAGGCCCGGGATACTGAGTTTGCAAATTTCGCTCCCCCAGCCAGCTGCACATTGCTCTGTTACTGCTCCAGTGTGGCAAACGCTGCACTTCTTGGAATGTCAAGATCCCTAGTCATGATGGCCGGGACATACACAGGTGGAAATGGGGCCATTTGTCTGACTCTCATGCTGAACGGACATGTTGCAGCTGCTGGAGGAAAGCCGGGAACTGTGTCTCAGGAATTGGACGGGCACATAGGAAGCTAGAGGAGGGGTCAGTAAGCTGACTTGTCCGTCGTTTATAGCCCCGCTCCAGAACATCAATGCTCCAGGTGACAGGGAAGCGCATCTAAGTCCAAAGTGCACTGCCCTTCTGTGCAGGGGCGTGGACCACAGCAGACAAGGGTCCCAGCCAAGGAAGCCTTTCCTCAAACCTCATCCTGTCCACTTATCACAGGAATGTAAACGTCAAGAGGATTTTTTAAATATTTAGAGGACAACCAACCTCTCCCCCTTTAGGCATCCTGCCACTTCTTTTCTTAACTCTCCTACCTTAATGCTTTCCCTTAAGCATCCTATATTTACTAGGAACTAACTCTTTTACAATTAAAAGGCACTTTCCCATGGTTCTCCTTTTAGGGTGTAGTAGACTGGTGACTCTTCTCACGAGTGTCCCGGCTTGGGAGAGCAAGCTCCTTTTTTTTTTTTTTTTTAAATGTTTATTTATTTATGAGAGAGCACAAGCAGGGGAGGGGCAGAGAGAGGTAAACAGAGGATCCAAAGCAGGCTCCACACTGACAGCAATGAGCCTGACATGGAACTCCAACTCATGACCCCAGGAGATCATGACTTGAGTGGAAGTCAGATGCTCAACAGACTGAGCCACCCAGGCACCCCGGGGAGCACAAATTCCTTAAGCTAAAGGGCGTTTTGCTTTTACACTCCCCCGCCCCTCACCCTACCTGGGTGTATGTGTGTGGTGAAATATTCTGAATCCTAATACTAATCACAAGTTGGGTTTCCCATAAGAATGATAATAGAATAAAGATTTCCTTCTAAGAATTCTTGAAAGGATTACCCAGAGATTATTATTTTTTTCTTTTGGAAAGTTTGAATTACGGCTTTAGGAAAACCGCCAAGTAGGGGGAGAAGGGATGGGAAAATGAGAAATGTACTCAGTCACTAAAGAGCGGCTTCAGAGGCTTTATAGGTATGCAGTGTTGAATAGACGAATAGCACACTTTACTCAAGTCGGGTTTTCTCTGGTGAGTGCAAATGACCCCTGACTCTCCATGGTGGAGCCTGCTAATGGGAAGAAAGCTAATCCTCTGCAGGGTGTTGTCTGTACAGGGGAGCTACTGTACCAGCCCCTCACAGCTTCTGGACATTCTCGAATGATTAGGAAGGGGGGTTATAGGTGGTGGTGTCTTTTTAATCTCCTTCCAAGAGGCTCTGCCCCCACGTGCATATGTACATTAATAATGGAGAAATCTGATACCTGACATCATAAACCAGAGTGAGAAATGATGTTGGCTAACATAATTTTCACCTGCAAAAATGTGTTTCTTTGGATCTTTGGTTTATTTTGCACAAGGCATTAATAGCTATCCCTACTGAACAACCTGTAAACGATTACTACACTGCTTTCCAAGAATTACCTTACATATTCCCCAGCAGAGAACAGACTTTACTCTGAGAGCATTAGAGAAGGATTTGGAAATAAAAATATACAATGATGGAGCTAGAAGAAGCCAATTAGTCTGCATCTGTGTTTCTGAGTGATTTTACATGAGATTCACCCCTAAGTTCTGGCTTGCTTGCAATGTTCTAATCAAGATATATGAAGAGGCTTATAAGGTTCATAGTTTCTTATTTAGTATAAACAATGTTTAGAAATCCATTCAAAGGAAATAATCTGGAATAATGTCAAATATTTATGCAAAAATATTTCCTGAAGTTTTATTTAGAATAATGGGGGGGATATGGAAATAAGGCAGACAGGAAGGAAACAAGAAGGAATTTATATACATTCATATCATGGAATATTATTCAGCCATTAAAAGCATATTCAACACAGATTTTATATAACATAGGAAAAATGTTAATGATATCATAAGTGAAAAATCAGAACATAAAACCCTATATACAGTATATTCTCAATTCTTAATCATATGAAGAAAAAAAAATGGAAGGTAGTATGTGGAGCCATTAATAAATAAGTGATTGTCTCTGGGTAGTGAGATTATGTTCCTTAGTCATTTCTGTATTTTTCAAAATTTTTACAATGGATAAGTGTTCTTTGTAATCAAATAAAAGTTATTTTGAAAAGCATTATCTATCTATATATAAAGTAGCAAATCAATATCTTGTTGCCTAGCTAACAATTTTTTATTTCTTGGTCAGAAAACACTATTTTTTATGAGGTTTTATTTGGAAATGAATCAAAGGCTTCATCTTTTTTTTTTAAACAACTGGATCAATGAAAGTCTCTGTATGCTATTTTTTTTAAGTACTAGAAGGTTAAAATGAATCAGATTTGATTTTATACTGTCTGATACTGGCAGTAATACTTGCTATTTGTACAGTAATCTCCATGTTATAAAGTGTGGTCAGATGTATTATCTAACATAGTCTTTACCATGATCCCAGGAAGGCACTTATCAGGTGGTACCATCCCAGAGGGAGCACAGAGCTGGGGAAACACTGGGTGGGAGACACAGATGAAGTAATTTGTATCCTTTCGAAATTGCCTACTTTTGGGCAAATTTGATTTCAATTTCTGTTCTTGTAACACCCCCTCATACATATATTTTGAGAGATGGAGGATGGGTATGACCTTATTATTTTAGAATTACTCATTAAAAACCCATAATTCATTTTTCAACTGGTCATTGTTGCTAAAAAACCACGGTGTCGACTAATATTTCATTGATTTTTTTCTTAACAGTGTGTTAGAGCTATATAAACAGACATCTCAGTGTGTATGGAGGTTTATGTGCATGTGTGTGTGTGCAAGACAGAGACAGAGATAGAGAGAGCCACTGGCCTCCAGGGAGTCACGTGGGTTGAAAGTTTCAGTGGAATTGATGGTGGTCATTGAATGGGCCTCCTTCCAGAGCTATCCTGGTCCTGGTCCTCCTGCTCGGGCTGGATGTTCGGGACCCCACAGCTAGAATGCAAGCCCAGACCGGGCAGTAGAGACATAGAGATGAAACAGAGGAGGTGCTGGAGTGGTGTCGAATAGCAGCTCTAATTTTGGTTTCTCCCCAGTGCCGGCACTGGGGCCTAAACACAGATTACTCCAGTAAGGACAGGCCAGGGGCAAAGCCTAGGTTATGTAGGCCCATCCGTGGCTCCCCAGGATGGGTAAGTGGGAGGGGCAGACTCCTCCGACAGCCACCAGAGCTAGAGTCCTAGGTCACTCCCCCAGGAAGGAGGTGCTAATACCCCAAACTCAGAGCAAGGAGAGAGCCTGAGCCTTGGGCATGGCCAGAGGGTCCTTGACATTTTCAGAGGAACAGAGAAGCTGGGCTATGCGGGCCTATTCTATAAAGTGTCAATTTCTAAGAAAGCCATTCTGAATCTGACAAAATTAAAAAATTTTTAAAGACAGATTTAAAATCTGTCTGTTCTACAGACAGAATACTGTTTTGTTTAATATTTTGTCATATTCCCCTTTAATTTTTGTTTCTAAGTTAATAAAGTAATTTTCCCCTTATTAAAATAATGCTAAATATCTTTTCCTAATGATGTTTTTCATACATAATATATATATACATACATTTTTTTTCTTCTTGTGTGCACTTTGTGTATTATAAGCAGGATTGTAGGACATTAGTCTTTGAGCTAGGGCCCATTTTGACTTGTGCTGACATTTCCTAAAATTTAGTCTCTCTTACTTCTATTCTGGCAATCCTTTGGATATACCCCAAGTCTAGTTATCCTTTTGATACACCTCTAACTTCTAATCCATAGCCTTACTATAGCTATACTTACAATGTGGTTATGCATAGTTGTGCTAGGTAATATGCTCTTGACATTGTCAGAGCATGGGGTAGCATTTTTTCAGTTGGGGTAGCTATCCGACATATTGGTGACCCCATTCACTTATAAGGAGAGTGGCATTTTATCGACATTTCCATTTCCCTACCCTGGAGTTCCTCAGTACAGAACTCAAGGTCCAGAGGGCAGGGACGACACCCTGATTGGCTGGACTCATGCCACAGAGCTGGGAAGTATGCGGTGCTACAGAGAACAAGTAGCTTTCTTAGTGGCTGCTGTATATACTCCAGCCAAACCATTTCTCCTGTAACTGACTCCATAGATTGTAAACGGGAGGCCACCCCCTACCTCTCTTGGAACAAAAAACTGTTTCAAACACTTTTGTCGGCTTCCTCCTCAAAGTCTCGCACGATGTTAATCTTGCACTTGTCCACAGGCTTCCAGATAATTCTCCTGCAGGAAATCCCAACACAATACAGTCTCCCTAGCATCTCATCCAGAATGTGTTTCCACTGATTCAGTACAGTAAGGGTTTCTATATGCAAGGAGTCAGATAACTCGTTCTCAATAATCAGAGTATAGTAAAACTCATAAAGCTAATCTCACACATAAAACTTTTCATCTTTAAGCTTTTGTGATGCCTTAGGGTCATTAAAATGAATATCCATAATTTTATTGCAGCTATTGAAAACTGATGATTAATAGGCTAGATGGTAACATAATAATATGTATGAGAGTTAACAGTCCCAGGAAATGAGGCATTAGGAAAGTAAAGAAAGAAAATGGTAAAGAAAAAAAGTTTTACTGGAGTAAAATTAAAAGAGATATTAAATGGCTCTCCCTGGAGCCATGCAAAGGGACGACAATTGATTACAAGGGACACCGTGGGTCGTGGCCAGTCAGGACTAGGAGAGGAGAGAAACTGAGATAATAAATGTCCAGCAGGTTCTAGACAGATCCCTACTGCTGCATAACAAATCATCATAAATGGAGGGGCCAAAAACAACATACATTTATTAGGTCACATAGTTCATCAGTCTGGCATGGTGTGGCTGAGGTTCTCTGCTCCAGGCATCCTAAGACCAAAATCAAGATGTCTGTAAGGTTGCATTCTCACCTGAGTTTGGTGTCCTTGTCAAAGCCCACCCACTAGGGCAGAATTCCTTTTCTTGTAACTGCAGGACTGTAATCCCCACTTTTTGCTGGTGGTCAGCTGGGGCCTGCTCTCAGATCCTACAGACCACCTTCACCTGTCACCATGTGGCCCTCTCCAGCTTTAAATCCAACAGGAGAAAATCTGCCTCACTCATGCCTCATGCTCTTCAGGAAAAACTCAGTCCATTCTAAGGGCTCACCTGATTAGGTCAGGTTCATTCAGGATTGCCTCCCTTTCTTGAGGTCAGCTGGTTTGGCCACTTAATTAAATCAGCAAAATCCCTTTGTAGCAGCACTTGGATTAATGGCTGATTGAATAACTGGGAGAAAGTGTGTGCATACCAGGGGCCAAAGATCCTGGGGGCCTTCTTAGAATTCTGCCTACCACACAGACCAATCTCTGGTAGGACATACGGGGCTTGGCAGCTACCGTAGAAACTGAAGCCAACCAGGATCATCCACTTGCATCACCCGATGGAGCAGAGATTAGTGGATCCAGGGTAAGAATAAGGGAGGGATTAGGAAATTGAAGCAATCGTGGAAGCAATTTTAATGTTCTCATGTCATGTTGGCTGCTGGTTTGGGAGCCCTGAGCCCGCAGGCATTGCTTGCAGGGAAAAGGAGAGCAGGGTTCTGGAGTGAGCCAGACTCTCCTGATTGAAGCAAAAACAGAACTTCCAAGATTGCCCAACACATATGTCTGGAGATAGAAAAGTGATAATAGCTTAATTTAAAAATAAATATATAAAAGAATTCAAGACATGTGGTGTAAAATAATGGTCAAAATATATAATTTTAATAGAAAATGTTTGGAGTTAACATTTCTCATTTCTGAGGAATCTCACTTTATAATTAAGATTTATTGGCATGGAAGATAAAAAAGTCCTTCACATGGGAAAATATTTCTATAATTTAACTCAGATTATGAAATCCAATGATGCATTTTAAGTGGAAGAGAAGGAACACCTCCCCGAAAACTACCCTCCAGAAGTGATGGAGTCTTCCAGTGTCAAACTTGCAAAGTTCAGTATTTATAGAAAAATTCACATGCCTTTAATTACAATAAATTCAGTTCCCAAGTAAAACTGTGCCATCTGGAAGATATTAACATCATTTACAACTTGTTTGCCTCCCTATTTCATAGAAAATTTTTACTTCTTGCCAACTTTCCACTGTTCTCAGGGAAAAAAAAGAAATTACTTGAATGGATTGTCTCAAGATGGGTTTATACAGCAAGTCAAGCCATCAGGAAGTGACAGAGGGTTTTTTTTGGACACCTTTACTTCCTTCTTATTTATTTTAAATCTGTGTATCTTTAAGGTTTTTTTTCTAGAAAGATATTCTCTTCTCTCAACTCCTCTCCTCTCAGCTCTCCAAAGGGAATAATTTTGAGCTTTTTAAGTTAACTGAGCTTCTTTTAACCTGGGCCAGTGGAGAGAGTTGCGGCAGGAAGCACTAGGTTCTGGTCTGAGCTCTGGACTTCAGGAGCCACTCCAGCACCTCTGGTCTATCAAGATGTGTCACTATATTTGACCTCCCACAAAGTGTCACAGGGGCCAGTGAGGCAAGGAAGTGCCACCTGCCTGACCATCAGGCAGTCAATTTAGCCCAACTGGGACGACTGTGATCCAAGTCCTCCCACTGTGCCACTTAACTAGCTTAGTGCCTTGGGCAGGTACTAACCAACTTCTGTGAGCCTCTGCTCCTCACCTGTACAATGGACAACATGAGGATTAACCTACAGGATAATAGGGAGGATTATATTAGATAGTGAGTGTAATGAATTTTGCTGGGCTTGAGGTCCCTTCCCAAGTAAGGTTGGAATGCATAAGAAGGAAAGCGACGAATATATCGAAAAGCAAATGGGGAACAGCTTTGTTTTCCAAAAAGTATGCCAACCAGTTGAAAACAGACTGTGTAGTTCAGGTAGTGCAGGAAATCTAACTATTGTTATCTCCCAGGGGAATCTATCAGTCAGATGACTAAGTCTCAGAATATGACCATAACCTGTTATTCTGAAAAAACATGACTTGGGATGGCAGTAGGTCTTGTCCCAGTACTGCCACCAAAAATCAATCAATGAAAGCCATTATCAATAATGGAATTAAAGAAATCAATTTATATGTAACCACAATATGTTTGTTTAAATCACTAAATCTGCTGAATGTTTCCACTGGTGTACCCAACTGAGTTAATGATCTGCAGTTGGATTAGTGCTATTAGCATGCAGTGCTGAATTTTCTCAAAAAGCCCCCATAACTGGTGCAATGGAAGCACCCCGGGTACAACTTCCAGCTCTAGAAAGGCAGTGACTCTGGCTTATAGTGTCACAAAATCATAATCCTCGAGCTTCCTTTTTCATTGTTTGGAAAAAGAAATGAAGGAATAATTCTATTTTAGACTATAGGACCTGAGGTGCTAATTTCAAGAATTTTAAAAATATCCTCCTGATTAAATTATTCAGTGGGGATCTAGGTAGTTTGCATATCAGAGCTGCAGGAACTAAAGTTGGCAAATACTCACTTTTTTAAAGTTTTTTTTTTCTTTGCAGTTAATTACAGTAGAACGTTTTGGTGTCAGGTAGGTGAGATTATTCATTCTGGAATGGGTAAGTCCCTTACCCTGAAATGACTACCCACTTTTTCTGAAAAAGTGGAAAGAAAAAAATGCCGAAGCAAAATGGGTCTAGTGACACAGATTAGATTTCTTTTCCTTTTAGGGATACCAGCAGTGAAAGCAACATTGAGTTGAATTTTAGGATGGGCAGGGAGCATTGACCCAAGTTGGAATTCTACAATTCTGTTCAGTAGGCAGTAGAGTTTACCTAGGGTACAAATCACTAAGCTAGCCATAACTAAGAAACACGAATCATTTAGGTATGGGTCAAATGCATTAATTTTTTAAAAATTTTTAATATTTTAATGCTTATTTATGGGAGAGACAGAAAGACAGTGCAAGTAGGGAGGGGCAGAGAAAGAGAGGGACAAAGGATCCGGAGTGGGCTCTGTGCTGACAGTGGAGAGCCCTACATGGGGCTCGAACCTGTGAACCATGAGGTCATGACCTGAGTCAAAATTGAATGCCCAATCAACTGAGCCACCCAGGTGCCCTGGGGCCTAATCCATTTATGATACTTGAATGAAATACACTTGAGAAAAATAGATCATGGTCGTAGGGAGATTTGCCTTTTCCTTAACCCCCAATGTTTACTGAAAGCAGCGTACTGTTGACTTGCTGTAAGTCATCTTTAGAGTCTGATGCATCCATGCTTACAGTATTTGTTCTTTTCTGTTTTTTGCTTTTCATTATTTAAGATTCTATTAACTCGAAAAGCAGGTGTATCAGCTGCACATGACTGGGCCACCTGTAGTTTTACTAACCTAGCATATATTCTGAACCAAGTTAATTTTTAATACAGAGAATAATTTATGTAATGAGAAATGTATCTGTGGACATAAAATAATTGAAACATCAACTAGGGTTTATTCTATATTACAACATGAAAACCAGTTAAAAATATTAAGGGAATCATTGGCTAGTGGCTTAAACATTAGTTTATATGATTTTTTCTTATCACTGATTTGCATTACAGACTCAG
This sequence comes from Cryptoprocta ferox, assembly GCA_028646485.1. Taxonomy (NCBI): domain Eukaryota; kingdom Metazoa; phylum Chordata; class Mammalia; order Carnivora; family Eupleridae; genus Cryptoprocta; species Cryptoprocta ferox. The sequence continues at coordinate 104,033,706 of CM053571.1, read as the reverse complement.
TAATTAATTGGTATAGAGCAAGACTTAAACTCTCTCTGTGTTAGGAGCAAGCTCATGGAGGGAAGAAAGGATTTTAATGATCTAGGTGGCCTCATGATTTATACAGACCTTAAAGAGTAAGTATGTGTTTAGAAGAAAAGAAAGCAGTGGCCATAAACCTTGCCAGTAGCCTAAGAGCAGAAGCACCATCTAAGTTTAACCATATGAGCACAAAGAGGGTCAGCTCGCTGAAATCGTTCTGTGGTGGAAGCATGGATTTAACTCAACCGGGAGATCAGAAAACCTCCATCCTACCATCTATACTCCTCCCCGACCCTAAGGTGTCTTTTATGGCAACCTTCACAGAAATGAAAAGGGAATATGGTCACGTTTGCTGAAATAAAAGGGAGCATAAAGGGAGCATTTCCAAATACACTCTTCTCTTTAGCACAACATAAGCTAGAGAAAGGCATAAAAAATTTCCTCTTGATAATAGTAAAGAGTCAGCTGTAAAAACAAGGCAGGTAGGCAAAGGAGAGAGAAGGTTGTGCTTTATCTTCCTTACTTAGACTAATTATTCCATAAGGAAAGGTGACTTTTTTGCATTAAAAACCAGAATACATGAAACAATTTAACATTTCACTATATTTAAACAGCCTATTTTCTTTGAATGCTTTTAACGTAAAGAGCTGAAGTTTACTGCACTTTATGTATAAAAAAGTTTATTAAGAGAATTGATGGTATAAAATCACACAGAGAGACAGCAAGGTGGTTCTTCAGCATTTCAGTTCTTGAATTATTTGGGGGCAAATAAGTGCTCACTTACAAATGCACAATAAAACAGGCCCTTTGAGGATCCTTCCAGGGGAAACTTATTTAAAACACTGCAGGTCCCTGAGATTGTCATATTATGTTAAAAATACCCCACATTTCAGATATTTTATTAATTATGATTGCTTTTTTCTCTAGTAATGGCAAATTACCTGATCATATTATTATTGTTTTCATCAATTTCCAATCTGTTGTGTTTGCCTTTTTTTTTTTAATGTAAGCAGAAATGGTAGAGGATTGGTCCTAAAATGTGTTCCCCAGAACACTCATGAAATGTTTCACGGAAAAAATAATTTTTTCCCCAAATCATCTGGGAATGCTTCATGTCATAATGTTCCTTTTGTGAATATTCACAATTTATGTCAGTATATTAAAGGCTCTGAGAAGTCCCACAGGTCTGAAACCTTGATTTAACTTGGTTTAACCCAACATATGACAATTTTATTGATTGTAAGAGTCTTTTATTACATAATACCTGTGGAATATCTGATGAATACTGTTCATCAGAATGTATTTTCAAAGTGCTATTTTGGAAAGTCACTGACTTTGAACTAGCCACAGGTCAGAAATACTAACAAATTCAGGAAGGGAATCAATTTTGTAAGTGATGACATAAATTTGAGAAGACAGAGTTAAATTTGGCAACCTAATTCCTTCTTTTCTGCCTTAAATGTTAGGAATTTAATTTTAATCGGTGCTTGGAAAACTGTTTTAGCAACTGTTTCTAGCTAAACAAGTATAATGTTGATCCCTAAGACTGCCTATACTTGGTAAAATAGGCTTGACCATGCCTGACAGATGCACTTAGCATAGATGACTTCAGTTTGCATCTCCGAGAGCAGGAATTGGGAATGTCCTAGTTTTTACTATGCAGTTCATGTTACAGTGAGCACCATGAAGAGAACTAGCAAAATTTCACAGTGGGAAGAGATCTGAGGGATAGGTGACCAATACTGCATTTTATAGGAACACCTGGGGGGCTCAGGTGGTTGAATCTCTGACTCCTGGTTTTGGCTCAGGTCATGATCCCAGGGTCGTGAGATCAAGCCCCCCATCTGGCTCTGTGCTGAGCATGAAGCCTGCTTAAGAGTCTCTCCTTATCTCTCTCCCTCTGCTCCTCTCCCCCACTCATGCGCTCTCTCCCTCTCTCTAAAATTAAAAAAAATGCATTTTAAAGATGAGAAAACTGAAGCAAGAACACTTATGGGGGGGTGGAGCAATATTTCAAATCCAGTTAACAGAAGAACCAGAACATTCTACTATATTTTGATGAAAGAGAAACCATTACATCTCATTTGTGAGGAGATAATGAAAGGGTCTTTATGCTCATCAGGATTTACTTCCAATTTGAGATTCCTACCATGGGACTGCTCAGACTTGTTCCAAAGCCTATAGGAAGAGGAGATGCACTGAGTCCAGACAGGAAGATCATTCCCTCTTTGTTGTCCTGACGATTATTGTGTGTTCCTTGTTTTGCCTTGGATCTGTTCCCTCAATAAATACTTCTTCAGTATTTAATGTAGCTTCCACCCATTATCCTAAGTCCACATTTAATACCTCCTCCACATGAGAGCTCTTCAGGTATCTGTGGATAAGCATTATAACCCTAATGTCTCTAACTTTTTTGGTATTGTAAGAATAGAAAAAAAATAACCCATATATGAGACTGACACCTTTGAAAATAGGCAAAAGCAAAGATAGATAAGGAAACCACTTCCCAAATTGCTCAAAAAGGTTGTTGAAACAAACTTATTTTAGCAATTATAAGGATGGTGAGCATTTTGAGAGGGGCATATATATTTCAAACAGTGTCATGTTGTTTGAAACATTGGCACTTGGAGTAGTGTCAGTGCCACAAAAGGGAGTGTGGGTGGCTAGACTTATAATCTCCTCTCTTCCACACCCCACTATGCTTTCCTTCTCCCTCCATTCCCATACTCTCCAGCCTCCACCCTTCCTATTGATTTGGGGCTAGGCAATCTTGATGCAGGGTCTTGCTTATTGACAAATTGTCTCTGTGGAGCAGGCACCTAGGATATGGGGAAAGGTGCAGGGCAGAGGAAGGGCTGATCTAGGTCTCCCCATGGATGGAGCCAGAGGGCCAAAGAAATGCCCAGGTGACAACTTAACACAAACAGTTTCCACATTCACTTTGAGGGTTGACTTTCTGATGCCAGAGAAAGAATTTAATTTATTCTGCTGATTTTTCTTTTACAAACTAGGCACACCAGCCAAGAACTCCCAATGCTGGACTGAGAATGTTCCTATTTTCGTAACTGTTAAATTTCTATGCTGAGTTTTCTCTTTCTCCCTTCCTCTTCACACTACTATGTAATTTCATGCCAACCGATAGTCCCTTTAACGTTTGTGTGTGTGTGTGTGTGTGTGTGTGTGTGTGTGTGTGTGTCTGTGTGTGTAATATAGCAAGATTATTGCTATATTGTAAAAATGTCATTGATTCAGGATACTTTTCCTAATGACAGGTTGTAATAATTCTCCTTGCCAGACATAGGCGAAATACCCATTTTCACTAATTAAGCACACACATAGCCTTCATAATTTTTTAAAACTTAAAATATGCTTTTGTAAGTTTAGAATCAAATGGCCTTTATATCATTTTCTTACTACTGAATTCCCCCCTAATTATTCACTGATGAACATACACTCCAGAAACACAGGTTAATGGTTCAAATACTATCAAAGCAGAAGGAATGTTGGGTTTGGCAGTCATTAAAAATAATAACTTCAACCTGATGTTTTTCTAATTTTTCTTCTTTAAAATCCAATGTCTTCAAAAATACTTGCCCCTTAATGTGTGACAGACATGTTAAACACAGGCTGTGTAAATGTTTGAACAGTAATAATATTGATCCGTTCAATGGAAATGTTCTGTACAAATGGCAGACCATTAGCAAAAGCTTTGATTTTTACTCCCATTATGCTTTGCAATTAAGGAGGAAAGTATTCTTAGCATGTGTGACACATATATGTGTATACATAATTTCTGATGAGAAAAGCAATAATAGCTTATATTTATGCAGCACTCTTTTTCTGCAAAGCTGAGAGAGCTTTTACACTTGGCATTGTTTTACAAGTTTGGAAGGGAAGAGTGAATAGGTGGTATCCTGTGACATGTGAGGGTGTCTTTACTGCAGCTGTGTCCACATCATGACTAGAGCAGCTGGTCGATTTTGTTAAACTACTGGTGTCACAGGCGATTCTTTACTTAACTGACTAATGAATCAGCTGAATTAACTCCTGGATTGTTCACCTACAGTTGCACAGAAGCACCTGGAATAGAGTCAAGGGTATGAGTGTCAGTATGGACAGAGACAACTCCTCATCCTTGGCTCTCAACCTCACTGTCAGGAACCAGAAAGCAAACCAATAGCATGGATGCTAGACAGAAAGTCCAAGAACTAGAAGTCATGCCAGCTGAAGATGATTCGAGGATATTTCTTTAGCAGGATGTTTTCCACTGCCTCTTGAGCACGCTCTGCTCATTCAGTACTTCAGAGCTGGCTCAAGGTAGAGTGTCAGCCATACTCTTCTGGGGCTGCAAACAACATGGCACATCTCCTTCTTGTTCTATCCTGGACTTTTGAAAAGCAGTGTTTAAATGAAGGTAGAAGAAATGTTGATAATGGCCTTAAAAAAAGGCCTAGTAGAGAAATGGCAGGGTAGAAAGGACGACTTGAAGGCAAATGCATGTCCAGATATTAACTGCAGGGTTTTCGTCTGAAGACACAAACTCAAAGAGCCTTCCCTTGGCTAGTCCTGTGGGTCTCTATTCTGAGCCTCTCGGCCCAGTCACCACCCCTGGGATAGTAATACTCTTCCAAAGACCAGAAACAACTTCCCTGCCACCCTTATCTAAGAATAACTGCACAGAATTGTTCTGGCATCTCTTTTCCTAGAAGTTTCTCTTTTCTTATTTTTGCCAAACCAAATTCCATTCTTTCAAAGCCCAACTCAAGGTTCATCTGTTCTGTGAAGCTTTCCTTATAATCAGTCATCTGTAGATGTTTCCACCATTTGAAATTATGGAGCCCTTAGCCAGTACAGACCAGGTAATTATATTTGCCCAGTGTTGCCCTGGAATTGTTTTTTAGGTATTGCCATCTCCTAGGTTTTTTTTTTCCCTGATAAGATTTCTGGTAGGTAGAAAATATGTCTCTCTATTTATCTCAAGATTTTATGAGAATCAGAAACAAAACTGCCTCCCTGAAAAAAAAGTTCATGCTTATAGAGAAGATGAATAAACAAGAAAACCAGAACAAACATCACATAAGTCAGGTAGTCCAACTCATTGATATTGATATTTTAATAACATTTCAGCTGAATTGTCTAATTTCTTTACTAAATGGTTCTGGAAGAAAACATCTTACGCTCTCAGAAATTTTTTCTACAAAAGATATCAATGACTGTGGGGAAAACTCAAGACCCTGGGTGGTTCTGCTTTTGTTCCAATTACATTAAACCTTATTAAAATAGCCATTACTACAACAACACCTCTGCAGAGAAGCATGCCAAATACTTAGGGGCATAATCTCATCTACCGTTCTGGGATTTGGCTACCTAACTCCTATTAGTGATAATAGGTATTACGTCTATAAATCCCTAGTCGCTCTGTCAATCCTGTTTCGGTTTCCACAAGTGGAATGATGATTCTAATGAGGTCCATGTCTTCAAGATTCTATTTAGAAAAATAAACTGTTTAGATCTCAACTTTTCTGCGATCCCTGGTGGTGTTCCCAATAAGGGCGGCATTTATGCATTTCAAATTGTATGTTGTAATTCATTGTCTCTTAAAGAAATATGCTCCACATAAAGTCTCAATCCAACTGACATTAGTGTATGCTAGAAACACATTGAAATGGTAAAATTTGCCTAATGAAGCTGTTAATTATTTTCTTCCCATTATGTTCCCTCTCTGCGTTATCACTCTCCTCTACTTCCTTCAATTAGGGGACAAGCATCAAAAGGTTTCAGAGACTTTGTCTTTATCACTAATCTTCTGAGTGCACTACGCACAATCCATTCTCTTCTCTTTAGTGCATGAATTAAAAAAATTCACCACCATTTGTACTTAAGGTCAGTATCTGTGGAAGCCAACACTTTAGACTATTTTTTTTCATCATTTGAATTTCAAATTCTTATCCTCAAATGCTTTTCACCCACTTTAAACCCAGAGCCTAAGGAGAATAGCATGACCTGTTCTAAAAATCTTTGTCTGTAATATGGCTTAGAGATATAAATTACAGGTTTGTTCTTTTATTTCTCCTTTTTAGTATCTAAGTAGTGTTACAGTGGAATATAAGTCCAGCAAGCATATTGCAAGTAAGAATGTATATAACATATGTGGGATGTCTGTAGGTACATACATCCATGTAAGCATGAGCATAAATACAAAAGATTACAATCTCATGTAAGGAAGATTCATTTATAAAACAAAAAGATTCCAAATCCGTGCTGGTTTACACAAAATGTTGTCATTTGGAGTTGATTTTGTGTGCTTCTGTTACCAAGAGGTTTTCTTATCCCTAGGAGCCACCGAGGCAGTAGGGGATGACCGACCCCACTTAATCCAAACCACAGGACTGACAAATGATTAATTCTGGTCGTCAGATGATTAGCCCTATTCGTGGGGTCACAACCTTGCCTGCCACTAACTTGTACCTAAACTCCTCAGGAAAGGTAAGGAGACTTGAACAAGCTTTTTTTTAAGGCCAATTCAGTGCAACTGCAACAGACCCTGTATTCTGTGCATGCCTCCAAGGAGTCCGATTTCCAGTTTGGGTTAAATTAGTTTCATATCAGTCAATACTTGTTTAAAAACATGTCATAAGTCTCTGTGGCTTGTGCATGCTTCAATTACCTCTGATTATTACATCAAGATTCGCAAACAAGATACCAGAGTGGCTCTTATTTACTGAAAAATGCTATTGAAACAAACTGAAATTCAATTCCAGCACAGATTGCAGTAACCCATCAAAACAGAGCAAGTGGGGAGGAAGTTAGGCATGGAGGTGTGCTGGGCCATTGTTAAATGGAGGACGGCATCTTACATAATTTAAACATGGTCTTGTGGCCTGACATTTTTAATGCTTTCTTGATCTCTTTCTTCTGGCTCTCGTGTGGTCTTTGCCACTGTAGGGTGCAGTGAGTTGCAGGTTATGGATTAAATATCAAGCCCTCTTCTGCCAATAGCACTTTTAGGAGGGGAAAAATGATTGGGTACTTTTATAAATAGTCACGCTATAGGTGTCCACAGAAAGCAGTGTTTATGCAGGGCTTTTAAAAGCTGCCTGCTTTTTAGATACAAACCAATCCATAAAACTGCCAAGTTCAAATTTTCAGCTATTATCTGGGCAATACGTCTCAGCCACCTTGGTAGGCTAATTGGACATTTTTGTCGGCACACATTAAGATCCCAGCCTTAACTAATGCAATCTGGTTCTAAAAATTAATTTAACTTACACAAATGCCCTGATAGGCAGCCCATGATTCTCATTTACTTACACTGCATTTGGAATAAACTAGAGGGTTAAGAATTCTATGCTTGAGGCAACTCTGACTCTGAAGAACAGAAACATACACAGATTTCTCCCATCATTTGTTGCTTCAGGGCAGGAAAAAAGAAAGCCACTGTAATTTGGAGACAAGACTTTTCCAGACAACTATGAACAACAGCAACCATAGCGCGCCACTAAACAGAACTGTGTTGTGGAGACTGGAGTGCAGTAAGACATCTGTGGGGCGCATATAGTAGATGCAAATAGAATCTTTAAAAGAGTGTCAGCATGAATTCTAGAGAAAATTCAGAGAGCTTGCAAAGTCTTTTATAATAAACATTTAAAACATGGGTCAAAAAGTATTTCCTGGAATCAGAGAGTCAATTAAAATGGGGACAAAATTTAGAAGATCTATATATCTATGTATCTAGATATATCTTCAAGCCTTCTGATGGTCTCAGTTAATGTTTAACTACAAATACAGGAGGAGAGGAAATTACGTTTTCTATGCATGTACCATTGTGCTGATGTTGACCCTGAACCTTAATGGGCAGAGAAAAGCATCTGAGCATTTTCGTGGGAATCAACATCGACAGGCTTGAGTTCATTTACAACCTAATCCAGTTCAGGAAGATGAGCAGATTTGTGTCTGTCCTATGTTTAAAATCCATCGAAGAAAGAAATTCCACAGCTTCCCTAGTAACTTATTCCTGCATTCTGTAACCTCTACTTTGAAGAAAATTTTTGAAGACAGTTCCAATCTGTTTCATTTCAGTTTCAGAACATTTCTTCTTTTTTTTCCAATTTATTTAAATGTGCGCATGCACATATACTTAAATAACACAATCTATTTTTATCCCAGAATACTTAGATTCTCTATTTCTTTTCAGATGAGATAAGAGACATTTACAAAATACAGACTTTAATACAGTAATCTGGACAGGAACTTTTCCAGGCTTTTCCTTCCCTGGAATGTTTTTGGCCCAGCCGATTTTGATTCTAACATCTTTAGTAGATATCTTGGCTTCCAGTGTGGAAGAAAACAGAGACAGCATACATCCTTAGAATTTTACGACCTGTTTGGACTATTACATCTTTATAATGGTGATGGTGTATTTAATCACACACAATTTGTTTCATCATGCTAGAAACAAAGAAAGCTATCATGAACAAGAATTGCAGAAGGGAATTTGGAGGGCATCTGCTCTGACCCCTAAATGTTACAGATAAGGAAACAGAGCCCCTAGTAAGTGATGTGACTGCTACAGGTCATACGACCAGAAGACTGCAACAGAGTCAGTAGTGGACTCTGGATTTTCTCTCCCCATTCCAGCACTTCTATTAAAACACACTCACTCAGCATTTAGCAAGAGGGAGAAGACAGAAAACATATTTGTTACCTTTGAAGGAAGAATGCTTGGCATCTGTTAACAGCACACACACACACACACACACAAAATCCACAAAAATCTCTTAAAACATAGCTGATTTATATAATAGAGATGTGGCATTATCACCATACTGTGGATTTAAAAATTTTTGCATTACTATGTGAATGAATGAATTTCACTCAACTATACCCAACGTGTAGTCCTTTATCCATCACAGTTGTAGTGTGGATAATGTTCCTTCTTCAGACAACTCAAAGAGGTCACTAATACCAGTTAAATATATTTTTTACTTCATGTTACCTTGAACAATACCATGTGTGAGCAAATTCAACAAAGTAGAACTTTATATAAAATCAGAGTGGGGTTTGCAATCTCAAGTTAAAATCAGTGTATTTCTTTCCATATAAGATGTTCATCACTTACTAATTTTTATGTATATGTGATGTTTTATGTAGTGGTAAGATCCCTACACTTCTCAAATGCTTTGGGTTAAGCTCTTAAAATGTGAGAATCGTAACAAAGTCTAAAGTGACATCTAACTTCCTGCTAATATATATAAGTCCTTATTCTGGGTGTGATCTTTTTCACAGAATAATGCTTCAGTAAAACCCATTTCTACCAACTGCTGAGAGATACAAGGGGCCAGAAGAATAAGCATTGGAAAGTTAATGAGGAAGAAAGGCAGTAATAAGCCACTCTTGTGAAATCCTGAAGGGTTCACCTGATATAGGTGAGACCTGGGAGAGAACCGACAACCATTTTGCATCTGAGCAATATCCATAACATTAAACAAGGAGCATTTCCTCAGTGCCATAGCTACCAACCTGCTGAGCTGCCAGGGTTGACCACCCAGCTGAAGCCGACGCAGTGACAAGACAGACTTGGTCAAAGAGTCAGGAGGGACTCTACTATTAAATAGTGGGGTGATGCTGGGCAAGTCACTTGGCTGGTCTGGGCCTTTGTTTTCTCATCTGTAACCTAAAGGTATTGCCCCAGAAGATCTCAAAGGCCTTTTGCATTAACAACACACTAGGGTTTAAAAATAGTTGTGTTGGTTCTGGTTTTATCATAGCTCTGATCAAGGTCAAGAGCCGGCGACTTGCCCTGATACCATCTCTAATATGTCAGATATAGGCAGTTGGACCTAAGGCCAGCCATTTTTCAAGTATCAAATAGTATAAAAGAATTTAAAATTTGGGGGTTTTCCTTTTGATGATTATCCTTTAAAAAACCACACTGCAAACATATTCTAGATCACCTAGATAACCATCACATAAGGAACACTGCTATGTCTTTTTATAGTCACATGTGTATTTGTGTTTAATGATTAAATTAGGGAGAAGCACAGACCACCTGAAGGCATGGCTCCCTGTGTAGACAAAGGCTTCCCATTCATTCAAACAGACACAAGTGGTTGGGATGGGCGAGTCATACTGGATAACACAGGAGTAACATAGAACTGAACTCTAAAGCACTGGGATCCTGGCCATTGGCACCATGGCCTAGTCACTGGGGAACTAATAAGTAGTAGTTCACAAGTGACAACTCTAGAAATAAATAGGCAGTGAGGAACATTTCATTAACTTTTCCAACATAATATTTTGGGCTATAGCATTAAATCAATCCATTGTTAATACACCATTACTTTAAACCATCATCAGTGGCTAAAACAATTTAAACAATAAAAAATTAAAAAAAAACAGCAAAGACCATGCTAGTAGCTAAAAAGGGTTGTCCTTTGTGCTGAAACTCAAGGAAATTAAGTTAATTATAAGTAAAGTATAAAATTGCAAACCCATCACACTATTATTATGTTACCCAATGACAGGGATTTTGTTTCTGCCAATGCCATAATCCATCACATCAAATTGATGTTGTTATCTGAGTGTTTTGGTTTTGTTGTTATGTTAAGATTAATGTGTAAACTTGCATTGTTTTATTTATTCTATGGGAATGCTAAGCATAAATAAGGCATGAACACATGTTTGTACATATATAGTAAGCAATATAATAATAAAATAATTTTCAACACTAATGGTTGGTGGGAATGATTTTCTTGAAAGGGGGATCAGTATATTCCTTAAGTTTTGGAAACACTGTCTTTCAGCTGTATCCTCAGGCTTTTCAGTGAGGGCAGGAACCAACAGCCAGACAGGAAGATCTGTTTGAAGGCAGGCTACCCCTGGTCCACTGACCTCTCTAGAGGTTAGTTTGATTATTCTGGAACTCTCCATCTCCTTTTCCTTTTAGTTACTCTAAGTAGACCTATGAAAAATGATTCTTTTTATCTTAATTCTGCTTCTTACACCCAAGCCAGCCCAGAGCCAGCTGGAAACCAGCTTCTTCTTTGGTGAGAAGCACAAGAAGTTTCTGCACTCTCAGGGTAGGCCTGGATGCAGACAGGAGAGCCAGGAAGGTTGATCTGGAACAGTTACTATGCGGGAGTGACACAAGGGGCCTGTTCTTACTCTAGAGCTGCAGGGGTAGAATGGGAACAGGTAATCTGGCAGCTGAGTGCTCCAAAGCCACACACCAAGTTCTATTTAGGCAAGTCAGTCAGTTGCCTGGAAGGCACCCACTGGGCCACCAGAGCCCAGACAGGATTAGCATGTCAGTCCTAATAATTCAATCTAAACATAGAAAAATCTTTCCTTCAGTGCAACTTTAAGTGCTCTATAAATTGATTATAAATTACAAATCGGAAGTCCACACAATCTGTAATATAAACCTAACTGTAAACACTACTGTCTGTGGTGATGCCATATAATTTATGACAAATTTAGTTATGGCCACAGCCTGTGTGTCTTATTATACAAAGCAGCACACTGTTTAAGGGGTGACTATTTCATTTGTAGTCTATTAATTAACAGTTTTCTTCAAGGATGTTCCTAGAAGCCATTTGCTATGAATTTCTCAGTTTCTTTAGATTTCGATTGAATATAAACATGGATTCTGAAATATTTTGGGGACTCTGCAGTTTTTTTTACTTCCCATCTTGTATCTCATGTAGTCAAAGTACACTCTGTTCCAGCAAGACTTCTTTTCCTTGAAACACTTTGGCCCTCAAGGTAGGGTTAACTGCCTTAAATTGTTCAGGCCTGAACAGAGGGAGGGGAGGGAAAAACAGAGGACCGTCTTCTCAGTGATCTCCTGAGATCCTGTAGTCATATGGATCTCATGGCTCTAGAAAATTAGACTCAGGGCACCTGGGTGGCTCAGACGGTTAAGTGACTGACTCTTGGTTTCAGGTCAGGTCATGATCTCAAGATTTGTAAGTTTGAGCCCCTCATCGGGCTCTGTGCTACCAGCATGGAGCCTGCTTGAGATTCTCTCTGCCCCCTTTTCTCTCTGCCCCTTCCCAGCTCGTGCTGTGTCAGTCTTTCTCCAAATAAATAAATAAACTTAAAAAAAAAGATAAAAAAAAAGAAAATTAGACCCTTGGACACTGCTCTAGGAAAACATTCTTAGGAACTACACTAGTCTCTGAAAACGAGTACTACATTTTCCTATTAATAATACACTTATCAACTTCAGTTCATAATGGAAATTCACGTTATCCTGTTAACCTTGCTCATCTTGGCAGACATGAAAATGTCCCTGCATTTCTGGAGCCAAGCAGATTTTTAAGATCTTGGGATCCCCAGGAAATTTTTTTTTCAGTTGGTGATAGGGAACTTTAAGAGAACCTATTTCCAGCACTGGTCTCCGGAGCAGCATGTGAAAGTCACATTAAACTTCTTTCTACCCTGGGTGACTAGGGACTTACCTGCTGGTGGGCTCCTGCGGTTCCTGCTCCACTGGGGCATGCTGCCCAGGTTGAAGGGAATCTGGGGGATCTGAGGGGTCTGCCTGCACACAGCCAACTCTCACCTGTCTAGGCAGCCCCTGTCCATTCTTCACAGTCCTTTGCCCTGAGAAAAGCCTGAAGAATTTTCAACCTCAGAGTCAAAGGGCCCATTTAATGTCCTCACCTTATGTCATGCCTCAATTCCCAAGATCCCAAGTGCTTTTCAGTTACTGCCCAGGAATAAGCACATTAGTACCAGTCACATGGTCAGGGGCTCTGGGATCTCCACTCAGCTGAAAGGGAACACAGGGTCCCATATTTCAGTATCTAGTTGGGTAGCATAGACCCTATGGTGGTTTTGGCATCAGAAGGACCTGGCTTCAAACCCTTGTTCTGCCACTGCAAGTTCTGTGGTCTTAGCCAGGTCTTTTAACTTTTTTATACTTCCTTTCTCTTTCGTGAAATGGGGATGACAATATCTTGCAGCGTGCTTGTGAGGATTAAAGATACACACATACCGTCAGGCATGCAGTAGACACCACAGGAACGGTAGCTGCTATTGTTATAGGCCGAGGCTGTAATGTTGCCAGAATGGAAACCCCAAATTTCCCACTAATCAAAATACTCTCACCACCGCCACAGCTATTACCACCTGCTATTCATGAGCATTTACTTGTACCAGGAGCTTTTCTCGGCACTTGCTCTGTATAATCTCATTCCATACTCCAATAACCCCACAAGGTACTATTTTTAGGTCCACTTTGTCCTTGAGAGAAATGAGGCTTAATGAGATTACATTGCCCAAAGTCACAGAGTAAGCGGGTGACCCTGGGTCAGCGTGGCCCAGAGTAAGAGCTCTATAAACCATGCCCTACTCTTTCTAGAGGCTGAGCCAAATCTGCCCCATTATCCACCATAAAAGCATCGTCTCCTTTCCCCCAGAACCATCCTTCCCCAGACCCACTGGCTCTCCCAAGCAGGGGTCCATCAGCCCTGCAGGCTGACCTGTTGATCAGAGGCCTGGGTGCTGAGATGGGGTCTCTGTTTGTTCTGCTTACCAGTATTGTCTCCAATCCTTGCTTGAGCACTATCCCTAGGCTCTTAGCTCAGATATCTGATATCAGATATCAGATAACTGGGTAATACCCAGTTTTAGGTATTTTTTAAAAATTGCTGCAGGGGCACCTGGGTGGCTCAGTCGGTTGAGTCGGACTTTGGCTCAGGTCATGATCTCAAGGTTCGTGAGTTCAAGCCCCACATCAGGCTTGCTGCTATCAGACTGTCAGTGCAGAGCCTGCTTTGGATCCTCTGTCTCCCTCTCTCTGCCCCTCCCCCACTTGCACTCTCTAAAAAATAAATAAATGTACATATTAAAAATATAAAAATAAAAATTGCTGCAGGAACTTATTCGGTGGGGTGCAATAGGTTGAGAATAATGACTGGATCCTGGTTGGCTTGACAGTGCCTGTTGAACTGTGGGGGAATCACTGGCCTCCCTGTTTTCCCCATCTTAACTCTATGTTATTATATGCTCTCTTATTACCTAAAAGAAATTTGTGAAAATGGAAAAGATTACCTGTGTGACTTGGAAAAGTCTCTTGAGAAAGTTCATGCTCTAAAAAATTTACTGCTGTCTCCTATTTCCTACCAAATGAAGATGAAGAATTTGACTTTCAAGATGTCTGAAATCTTCACGGTCCTTGGTCCTTGGGGCTCCTGGGCAGCCTGCCCCCCCTTCCCTCCATGTCATGGGGATTCCTTGTGTTCATTTCAGTATTGAAATGTTTCCAATGACCAAATAATGTCACTCCTTTAGATTAGCTTTCCCAAGGACAGGAAAACACCTTCTTCCTATTTTCATTGACCTAAAAATGAATAGAATTTCTACCCATTTTGAGTGTCCACCTGGACGGAGGATAATACAGTTCGGAATGCCAATGTCCAGAACAAAGTGCATCTGGGTCAGGAAGAACTATTTGCAGGTAGTGATGTGTCACTGTCTCAGGTGGGAATCCTGATGCTCCATTTTGGACTGTGGGCAGGCGAGGCTCCTACCTGCTGGCCAGGGCCCACTGAGGACTGAGGCAGGGGAGCATGGCAGGAGGGGGCTGTGGGTACTTTTCTGCCTCTGTGCGCATGGCTTGCCCTCCCAAGTGACTGACTACACTTCGTTCTGCAGGGTTGCTGCCAGGATCTCTCCTCCATGTGAGCTGAACCAAGCCCAGTGCTGGCAGACGATTCCACACAGAAGCACATGAATGTTGTATCATTTGAATAAGTGAGAGACACTACCCCATTCTCACTGGGGTTATGCCTGCAATCGGGATGAGCAGCGTGGCAGGGACGTGTGTGGGGAGTACTACATTTGGAGGGCTTGAAAGCCCCTTTGTTTAGCTCCTCTGTCCTGAGATTACATTCAGGATTTTTCCTTCAGTCTGAAGTTAGGGAGGTAGACAGCACGAGGCTGACCTTTGGAGTGGGATTTTCATAAAATAAATAAACTGGGTGACAGCATATAAAAGTTACAAACCTCTTTAGAATGCCATATGTGAGCAACTTGTAAACAGTCCATAAATATCACCTGCTGGGTGCAAGTCAAGGAGGCTGATGCAGAATTCTGTACTAGCACATTTTCTGCAACACGGAGCCATCTGGTAATGACAATTTATTCTCTAGTTGGCATAGGACTACAATTATAAAACATGTTACTACTGACTTCTGTCTGGAAACAGATGATCATGGCTCACCCTGTAGTGTGGGATACAGAGCTCGGTGGGTGTGGCTCGGTGGTCACATGCAGCCTGGGTGGGTGGAGCCAGGAAAGGGAATAAAAGATTAGTGGGGTATTTCGTGGGCATCCCCATCCACAAGTGGGAGTTCAACAGCCACCACCACACCACCACCACCACCACCACACATACACACAGTTTTTGAAGCAAGAAAAATTGTTCCTTTCATAGTAATGTCTAATTTTGAGCCATTTTTAAAAAAAGAATTCACAACCGTCTATGTCATTCTTGGAGAACAGAATGTAGAAAAAGCATAGTGAATGGCAATTTCATCCTTTACCTACTTCTTTCATTTTCAATCTCCTCATTACTAATTCTAGAATAATTAATTCTACAGAAGATAATAAGGTCTTTCCCAAGTTCCATTTCACATAGAAATTAATAATAATAAAAATAATGAAGTTTGATTGTCTTTTCTCCCAAATAAACTTAGTGCGGAATCTCCATGCAGGAAAAAAATATAAGTCAGATTTCTACAAAGTGGAAAATAATGTCACAAAGAAAACCAATTGAAGAAAAGGTGGGCTAATGGCTGTACTATTATAAACATGAACAAAATCTACAGACGTATTTTAATGCCATTATCCCCTCCCCACCTCCCACAAACCTTTCCAATTATACTTTTAATCAAGAATTCCCTCTCATGTTGTTACTTCCTGCCCTTCTGGGTTCCTATGATATGTAGTTTCCATCCTGGTCTCATCCTGTTTGCCCCTCTGCGTAAAAGCTAAGGAGCTTGGCCTATAGTCTGCCAAGGCTTTTCAAAGCCCCAGAAGACTGTAAACAGGAAAGATTTCCTCTGAGGCGGAGGGCCCTTCCTTGATCAAAAGATGGCTTTTGGATAAGGACTTCCCCTCAGTTTTTCGCCATTAACACTTTGCAGATCAGATGTTCTCTTGGAGGGCACTTTATTACCATCCATGGCAGAGGTGCCGGCATCTTGCCAGGAGTGCAAGGGCCACACAGAAATTGCAGGAAGAGTAAGTTGTAACTGCTCTGTCTGTTAATGAGGAGGTGGGGGCTGGAGAAAAGATTTCCTCTGAGCAGTGGCCCAGGCCTGGAGCCCTGTCCTGATTAACAGCCAAGGAGGGCAAGCTGATCAGACCTGTTCACAGTACAAAGGGGAACAGGAAAGCCTGGCAACTTTGGGGACCTCAAAGTTTAGAAATAAGAATAATAACTGTAAACACAAAGATCACTTTTATCCCTGTAGTTAGTAAGTGCCCTGAGGCCACTTAGAAACTGGTTTTCAGAAATGGGAGCACAGTCAATGACTTAAAAGGTAGAAACGTCATTCCATGCAACAATTCTGGGTATGATTACTTGTAAAGTAAACTTTATTATTTTATAAGTCACAGCTCATATTTCCAAAGTTGAGTACATCTTTGTCCAAGGCAGTTAATCTCCTCTCTGTAATTTCATTACAATCTATCAGTTTTGGGCAAAATCTGTCCCTCCACAGTGGCAAGATTTTGCATTCCTTTCTAGTTAATCACACCTGTGTGTGAACCTCATTATGTAAGAGTGAAGTGAGAGAGAGCAATCAACGCTATCAGTTACCTTCTTTCTAAATTGGACAAATAGATCAAAGTGTACCCAAACAAACATTTCTAAAAGACCTTCCCTCTAGTATTGCTTATCTGTAGAACTCATTCTTCTTTTTAATTACCTGATGAGGAAAAAACGGATGCTTTGAATTCTTATCACACATTCCTCTGTAACACTCAGCTAGCACTTCCAGACTGCCTTGTTTCATCCGCTATCTCATTATTTGGATAAACTCCATCTTCCAAAAGAGATGATAAACTTTTAAATCCCAAGGGATGCATCCCAGGGTACAATTCTTTGTCTCTGTGTACCATACTGTCATAGGTAGTACAGATCAATAACCATTTCAGGTTTAAACTCTACCTTATTTCGTTTCCAGTTGACAATGATTAGGGCCTTATTTCATTATAATAGGGAAATGAAGTGAAAGGCCAAAATTTGTGGGTGAGAATGGATATTCAGTTTACTCTCTAAATGGGAGGTTGGTGGTTAATGAGAAAAAAGTAAATAATGTTAAATGGGATGGAAGCGGCAGGAGAAAAGTGAAGCTTTGCCCACATAACCAAACTTGGAAACCGCTTCATTTACTCATCAGTTATAGCATTTACCATCTTAAATTATAAAACATCTGTTTACCAGTCCTGCTGCCCCCATTTACTGTAGCCCCTTCGAGGAGGGTAAACCAGGCATTATTCATCTTCCTGAGCCCAGTGCCCACTGTGGTACTTGCTGTGATATACACCCCTGCCTTTTGTTTTTACTGAATATGATCAAACAGTATTGGCATGGTGATAAGAAGAAATGAAGATTCTGCTTTTTTGAAATTTTGAGAATCTGTTTTTCCATCAGGATAAAAACGGGGGATTCAACCAAATCATATGACAGGACAAGTATTCCCTGTATGATACTTAGCTGTTCTCAGGAAATAATGAAAGGTAATTTGGTTAACACGAAAAAAAAGGTCAAACAGTTGAAAGTAACTGAAGTTGACCCAAGACATGTTTTCACTATAGTACTTTCTTTTTTTGGCTTCCATTTCATCTTCTTTCATTGATTTACTTCTCTTTATTTGAACGGAACCCCTAGCCCCCCAGAAGTACTAACTCATCACTGCAAAAGAGTGAGAAAGCTAAGAAAAGAATGGGAGAAGAAACCAAACCCCAACCATAAGAGATAATTGGTAGCATTTTGTCTTCAGTTCTTCAGATGAGGTTCTCTGCCATCCTGGCTGGGATGCCTTTTATTTATTTACTTATTTTTAATTAATACTGCTTCTCTGGTTCCTTTGCTTCTCAGTACCCAGGATCTCTAGAATATGATGATTGCCCCATAGCAGCCATTGTGATGCTATTATCCAAGTCAGACTTAGCTCTGAGATAAGCTGTGTCTTTCATTATGTCCTCTGGGGAATGAAATGACAATGACTCCATCTAAACCAATGCCTGTGGCATTGGCATTCAATCTACTCATCTCCATTTATTTGTGCACCCAGTTCAGTTTAGGTCTGAATCTTTCCAGAACTGCATGGCACTCCTCACAGATGGCATCAAGCCACTGCTTGAAGGCTTCTGGGATAAAGGGAGCTAACTGCTTTATAAAACAGTCCCTCACTAGAGTAGAAATTGAGTGGAAAAACCACATACTTTGAGTCTAAACGATGAAATCCAGAAAAGCAAAACCATTCATGTAACCAGCTTGATTTAAAGTAATATAAAGAATCAAATCAATTCTTTGTAATTGAAGAGTGATTTGCTATAGAATACTGTGCATCATGAAGGTGTGTTCTGCCAGGTTACAAATGGGCACTCTGTGACATTACCATGGACCAATTCACAGCATAGAGTGGTAGTGAGAATCAATGTTTTAGGGTGACCTCACTGATAACTCTGTCTGAATATTTTCTGTCATATAGCAACCATTATAAGGTACTGAGTTGCATTTGTACAAACATATGTAATGTACTAAAACGATTTTTTTAAAATGTGTAAACCTTTCAGGTTAAAATAGCTCAAGATTGAGCCTACATTCCCAGGAATTCATATTTTATGAAAATTAGAAGGGTTGTGATGGTGTATTAGGACTATAATTTCTATCCACCAGTCCTAGTCCTACCTTTCAAGAGGGCACAGGATAAGTTCTCAAACCCTTGAAGGACAAGCTGCAAAAGGGATGCATGTGTCCCCAAACAACAAATCATGAATATATTACTACCCAGAACAAACAACAAATAGGAAAAGAAACATAGCTAAAAAGGCAGTGTGAATGGGTGAGGGGATCATTGTTCTGGGAATCAGGAGAAACAAGTTCGTACCACAGACTCACTCACTGGACAAGTCACTCACTGTTACATCTCCAGTTTCTTCATCCATCCAACAGAAGGGTCAGAATATAAATCTGGGGTTATCATCTTAGCTAACTGCCAACAGTGTAGGTGTTTATAACTTCTATACATTTTAAAAACTACATTAGGCCTAAAAGCTTATGATGGACACAATTTGGGGTCTTTTAGTAAAAAAAATATTTCTAACCAAAACTGTAACTGTAGCTGTTATATATATATGGTATGTATGTGTGTATGCATATGGGTGTATGAGTATGGGTGCGTGTGTGCAGGGAAGTTATTGTTTATATTAATTTGATAAGGTCAAATCCATTTTTTTCTAACTCTTTGTTATTTGCTTGGGCTCCCCCAGCAAACACAGTTCTATTATTGGCAGAGAGCTGTCTGCATCTAGCTCACATTGTTTTCCCTAGCATAAATAAAAGAGACAGAAACAATGAGCGTAAAACTACTGCTGGACTCAGATGTGGTGTTTACCAAGACAGCTGCTTTTGCATTCTTAAGGTCACAAGGGTGTGTGTGTGTGTGTGTGTGTGTGTGCGCATGCGCCCGGGTGTGTATATGCGTGCATGCATGCGTGCCCATCTCTGTAAGATCCGACAGTCACTGTAAGTAATTTCCTTCATCCTCTATTTTGTCTTACTGTTAGAATATATATTTTACCTGTGGCTAGTTTACTAATTTCCTTGACAAATAACTATCTATGACATAGTAGCATTATTTAGATTACACTTGGTTTATTTCCTTTGTTAAAGGTAGTCAGTGATGTCTTTTAACTGCTTCATAAAGGGTCACCTAAGGAAAAGCAATTGCATGCTTAACATCTGGGAAAAATATTCCCTGTTGGATAAGTTTCATGAGAACAAAGTTATTTCTCGTAAGATTTTTTTTTCTTCCAGCGTCAGCTTTGTTTTCCTAGGAATTGTGCAGTAATGCTGGAATTAATGAGTGATGGAGCCCTTGACTGAATCAATATTGAGTGAAATTAGTTTGTGTACATAGATGGGACTACTTTTGTGGGAGTTAGAGTGAATATCTCAAGAAAGCACACAAAGAAAAGATGCAAGGCAGAGCTACAGCTGCCCAACAGAGGCAAACAGAAGCCGAACTGTATAGACTTCTTCGTACTCTACATATGTTGAAACAACAGGCTGATTCATAGCTTCCTTGCTTAGTTTCCAAATTGCCCTTCAACAAAAGCAAATTTACTCCCTTCCCTAGACTATAGTTGGGATTTACAATCCTACAAGCTCAAATCTTTATAAACGAAACACTACAAAGTATGTCTTCCAAATCTTGATGGTGAAAAATTTAGATGTTTTCACAGAACGGCAGAATTTTTGATTGAGACAGGGGTTGGGAAACTCTGGCCTGCACACCAAATTGATCTGTTTTTGTAAATAAAGTTTATTGAAACACATCAATGTTCATTCATTTACTTATCTAGGGCTTTCACACTATAATGGAGAAGTTGAGAAGTTGAGGTTGAGATCGTCTTGTCAGCAAATCTAAAATATTTACTTTTCTGAAATATCCTTTTCAGAAAGTGTGCCAATTCCTGATTTCAAGTGTCAATTTAAGTCATAAAAATATCAATTTCTTTGAAAATGTGGATAGTTTTAAAGTAAATCTCACCAATCTCCCTTATCTCTGAGAATTACTCTCTTAAGTAAGCTGGCAATTTGTATTCAAGAGTCTTAATACTGTCCTTACTGTTCAGTTCAGAAATCATAATTTTAGAAATATCTTCCAAAGAAATTCTCAAAGATACATAAAGATGTGCATAGAGATGTTCATCTCACCATTATTATTATTTATAATTTTGAGTAATTGAAAATAAATGTCCTAAACATAAAACTTATGCAAAGACAATGTGATTTATAAAAGTCATGTTTTAAAAACTATTTAAGGGCCTAATATAATACTTAAAATGTAATTCTAAGAGAAATTGGTAGGATAAAAAGTGTCTACAGAGAATCATCTCAATTTTTTTAACATATGCATATTTCCAAATGCAGAGAGAAAAGGCTAAAAAAAGATATACAAAAAGAAGATAGTGTTATCTTTGAGTGGTAGGATTACAGGTGACTTATTTTCTTGTGTCTTTTTTTCAAATACTTATTCAAAAAAAAATATGCAGCACGAGTCTGTCATATATATGCAACCTCAGTGTCGTGTACATGTCTCCATAAAAGGCCTATTGTGTAAATCAGAATGTTGAGTTTGCCAAGCCACAGAGAAAATCTTTATTTAGAGCTATAAAAATGATAATGTAGATTTTTACAGTATCTGAAAATCTTGAGTTTTTAAAATTGATTCTATAGAATATAGCATAAGACTTCTTTTAAGACAAAGAAATTAATCCAAAAAATTGTCATTGGCTGATAACAATTAGATCTAAAAATTTATTTTGGATAACTCTGTGCTCAAGAAAAAGAAATACTCATAGCTTTAATCAACAAAAAAATCTTTGTTCTAAATAAAACTCTTTTCCACCATTCTGTGGTCAGCCTGTTTTGGAAAGAGGTTGCTTCTGCATATGGACTAAAGATGGGCATTTGTAGCACTTCAACTACCATCTTTTTCTCAAGCCTGTGGGAGGCACTGGATTCTACTGTGCCACTCATTTCCAAGAAGTTTTCTCAAATGTACTACAGAAGGCCACTGCTAATCCATACCAAACATATTTGCCATCTTTGACAGATTTGGTATGGGAATTCTAGTTTTCCTCCTTTCTTTAAGATGAAGTGGTCAAACTCATTTTTATCAGTATTAAACCTGATCATCTTACTTCAAAAGCAATTGGATGTTGTGTGTTTATTTCAAAAGCATCTCACAATGTCCATAATGGGACCTACTATCTTGCTTTATGACTATCTATGTCACTGGTACTAGTGTTTTTTCAGGCCTTGAAGATAGGGACACCCAGAGTCGCTAACCCCAGTCTCTATCTCCCCTCAGATCCAATCACTGGTCAAGTTCTGTCCATGTCTCCTTGAGGATTATCTCTTCCTTTCTATTTCTATTGCCCCTCACTATGTTCAGGAAGTAGATGGGGGCCTTTAATGGAAAGAGACAAAGATGGAATGGTAAGGTAAAGTATTATGCTCTATTTTTGTTAAGGATTATTGTTTTTATAATCCAGCTAGCTATATGAGGGAGAAAAGATTTCCTACAGTTTCCTTCTGTCTTCTCTTTAATTTCTGCCACTTGAAGAGCCAGTAAAGTTGTTGTTCAGGCTATAAACCAACTATAAAACGTGAGAGCTGACTGTGCTTGGTCCCCACTGAGAGATTCTTGTATATGAATCACCCAGAAGCCATATCCCCAGCAGCCCTACAGAGCCGGCTCTGGAAAACATATATTTTAAAGCAGCCCCAAACCATACTGGAACTTTGGAAGCCACATGTTCACCCTGTCCATGTCCACTGCTTCCTGAAGCCTGTCACTCAAAGCCTGCTAGAGCGTAAAAGAGGATGGACTCAGATCCATAATTATAGGCAGAGGAGCCAAGACCCGAGGCAAGACCTTGCTAGCCAGTGCCAGGTGTGTATAGTTGGCATGCACCAGTCAAGTATTTAGGGCTGGAGATTGAGTGAACTTGGGAAGCAAGAATAGTGACTGAGGGCTGAACTAGAGAGGGTCTGGAACCCCAGCAGAGGTTACATGTAGACAGCATCAGCAACCAGGAACAAACATGACACTCAACCAATAATTGCCTAAGCCAGATGTTTTTATATGCATCTTGTTTGGAGTGAGAGCCAGGTCCCAGGTGGGCCAGTCTGGAAACTGCAGGTGAAAATAATGAGGATCAAGATGGAAGGGCACAGAGTGAGCACAAAGGGCAGCTCCTGCCAAAGTGGCTCTCTTTTGTTTATCATCGTCTTTCTAGAATATAAGTCCAACGAAGGCAGGGGATGATGTCTGTTACAGTCACTGCTATATCATTGAATAGTCATTTGCACATAATATGCGGTCAATAAATACTTGTTGAATGAATGAATGAATGAAGTAGCAGGCGATAGTTGAGGTATTCAGAAGAAGAATATTGATGTCCAAGTAAACAATATTTTGGAAAGTGCCTGAATTGACCTCAACTTCCAAGTTTATAAGTTATGAATTTATCACCATGTATTTTTTAAAGAATATGTTGTGATGGATGTTGAATGGTAAACTCATGTTCATCATCAATCTCAGGGCCTGTATAATTGATATCTACACCAAACCCTAAAACAACATGGATAAGAAGCATGAAAAGCTTAAATCCCAGGGTCAGTCCTAGGAAAGATGTAATGACAAAAATAATGGGGGTTGACAGTTCAAGTTCTTTTTTTTATTGTGGTGTTTAGAAATACTAGACATTTTCCAATTAATGCTGGGAATTAGCTAAATAACTTTAGACATTAGTCCACCATTGATCACTTGCTTTAACAAAAATATGGCTCTGGGGACCAAAGGGAGGAGAAAAGTACAATTAATATGTTCTTTCATTTCAGGTCCTGTTTACATTTGCATCTTGAATGACTTGGATTTATTGTTTTAAACCAAGTTTCCTGCCTGTAATAGAATCATTAAGAGAGCTCTTAGTTTTTATTGGGAACACATGTATGTTCAGAAGTGCCTAGTCAGATGTGCTCAGGAGAAGGAGAGCATATTTTAATCACATCTCTCTCCCTGTTTAGCCTTTGGCAAGTTGCTTTAAATGTATATGTTTTGGTGATTTGACTTTAAAACGGGGCTGGTACAAATAAACAATTTCCCAAGGATGTGGGAATTAACCAGTGGTTATAAAGAGCTTTGAAATGATGATGTGCTATCAATGCTAAGTCAAATTATGAAATTGCACCTTTGCAAAAATGCTATTGTGGAAATAAATGAATCTGAACATTGTATTTACAGTGTGATTTGCTTCTGAAATAGAATATTCATAATGGGCCTCAGCAGGCGACAACAAAGTGCCATCTTATCTCCTGTTGATAGGCCACAATTTCAGAAAATTATTTTTACAATGGCATCTGAATAAGCTCCTTAATTCGAGACTGTTTTACAAATAGATGCATAGCTTATTACATAGTTTACACTGCTTCTGAGACATAAAGAGTGAGGTGGGATTCATTAACAAAATCGCTGTTGTCATTCCTTTGTATTTTTTCCAATGTAATTTCTATTTTTTACAGTCTAATTTGAATAAGCTATGTGGAACAAAAAGGTAAGGTAAAGCTACTTCTGTGTTAGTGATCAAACCCAAGTTTCGATTAACACTTAGGCTATCAATTGCAGTTAAATTACACTTTGAACTTGGCCTGTGGCTCATTTAGTTTCAAGAATAAACAACTCATTCCTATGAGGAATTTCCACTGCCCACAAATATCATATTCAACGACAGCAGAACAAGAAATGAGTATTTCTGAGGACCACATTCCCAGTTCTTCCAAATAACTGATTAGCTAAAACAGACCTGGTAATGGGGAAGATTAAGGTCAGATGGGAAAATGGGCAATTCCTTGGAATAAATGTTGCTGAAATAGAGTCTAAAATGTCTGATACAATTTAGGGATGGAAAACTGACATAAAAGAGTGTCTCAGAGGAGAAAAGAAGAGTAAGGAAATGAGAGGGGCTATTTTGCAAAAGGCTGGAACTATCTGGGCTGAGCCTCAGTAGCTTACAGTTAAGAGAGACAAAAGAAAAAGGGGGTCTTGTCAAAGATAAAGGAAGGCCCAGGGACCAGGGACAGGATAAATCGCCAGAAAAGACATCTTTGGAATATACTCTTATGGCAGCAGAATTCCCCTGCACACATTCACTCTTGTTATATTAGAGTCAAAACCGCTTAAAGCACAGAGCCCAACCCTCTCACTTCACAAGTGAGGAAATGCAAGCCCAGAAAGATGAAACACTGGAGCCCGCAGCTACATAAAGACTGAGTGGCTTCTAGAATACAGGATGGCAACAGGTTCCTTTAGGCATCACACATGAAGGCCACACTGTTAACTAAGCAAGTCTCCCAAAGGAGCAAAGGACATGGTCAGCAAAGAACTGGCACAAAGCAGCATAAAATGAGGGCCTGGTCAGGTAGCACTTCCACCCCTGCCCCAGCTAATCTTTTACCCCCATGGAAATGCAAGAGCTTTTCATCTAAGTCCTTTTGTTCTCTGGTTGCAGACAACCTGGAGATGGGATAATGAGGATGTGGGTTTCTAGACTAGACAGATAACAGAAACATCTGGAAATATCCCGGAGAACTTAGTGTAAGGCAGTAAGAAATCTAAACATGAGCCATGGTGGCTGAGGTTACTTGCAATTGTAGGTGTAGCCACGCACCTGCCAGTTTCTTTGTCTCTTCCTCTTGGGTGGACACTAGCCCAGTGTGACACACAGCTTTAAGAAACACTCAGGACACCCTGGCATGGTATGAGCCAGAGGAGCAGCTGAAGCCCTGTACTGTCCATTTTAGAAAATGCCCCACTGCAGCAACCCCTGGGCTAGCTCAGTCTACTACCTCCCCAGAGCAGTGTTTACAAGTAGCTGTACCAAGACCTGGTGTGTGGTATTTTTCCGGCTATATGTACTAACATACTTACACCTTTCTGCACAGTTTGTAACCCATGTTGGCATCTCTCATGGAGAACCTCACTTTATACAACTTCCCCAGCGAGCCTGATGGGAAGTTAACGTGTGCATATATTGGGGTCACCAGCTGGAATGGAAGAAGGCTCTAAATTATTTGTGTTAAATTTACATAAAGGTGGTTTGGACATGAGCCCAGATATGAATATACAATGGACAAAGTTTCCAGAGTAGTGACACAAGGTCCTAAGAGGTGTGGGGATGTCAGAAAACACTCAGCAATCAGGACATATGCCTATACAAGAGTATACATGTTATGTCTCTAACTCCAAAACAGATTATGGAGAAGACTGTGAGACAGAAAGCAAAGCTTTCAATCAGGCACTACCTCTGCATAGTTTTTGAGATTTAGCTAAAGCTATTCACCTGTTGAAATCTAGGTTTTTTAAAACTAGTGGTTTTTAAAAGGAAAATGTAAGTTTTACTCCTCTACCCAGGAAAATGAAGGGTTTACCATGTAAATGAGAAGTGTAAGTGTGCATTTTAATAGTCTTCTAAGTTAGAACTTTCCCTAAAAAGCTGGCTTGGTTCTTCCATGCTAGATGGACACACTGGAGAAGACTCGCTGTATGTCACTTGGTCAGTTCAGTTCGGAAATGTTAATTAAACACCTATAATAGGTGAAACACTATGCTAGGCCCTGCAAGTGGTAGAAAAGAATATCATGCTCTGTTCTTGAGTACCTTACGAACTAGTTGGATAAAGAGTAGCAGAATATTGATTATGGCGCAATGCAGACTATTTTAAAGAACATGAAAGAGGTATAAATACACCTTTTGAGGGTGTTGGAGGACAGAAAGAGAGACCATGTTTACTCAGTGAATGGCTCTATGAAGGAAGCAGCATTTCAGATTCAACTAGAATGATGTGTAACATTTTCACAGAGACACAGGTATGTGAAGGGTGTTCACCCTTCCCACATTTGTGAAGGAAACATCTTATGAATAGGTGTGGGGTGGGAAAGCAGGGGTAAGTCTAAAGAACTACAATATATTTTGGCTAGGATGCATAGAAGAACCACAGGAGATAGACCAGAGGGATGGGGGAAGTTATGCTGTGAAAGACTGAGAAGTACGGACAGAAGCAAGGGGGGAATGGGAAGCTCCATGTTTCTAAGCAAAGAGGAAGAATAAGGAAAGTCCCTTTATAAGGCTAATGCAAGAAGGGGTTAAAAAGTGTTAGGATTTGTGTGGTCACAGTAGAGATGTAACAGAAAAGATAGACATTGTAGATTTGTACTTTAGAGGCCTGTAAACTGACTATACCTGGGGGACAAATAGGCATTGGGAGACATTCCAGAGTGTCAAGTTTGGAAAGGATGGAGTCAGTAAGAGAAAGAAAATGCAGGGGTGGTACAAATTCGGATTTTTCATTTGTAGCAATGGTCTACCATTCAGCCAGTCAACATCATCCCAAATGAATTTGGAAGTTTGAGTCCAATGTGCAGGTCAAATCTAGGGCTGGACAGAAATTTGGTTATTATCTGAGCTGAGTGGCTAAGATCAACAAGGCAATTCAGCGAGAAGACATTCAGGGAAGAGGCAGAAACTTGGCAAAGGTCTGTCTTTTAGTGTTAGAGGAGAAAGAGAAAGTCCAAAAAGAGAAGTGGGGAGGAAACCAAGATGGTTCAGTATGACGAGATTCAGGAATGAAGAAAGAAAGCTCTGATGTATAGAGAGTAGCCAATTGTGTATAATGTTGTACATAGAGTGAAGAAATTAGAGCCAAAGAGAGGCCAGCATTCTGGGCATTAGAAGAATAATGGAATGTAACATTTCAGCAAGCGGTTTCAGTCAACTGGAGGGGACAGGAATTATGCCGAACATAGTTAAGTAAGAAGGTAGAGTTGTGGAGCATAGTACTTGTGGCAGTAATAGGAAAGGGAGAGAGAAAATGAAATATTTGTGTGAAGGGTAATAAGTTCCCAGGAGGATTTCTTTTACTCATGAGTAAGAAAGTTGTATAGAATCTATCTGACCCATTGAGAACCACAATGGTCCCACAAGAAGGAAAGCAAACCCCTTCGGCTGGAGCTCCTCCCAGCCACACACACCTGTAGGCGTTTCAAATGAAAACCGAATTGAAGGTGCATTTGAGAAGCTACAGATATGACTGTATCATTTAAGGCCATTTATGAGGGTAAAGTGGGGAGAGGGGGCTAAAACAACAATCTCTCCTCTGCCACTCTCCCAAGGGCCTTCCTGAGAATGTGCTTTCCATCACAGCCACCAAGACACCCCTTCACTATTGGGAAATCTGTCACAACCAGAAATAGGGGAAGGAGATAGCAAAGTTAAAGGACTTGGGGCCATCAGAAGTGCAGGGACAGGGACAGGAATGGAATATATCATCAGTTTAAAGACATGTATTTTCCCAGTTGCTTTTCTCTACAAATTTATAATACCAAATCCATCTAATTGCCTCTTTCTTGTGCATGAATGGAATGGCACAATTTTGGTTAACTGGTTGGAAAGGACTGACATCCCTCCTGTAATATTCACCATGATACTGGCTCCAGTCTTACGTAAAGTATCGGCTTGTTTACCATCCGAATGTATCAAACAAACATGTTTATAAATCCTCAGGCAAATTTGATAAAATTATGAGTTTTTAAAGCCACGAATTTTATTATCAAGTTTGCGACATTGAGATAGCATCTTCCATGAGATTTTTACAGAAATTGCACCCATCCAGAGTTTTAGAAGACAGCAATTATAGTCCACATATCCTGCCAAACTTATTATAAGAACGTTCAGAAATTCTTGTTTGCTGAATTCATGCTGAGCATGAGATACTATCTCCATTGTGGACATGTGCAGTGCTTTTGAAATATTTATAAGTGCCTCCTCGTAAGGATGCAGACGTTATTGTTTACAGTCTGAACTTATTTTGAGGAACAAAACCTGCGGATGCACTTCCTGTTATAGTAATACCTAGGCTTTATTTAACATATTTCTTCTGTATTCCTAAGCTACTTCCACCTACATTATCTCATCAACACTGTGTCACTGAGATAGGTAGAGGAAGGAAACCATTTTTTTTTCTTCAGAAAGAGAAGGAAAAAGAGAAGCTGTGTCTAGGCTGTGTTGCTCCATCAGAGCCTGATGTTGTTACATCTTCCTGAGCTGCACTGGTTGACATTGTGAAAACCACAGTATTCATAGCACCATTCACAGATTGTGACCCCGCCCACCCACCCTGTGTCCTGCCTCACAGATGGAAATGAAGGGCAGATGTACAATTACACTCTATGCCCCTGATCCTCACCAGAACACTTTTCACAGGAGCTGCTAACATGTTCCCCCGACAATCAGAAATCCCCAGCTCCTGTTAATGAACTAACACCCACACCAGGTATAAGGCTAGATCAGCTAAGGAGGGAAATGAGGATGTCTTAAAGGAGTGAACCAAGATAACCTAACAGTTACTTGGGGACAAAGAAATTGGCAATGGAATAAAGGATAAGGAAAACATAAGACTTTCTTTAAAAAAATAAAATCCAATCAGATCTAAAAAAAAAAAAACCAAAACAAAAACAAACCCAACCCTCACTCTTCTCTCCACCCAGGATCAACAACCTTCACTGAAAAATAAAATTACGGGCTACCCCTTGTAGAAGTGAAGACGCTTCTAGGGCAGTTCTGGTGATGTTTTGGTTCCAGCAGAACCAGGGCTAAAATGCATTTCAAACATACAGAGGGGAATAGAAGTGGGCTGTACATATGGGAGACCCTGCCCCCACCTCCTGCTTGGTCACTCCCCAGCTGATCTGCCAGCCTTGCCTGTGTGGCTGGGAATGTGGCTCCAAAGTTATGCTAAGCAAAATAAATCAGTCAGAGAAAGACAGATATCATATGATTTCACTGATATATAGAATTTGAGAAACTTAACAGAAAACTCTAGAGGAAGGGAAGGAAAGATAAGATACAGAGAGGGAGGCAAACCATAAGAGACTCTTAAATACAGAGGAGAAACTGAGATTTGATGGTGGGAGGTAGGGGGCGGGGAAAATGGATGATGGGCATTGAGGAGGGCACTTGTTGGGATGAGCCCTGGGTGTCATCTGTAAGAGATGAATCACGGGAATTTACTCCTGAAGCCAAGACTACACTGTATGTTAGCTAACTTGACAATAAGTTAAAAACAAAAAACAAAAAACAAAGAAAGTTCCCATTCTGATGCCTCTGACCAGGCAGGTGGAGATGGAGGACGGGGAACCTGGCCAGATTTTGAGAACATACCTCCGTGTCTGGGGAGTGGCTGCTGCCACGTCTTTTTGAAAGACTGGCACTGAGACCGACGGAACACCCACTTGCACAGTTACCAGAATTTCCCCTTTGCTCTCCCTTCACTGACTTTCGATATTCTGTCCTCCAGACTGCCCACCATGCACTCTACTCAGGGCAACACTGTTTCTTTCTCTTCTTTTCTTTCCAGACTTAAACTTCAAGAAAACCGTCAGCTGTGTAGTCCCACTAATTTACTGCCTGATATGTGCAAAGCACTGTGGGGATTGTAGAGAGTAGAAATGAAAGTAAGACATGGCGTCACTGAGTTCACTACCCAATGGGGAGACAAAGCTTTACCTGTATAGTTAGAATGAAAAATCTGAACAGATGGGTGATAGGAGAGAGATGCAAATACACTCTCATTGTCGAACTAATGAGGATCTGTCATTCCAGAAATTAAAAGTTTAACATATTTTAATCATCTTTTTCTATGATCAACTGTGTTACAAATAAAAGCCCATTTTCTCAAGCTATTCAAGAATGAACGGGCAGGTATGAAACAAGATAAAAGGTAAAATATCAGTCTCATTTGCCAGGGGTTGAACCATCTAAAAATCATCATCCCAAAGGAGATGAAGTCAAGCTACCAAACTTGCGGGGTTTTGTGTCCTTTATTTTGACACAGAAATAGTCTGTTCCTTTTTCTTTAAATTTTGGAATTTAGTGCTCTTAATTTTTTTTAAAGTCTATTTTGAAAGAGAGACAGCACATGAGTGGGGAAGGGCAGAGAGAGAGAGAGGGAGAGAGAGAATCCCAAGCAGGCTCTGCGCTGACAGCTATGGGGCTTGAACTCAGGAACAGTGAGAGCATTACCTGAGCTGAAGTTGGATGCTTAACCAACTGAGCCAACCAGGGATCCCTAGTGCCTTCAATTTTTTAAAAGTTATCTCTCTAGGACCAAGATTTTGAGCACATTTAATTGTTTTTACATGCCATTTCAGTGACTGCTTATATTTCACACAATAGCTTCCCTGCTCATAGCATCTATTCATTGGAGAGTCAGGCAAGAAGTTGGAATATATTGGCTGGCCTTTGCCACCTCTGGCTGTTCTAAAGAAATTTAAGAACTTGAATAAGGAGACATTTAGCATCTTCTTTCAGCCTGGGACTGGTTGCTCTCTTTGTGACATGCCAGTCAATCAGAAGCAACAAGCCAGCACCTCCAACCTGGCCGGCTGATTATACAAGTATCTGACCAGATAAAAACAAAATACTCTGGAGCATCTGTTTCTTCTCAAAAAACACTCTTCTCTTTCTCACAGGAATCCAGTGCCTGAGCAAACATTCTCCCTTTAACCCTTACAGAGTCATGATGGCAAAGAGAAGTATCAAAACTTTACAGACAGGAAAGATATGAGAGAGCAAAACTTTCCTGACATTTGCCTGAGATTAAGTAAATGAGCAATGCCTGGAAGACAAGGCAGCCTTCTGTCTTCTGAGCCTGTGAGAAAGCCCTGGACCCATCTGGGTTCTCACATGTCTCCCGAACCAATTG
Organism: Cryptoprocta ferox; assembly: GCA_028646485.1. Classification (NCBI taxonomy): domain Eukaryota; kingdom Metazoa; phylum Chordata; class Mammalia; order Carnivora; family Eupleridae; genus Cryptoprocta; species Cryptoprocta ferox. The sequence goes on along the minus strand of CM053571.1, from coordinate 104,002,113 downwards.
TATAAATCGAACTCTTGCTGCCTGGTTATCAGGCTTTAAATAAATATTGTGTTTGTATGTGCTTTGTGCTTTCAAACTCCACCAACCAAAGGCACCAGAATTTAGATACCCTCCCCCAGGATTTCACCCCAAATTAAGGAAGTTATTTTACTTTACTATTTTATTTTATTTTATTTTATTTTATTTTATTTTATTTTTTTAGAGAGAGAGAGAGAGAGGGCGAGCAGGGGAGAGGGAAAGGGAGAGAGAGAGAGAATCTTAAGCAGGCTCCACACTCAGTGTGGAGCCCTATGCGGGGCTCACCCCCCACAACTCTGGGATCATGACCTGAGCCAAAATCAAGAGTTAATGCTCAACTAACTAAGCCACCCAACACCCCAAGGCAAGTTTTAACTGAGTGGAAAATCATCGGGCATCATTTTTAGCAGTTCTTACCTAATTTGAACTGAGAGTTCAAAAATTAAGTCCTTCACCAGAATTAGTTGGTTTGTATTCAAAGTTTCATGTGAGATGTTTCATAGAAGAAAATGGCTACTTAAACAAAAGATAAGCTGGCAACCCTTCATAAGAATTTTCTCATTCAAAAGGCACATCCCAAGCCCCATCCAAAAATGGAAGGAGATTTGGTGCAGCAGCTGAGCATTTGGGCTCAGTTAATCTGACTTTTGTAAACCTCAGTGCTGCCATTTGTAAAATGGAGATGATAGGAAAATTAAGTGAGATCCTGTGCACATAGTGCTTAGTGAGTGCCATGGCAGGCATATAGTGAGGACCCAACAGTAAGAACCAGCCATGACCATTCCTTTCTAAACACTCTATTGACTACTCAAAGGATAAAAAAAAAGTGTTGACTGAATAAGATATAAGATGTGTACAATATAGACCTGAGCATGATCAGGAGAAAATCCAAGTTACAAGGCAATTGAGTGGACAGAAGCCGAAAGATTATTTTTCCTCTCTGCTCTTCTGCAGAATTTAGTAGAGTTGTGAATGAACTAAGTTCATTTGCTAAGCTAACTGCAAAGACTAAGTGATTTCAACCATAAGCAGCATGTGTTTGGCATGCTTCACAGCCAATCTGAGTGTTATCCTGACCTCACGCCATCCCTAACTGACCTAGATACTAGACACAGTTCTATTAACCACAGAATAGCAGGAAAAATCTTTTTTTGAGGTGCTATGTTCTGCCAAGTCACTGACTCCTACAATCAGGATTGATTACAAACACCCAATTAAGAGGCATTTGGAACCTGATCTGAACACTAATCTTGTCTCTTGTTCTTCTTTGGGCTTAATGATCAGCCTTGATGAATACTACAACGGCAATTAGTTAAGTTTATTTTGTAGCCTCCTTTACAAGCACACACACACATGCACATATGTGTTTGTGTGTGTGCTTCTGCCAGAGTATGTCAGCATGCATGCAAGTATCAAGTTTTATGCTGGAAAGAAAGGAGCTGAGAATATGCATGCCGGCTGAAGGCATATGTCTCATTTGGATCAATTTTTAAGTGTCTGCTCCCCAAGTGAAATCTGCTTGGAAATGCCATGCACATGTTGATTCAATTTGATAAGATTTCAACTAACCTTCTCTTTTAGCTTCTCATAAAGGTTGCTTCTTTCAAATTACAAAAATGCCTAACGCACAATAACCTTGTAATGCTCAAAATTCATTATGATCAAATGTGATTGCTTATAGTTAAAAATAATAAAGAAAATTAATTTTATTAGACGCATGGGGTTTTGTTCAAATTGAATCAGTGCTAATGGGAAAAAAAACATCAAAAGGAAGAAAGTAGATAATTAACTGCCTGAGTAGTGACCAAGGATGCTGCAGGTGGTAGCAACAACATTGGCCAGCAGTTGTTCTAAGAAGGGTTCATTCTTATCCACTCAACAGTTTTTAATTGAGTGGTGCCTCTCACACTTACTTGGGATGAAAACCAGCAATGAAAAACTGAAAAGTAAAGCAAAAGAAGATTTTTCTGCATTTGCCTTGAATCTAAAGCAAACTCCAGATTGAAAACTTTGTGTGTATTTTAACATATGCCTAATATATGTAACAAATACAAAAGATTTCTATAGGGGTCACTGAAAAATATTAAAGTACACTTCAGAATGACTGTTTTTATTATTATTATTACTATTAGAAAGGGAATAGTATGCATTCTTCTATCTCTATTCTCAAGAGTTTTACCATATTTGAAGGATAGTGCATATAGACTTTGAAGACTATAGTTTAGTTTTGTCTGATTTTGAAATTTATAGAAATGGAATCACACAAGTCAGGAAGGTCGTCATCCTTAAAGCCAAAGGCTAGTGACTGAAAGTGAGCATAAGGGGGCTTCTTCATAGGAAGCTGGAAATGTTTACTCCGGATTGGTTATATGGATGTGTTCACCTAATAAAATTTTATCACACTTCACACTGTGTGAGTTTTTCTACATACATAGTATACCTTAATTAAAAGTACCTATACTTCTATATTTCATATAGAAAATGGAGAATTATTTTGGCTTAAAATACTCACTGTTTCCACAAAACAAAGACTTTGTTTGGGTCTAAGTTATGCTCTAAAACACAAGACTGGAACTAGAATATGGCACTCACCTCAGATACATAAAGCCAAAAAACTCACCAATAGGTAAATAATATTTTAATGCAGCATTTAAAAAAATCAAAATTAATGGAAAAAAAACCCACACTGAACAAAGCAAAATAAGAAAAGATTGAAACAGAAAATAGCCTCCCGGGAAACCAAAAATGGAACTTCTACTTCCCCAAATTGCCACTAAATGACAAAGTGACCACTGGATAATTAAAGTGATGGAAATTATCAGATCTGAGAAACTAGCAGAGCATTCAGTGAGTTTATAGTCTACGAAAATAAATGAAATGACCAGTGTTTCAAAGTTTGTAATAACTTGGGTAATTTTAAAAGTGGCATTAAAGAGACAATGTGTGATCTATTCCAACAAAATGCCCAAACTTGAGTATCATCTCTGTTTAGTTAAAATTTTTTTGTAACTAAACTTCACATTAAGTTACAAGAGTGAAATCTCCTTTGATGTGCATCAAATTAGGGAAAAAACACCTATTTTTGGTTACACAAAGAAGAGATTACAAGCCTCTTATAGACAGAAAAGTATCTGTATTATGTTAGCCTGCGTCTTGGTGAAATCCTGCAAAACAGCAACTGACAAATCAGCCATTGAAGCCAGGAACCAGTCAGTAAGAATACCACCACTGAGCTTTCTCCCTGCAATATTACCACCTTTTTAGACTCTTTCTGGAGCTCCACATTCATTTTCATAATGTTTTTAACCCAATGTCTGTGAAATTTTTATTGCTCCCTAGATGAGGACATCTGATCTGAATGTAATCACACACCTCTTTGCTCAGCAGTATTTGTCACAACCCATTATAAATTATCATGCTGATAGTTTGCATTGCTGGGAAACCGGAAAAGTTCCATAAATTCTAACTACTGTATCAATGACATTTTTGTTTATTATGCAGATATAAAGTTTTATGAGATTCAAGATGTCTGCTTTACCACTGAAGAAAACTATAGCTGAGTAAGAGCTAACTAGCTCAAGGTAAATGCTGAAAAGCATTTACAGTCCACAATGAACACTATTTTCTAAAAAACACTTGAGCAGGTTGCCTTTTTCTTTCTTTTTTGCTTGTAACTATGCTTTGATACTTCACAAGTATGGAGGATTTTGCTGGTGCATTTCCTCCATACCTTCTCCTCCTTCAGAATATTCTCTAGCCACCTCTCTTTTATCAGCATAACAATAAAACCAGGTGGTAATTCTAGCTAGACATCCTAGCACAATGTTAGCCACAGACAGATTCTCTACTGCTCCACTGATTGATTGATTGATCGATCATACGTTGTTCAATAAAAGAACTCAGGGAGTTATAATAGTTTGTCTTTGATGTTTATTCATAATGAAACCTGACTTTCATACTGCAATCTGAAATACAGATTGTTGTATTTTATAATTATCAGGCACAAACTTGCACATCCATTTTCCCTAAGGAAGTAACACCCCTTGATATCCACTCTAAAACTTTTTATAAGGTTAGGTTCATAGTTTGCTTATGTAATGGGTCGGTCTTGGAGCTTTTCATATGAAAAGTTGACACTGCATTAGTGTATTGTTAAAAACTATCACACAGTTTTTGAGTTAATTATAAATAAAACAATACAGACTTAAATAAATAAATATTTTTCCTGCCAGAAAAATTATGAAAAATTTTGTTTATCTTGGCTTTAAGGATGTTCCTCAATAAGCAAATGTGTGAAGGAATTGATTTCTTAAGCTTTCACGTGGTGGAAGTTGACTGTACAAATACTGGTCAGCTTCAAGAGAAATTGCCAGGTGTAATTTATGTGGATCATCCCATTACTAGATCTATATATTTAGGTTGGCATATGCTTAAGTTTCATATTTCCAAATGTTCTAACCATCACCAAGTTGTTAAAGCTATCATAATAATGGTGGCAACTTCTTTTGGGGGAAGCTTTTAACTTTTCAAAGGGCTTTCATATCCACTATCCTATTTTAGCTTGCCAATAACCCGATGACATTGGTAAAGTAAGCGCTTTTTATTGCTCTTAGGCATAAAATATAGCTGAAACAGGGGAAGATATTAAATATCTCAAATCAGACAATCAGTTTGATCTTAACAGGAATGATAATTAAAAGCTTGCCAGCTTGCTGTATTTGGTTTATTGTACCTAATTTTGTATCATTCAAATATGTTTTTGGAAGGAGCCTATTATAAAGGACCAAAAAAAAGAACCACAAAAACCAAACAAACAAAAACAAAATAAAAACACCCCAAACCCTTTTGCAAATCTAATGAAAAATTTTGAAGTCTATGAATTTGTTCTTCCAAAGGTTATTGGTATTTTCCATTTTTGCAGGGAATTTTAACTTTAAATTAAAGCTATGGATTCTTCTCACAGCCTTCACATAAGATTGTTAGAATTGTGCCACATTTGTAGTATCTCAACTGCAATGTATAACAGTGACCAGGAGTCACATGGACCAGCCTGAAAATATAGTGACAACAATGTCTTAAGCTGCTCTTCCTATTTCATTTTTGGAATTTTCATTGATAAAACAATCTGGTAGCAACACTTCAAAACAGGGCACAAAGACATTTTCTATGCCATCATCTCCATTGACTTCATCAGGCTAAACATTATCAACCTTTCAAGGCTGGCCAGGAGATGGCACCTTTACAGAGAACAAACCCCTACTTGCTACAATTAAGAAACCACTTCGCTCGGTAGCCTTTAAAAGTCTCACCTCTATCAGAATGACAGAAACAATCCTCTTGGCCATGTCAGTTTCTTGAATACCTTGTAGATATCACTAAAAATTTCTCTTCCTATAATTTATAATTATCCTTTTTCTTGTCATGTTTAAGAAAGAACATTGAAAAAGTGCTCTTCCAATTCCACCATACTCCACCTCCCATTATGATATGCCAAATAGTTATTGAAGACTTACTGCATGCCAGACACTGTGATAAGCATTTAACACATATTAACTCACTCGACTGGCTTCCCCTTCATACACTTCTACTCCAGCTCGCACCTGGTCACAAGAACCCCTCGCGCACGTCTCATTGCAAGTCTGTGTACAGTGGTGTCACATGGATAGTTTGAAACTGGCCATGATGGGAATATTTACACTACAGAAACTGGCAAATATTTCAAATGAGGATTTGACCCACCCCCTTCCAAGATCCAGTTGTTCAACATTTACTAGCACATCACTACTACTGACTACTGATTATTCTGAATTTTTTAGCTATTAAATCATATGCAGATGTGGTCATGATTTTCAGATCAGGATTTAGTAGACATGAGTACTAAAATGTAATGGCATCTTATCATTGGAAATAATGTTATTACTTGAGTATGTTTTACCATAGTTTCTTAAAAATATCTCTGATAGCAGCTTAAATATTGTCAAAAACCAAAAAATAAAACAAAATAAAATGAAAGAAAGAACACATATCCAGCTTGTCTACATGATTGACACTGTAAAACCATCATACAGAACATTGGCAACAACAACAAACTCCCTATTTCTTAGCAGTCACTGGAACACTATTAATGGCAACTTTCATACAAGATTAAGAAGTCAATATAATGCCCTGAAGCACAGAACAAGGATTAAATTGGAATCAGCATAATTTTTTACACTGTAGTGTATGCTGATTATTTGGAAATTGATCAACAGTTCATGAATGTATGCTAATTCTCTAAGTACCAGAATGTTGAATTAGCCAGATGACTTCATCTCCCAGCCCATGAAACACTAGTTTACCCCACCAACTCAACACGTCGTTAAGGACTTCCAACAGGTGGGAATGTTTTCATATTATTCTGTCCCTAAAAAGGCTATGTGTTTGCAAATAGAACATTTTCAGTAATGAATGTGCCTGCATAATAATGTTTATATCCAATGGAAATCATAGCCTACTTACACTGTATGCGATTATATCAAACTGATCCATTTTAAAACTTGGGAAAACATATCAGTCCCTGAGAAACACTTTAGAATTGAGATTTAAGTAGATTGTTTTCCTTTGGTAAAACTTTTCATTATCCAAACATTCATTAAAGATAGATATTTAGGTTCAAGTGTCTGGAGAACACACCACGTGCAGGGTGGCAGAATGTGGTAATGTGGACAAGACAGAGACAGGTGGTCTCATGGATGTCCAGAGAGAAGAGCAAATCCTGTATCTGAGAGGGCTGCTGCCTACAATGTTAAAACACAATTTCCATACTGTGCAAAGCAAAACCCATACACTAGTTCATCCATATAAAGTGAAGAGATAAAATTTAAACTGTCTCTATAGTGAGAATGTTTTCATAATAAGGGAATCAGGCATAAATTGATGCTTAGTTACTTAACAATAAAAGGAGTTGGCAAGACAAAAGCAGATAGATGAAATAATAATTTATATTTGAGCCCCATTGTATTCATTATGCATTACCAATTTTTTTTGCATTTTCCATAAGAGACTTGCAATCATTAATCTACAACAAAAACCCCTCATCCAACTTACACTATATGTCTCATTTTTATTCAATGACAATTTGCTTTTGTCATGTCAAACTCAATACGATTCAGTTCTTAAATCACAAAATGTGTCACAGATTTACTAAAAAATATCTAATCACCATATGTTGATGCTATATATGTTAGTAACCCACAATATTAAGAAAAAAAAACTTAAGTGAAAGTTTGGGTTTCTAGTTCTTCCCCTTTCCAGGAAAAAAAAAAAAAAGAAACATATATACACATTTCTTAACAAAAGAGTTCTGAAACCAAAAGTGTTAACAGGAAAAAAATATATGAGAGATTATACATTTAAACATAACATTGCTAGTTTGGGGAACTCAGAAATTGCTTAACGTAATTTAATTTCCATACCATTGATATGTGATCTGGATCCTCCTGGATCCATTTACATCCCATACTGTACAGACTTCCCCCCTTAGTCATCCATGACCACTAGATGGTGGTGTGGTGCCCTGTTCAAACTCTCACTTACTTGCAGTCTCTGTCCTCCAAATCAAAGTGAGGGTTGAAGTTGATCATAATTCTCTGGTAGGGGTCGGGAGCCTGAATCAGCCATTCACATTTTTCACTTGGATGATAAGAATGAGGATAACCAGGAGATGTAAGGTACCCCGGGCTTTCAATTTTTATAGTATCACCACATTTATCTGTAATAAAAATAACATTTTAGTAAATCTTTCCCTGACAACCATTTAGGTATTCTAGCTTTATACAAACATCACTGGTTATTAAACATTCCATAACTTTGTAGGGGGAATTCTAAGAGGTCCCCACAGGCCCTTCAGGTGGCACTGATAGCAACCCCCCACCAAGGAACACTCTTTGATCCCGGGAAGTTTAGCTCAGGAGAAAAGTAGATTGACATCTGACAGGACTCCACCCTTACCCGCCCACAAAGTTCCTTACCAAGAAAAAGGTCTTCTAGCGTTAAAAACATTAAATCCTCTCAATGGATGTTAACATGGTCCCCAGGGAGCTTCTACTAGACTTAATTATCCCCCAAGAAGTGTAATCGCATTAAGTAGCAAGTTCTGAGTGGAAGGTGACTAAAAGAAGTGATTCGACCCCTTGTGTGGCTTTTTGATGATAAGCCTGGTCTATGTCATTGATCAGTGGGGATTGTCATCCAAGACTTCGATTGGCTTAAAGCCAAACCTTTTGTGTTGTTGTTTTATCTGCCCATAAATCTAAGTGATTTTGAGTTATCTCTGCTCTGGAGATCCAGATCAACAGAGAACAAAGTGTATTTGGTGAAGCAGAAATAATTCTGCTCTACCGTTCCAAGTAAAGTTGTTCAGTCCTTGAGACCAGATCAAAGCCACTGGGCAGAAAGAAAAATAAATAGCCCCCAGCATTAATTCTAATTCCCTATATGTTGAAAAAAACCCTACCACACATGAGGTCTGGGTATGGTAAGCCATAGTCTCACATTCTGGGAAAGGTGAGCTAGGTAGTTTTGAGCCCTCATTTAAAAAAGAAACCCAAATGCTAAAGTGATTCACTGAGAGCCAAATAAACCAGTCACTGGACTGCTTTATTGTTCAGCGTAGATTCTCATTGTCACTTTTTATGATGGATTTCATGCTGGAGAGCCTCAGCCTGAAATGCTGCCACATTTATTGATGCTTAATTTTAAGCAATAAAAATTTGGTGCATAAACTATGTAAGAGGAATAGGTATGAAAGCAGTGAAATATATAAGCCTATCAATCACAAATTTTCAGTAATGGTATATATAGATTTTAATATTGCATCTAATAGATTCCCTGTGGAAAGAGAATGGCATTCTTTGCTCTCAGCATGAATTTATAAATCTACAGAATTTTATTACAGGAAAACCAGGTCAAATGGAAATGAAAGATGAAGTGCACATCAAAAATGCATAAAGCTACATGCATTACAGAAATCATTTCCCATAAATTAAAAAGAAGACAATATAAATCATATTGTTTTTCTCAATTGCTAGATGTTTCTGACCCTGTTTCTTAGACTGGGGGGTATCCTTCTACTGGTTTCTTTTGCCTTGGCTTTTAAAAGCTTAAGGTTTGCCAAGAAGAAATGTTGCAACTAGAGTTCAGGATCTTAACTAATGATCATATTGGACTCTGTTATTGATTCTACTGAGGCTTTTCCTTTATTTCAAATGTGCAGAAAACTTGGAAAGTGACCCCATCTCATTAAGTCTCCTCCAGCACTATACAAACATCATGGCAGTGTCTGGCATCCGTAAGAAGAGTGAAATAAAACAGCACTGCTTCTAGTCACTCCACAAAGTCACTTCAGAAGACATTTAGGTAGACTCAGTACCACACCAGAGCTCTTTAATCTGTGACTTCTGAGAAAGTGACAGTGTAATAAGATAATGTGGACTGCTAGACTCCCTGGCTCTGTTAAATCTCTCTAACAGTTGATTAAGAAAGAGCAATTTCTAATGACTCTGGACCATTAGACCTAAATAAGGTTAATGAATTAATTTAGCAGACACTGGTACTCCGAGGAGGTGGACATGGCTTTAAGAGGTCTGCTGTGCTACAGAGCATTTACTAGCTCTGGTCACTGTATGCATAGCAACATGGCTTTAACCAGGCAAGCTCACAGACTGAAGCTCAGGTTCTCCACATTCCCCAGATTTCTGCTAAGAAAATTTAAAAATATATCATATATATATGTACGAAGTTCACAATCTAAAGTCTGGAAGCTGTTTGCATTAGGCTACAAATCCATCCTGTGAATATCCCTACTACGGATTTAATCTCGGGAGTTGTAGAGGGCAGAGGTTGGGTTACTGTAATTTCTAAAGTCTAACCACTTGACCTCTTTCAAATGGAGGAGAATGTTATTTCATCCCTTGCCAGCCAGATTATAGAAAGATGCCACCAACTCAGATTCATTAATAAATTGGACTCCACATTCACAGGTGTGTGTGTGTGTGTGTGTGTGTGTGTGTGTTGCCTCTAAGCTTTTCTTTTAGAACACTGCTTGGTAGCCGTTGGGGGAAATCTATTGCTTCAATCACAAAACCTCCAAAAAGCATATTAGAGAGATTCACTCCTATCATAAAGACGTGATTTAAATTCCTCTTGGTATGAACCCCTCCACTTGTGGCCTCTTATTAAAACAATATACCACAGTAAGTAGTGGGTGTTCTTTTTTTTTTCCTAATTACTTTGATTAAAATCTAAGCCAGACAAAAGTAAATATTTGATAATTAGTTAATAATAATTGCTGAAGACTTACTGTAAGATAATTTCATACCCTTGCCTTCACCTACTTTAAAGTGTAAATTAAACATGCCTACAACCAGATCACATTTAAAAATACATTATTTAGCTTACAGGATACTGTTTATAACACAGCAGTCTTTCATTTACTTAACAGTGAGTGGTGTTAGAAGGTAAGTGGAAGCTGCAGCTAGGTTAGGGATTTTCAGATATCCTGGTGTCTTACACTGTATATATCAGATTCCTTTATTGACACTATGTAGCTTTCATTCAATACTTCAGACAGATTAGGGGCGATTTGTAAAGGCGAGGAAGGAGTTCCAGCAACCCTAGAACCCCTATCTCTTGCAGCCACCCGCCAGAGAAAACGGTTTCAAAGAGCTGCAAAACAACCAGGAAGTTCTCCTGGTAAAGTGTTCATTAACTTTCAACAGCCATCAGATTTTTGAAAGGGAGTCTCATCTAATTGCCTTTGGGAGGAAACATTATTAAGATAATTGGTGTGCTGATCTGGGAAGGTAGGCAGCTCTGCCTTGTAACGGAGATAGGAAAACCCCCATAACCAAACAACCAACTTCGGGAGGGAGGCGGAGGACTTGAAATCTTCCTGCCCCAAACCGACCGTTCGTATTTCTTTATTTCTCCTCCTGGACAAAAGTTTCCTCCGCCCGGGAGGCGGCTATTCCAGGGGCATCCCGGCAGCTCCGCGGGAGTCCCATGGCTGGAGCGGGAATCCGAGCCCTGGCCGGACGCGGGCAGCCCGGGAGCACCGGCGCCGCGCTGTCACACGCGCCTCCGCCTGTCACTTACCGTTTCGAAAAGCGCTGGCCGGGGCGAGGGCGACTGCGAGCGCGGCGCAGAGGAGCGGCAGCCCCCTCTCCATTCTCCCTTCGCCGGATCCCCAGGCAGACGCGGGAGAACGAGAATGTGCGGGGAAAATAGAGCAAAGCGGGGAATCTAAACAATCTGAAGAGCTTCAACTCCGCCTAGAGCCGTAAAATCCTCAGTCCGTCTTGGAGAAAGGAGAGCTGAGAGGCAATGCCT